>CM053580.1:72829402-72862290 GCA_028627135.1 Pseudochirops cupreus
AAAAAAAAAAATAACAATACCTGCTTCTAATGAAGAACTTAAACTCTTACGGCCTCTGTTCCAGCTCAGCAAAGTGCTGAACATGTGAACACACACGCACACAATTACAATACAATGTATTGTGTAATGAGTTAGTGCTATTTTCATTCAAAAGCTAGAAAGAAAACAGTTTGGATGAGTGTGGAGTAGATGGAGAGGGAAAAGCAGGAGGCTTTCCAGGCTTTCCTTCCTTGAAATGATCACTCCTCAAATTTTCTTGAAGAACTTTGCCTGAATCTTTTTTTTTACCCCATTCTATCTTATATTAATCTGTGTCCCTCGCATCCCCACCTTTAGACCTTAATCTCCTTAAGAAAAAAGGACTGCTTCTTTTTGCAGTCTGTGCTCGTATCCCCAGGCCTAGCTTTGTGATCCTGTATTTGGTAGGCGCTTAATACACAGTCGTTAAATTGAAAGGAGGAAGTGACTTTTGAATTGGGGTAAGAGTCCTATAGCCTAACTAGAATCGAGCTAGAGGGCATTCTGGGTGGGATCTTTGTAAACAAAGGCACTGAAAAGATTAAGGGCGGGATTGTTGCTCTGGGTACCGATGGAAGTGTTGGGATATAAGGCTAGGAAGTATACATTTGGAAGTAAAAACGCAGAGAACATGGAACACGATGCAAAAAGTTGAACCTTATACAGTACGTAATGGGTAACTGAAAGTTTTTTTCCCCTTTAATAAGGGCGGTTGATATTCTCAGAAAGGAAATATTTATGATTTTTTGGACCACACCTCCGCCTTCCCATCCTCTAACTGCTGTCCCAGTGCTTTCACGTTTGTGTGTGTATAAAGCGGGGAGCAGAAGGGTGATTTGGTAGAGGTCTTTTTGAAATTACAAATAAAAACAGTCCAGGGATGAACTCCCTTTTCCCGGGTCCCCAGGAGGAAGGTTCCCACCCCCTCCGCATTCTATTAATGAGGCTACTTTCAGTGGTTGAGTCATTCTCAATGCGTGGGAGTCTTAAACTATGTGTGGGGGAGCTTTTACTGAAAACTTGGTGCTCTGGGGAAAACTGTGGTCCTCTGGGGAAAATTCCCCCCCCCCCTACGCATCATGCAGTCTCGAGAATGAAGTCATTACGTAAGAAATTAGAACTGGAGATTTCTTGCTCTGAAAAGCAAGCAGTCAGCCCCAGAGTACAGAGTTAGGGTGGAGGTGCGATATCTGCCCTACAAATTTCCCAAACCCTCCTAAATCCTGGGAACGTGGAGGAGCACTTCCGAGGCCAATTTCAGTACCGGATCAAAATTTAGAAGCAAAACAAACTACTGCGGCTCCGCCTCTACTTTAGGGACCCACCTAAAATTTCCTGCTTCCTGTTTCTTGACTCGCCGGGCGAGACGGTCTCCCGGGCGTAGCTGTGGCAACTATTGCTTTAGGAATCACAAACTGGTGTTTCCACGTCTCCCCTGTGGCTCAGCTTACGTGGCCGATATCGGAGCTCTGGATGCCCAAGCTTCACGCCCCGTGAGTACGAGGGAGCATTCGTCCCTTCTTCCCGGCCCGGCAGAGTTGAACTTAGGAATCGCTCAGTGAGTGAGTCATTTCCCCAGCGGGTTCCCCATCTAGACTTCCGCCACTGTAGCGCTGCACTCTGAATTTGAACTTGGCAACTTATTTACTCAGCCTTGGAGCCTGTGGACCATACAAACGCTTTTTTCTTCTGAGTTAAAACTATTCCCTCCCATAGAAGTATTTGTTGATGGGATGAGATGCCTTCAAGAGCTTAATAAATGCTTTTCGTTCATTTATTAGTCACTACTGTTTCTATTCTAGATCTCATCGAAGAATGAGAATAACTCATATTTGTATAGACTTACACCAGGGCTTCTTAACTCTTTATTTGTCGTGGACTACCCATTTAGCAGTGTGGTGAAGCCTTTGGAGTCCTCAGAATGGTTTTAAATGCACAAAGTAAAATACATAGGATCACAGAGGAAAACAATTATTTTGACATACAGTTATGAAAACCGAGGTCTTGGCCCCCATTCCTACGACTATACTTAGTATATAGTCCCAGGGTGTTCCTGGAGGGTTCTCAGTTACCTAAATGACCTTAAAAAAAAAAGGAGGCAAAGCAAAGGAACTTTTTATTTATCCTAAATCTAGCATCTGGTCCTTTTCTTCAAGCATTAGTCATTTTCGAGAGAAAAGAAAACTATCTCTAGAGACACATTCCAGACAAACTAATTACAAATCACTAAAAGACTTGAGCCAGACAATGGTGTATGCTAATAAAAATTAATTTGGTCGTGCTAATGCTACTTTAGACAACAAAAAATACTAACAAAGGCTTTGGTAAAAATAGAAAACTTTCATTTAAATAGAAAAAAGTATCTCTTCAGAGTAGGGATGTCTTCGTTTTTTAAATCATTTTTCCCCTGTGCCTGGCATGTTTCCTATAACATAGTAGACACTTAGTATTTCTTAATTATTGTCTGCTTCCCCCCAAAAAAAATTCTTCCTTAAAATGGAAATCATTCTGTACCATAAATAATATAGGATAATGATACTCATGCTACCTTCCTCACAGGGTTATTTGGCAAACTTTAAAGTGCTATATGAATGTGAGCCCAAGCCTTTGAGTCAGTAAGACCTGAGTTCAAATCCTGCCTCAGACACTTACTAGCTGTGTGACCTTGTACAAGTCACTTAACCTCTCTGAGCCTCAGTTTCCTTATTTGTAAATGGGGATAATAATAGCAACTACTTTGCAGGGCTGTTGAGAATCAAGTGGGGTAACCCATGCAAAGCACTTTCCAAAATGTAAAGGTCTGTGTAAATGCTAGTAGTTGTTAGCAGTGTTTCTGAATTTGTCACGATCAGTAGCACTCAATAAATGAATACATGAAAAAGCATTTATTAACTCCTTATTACATGTTTAAGCACTATGTCACTACAAAGGTAAAGACAGTCCCAGCCCTAGAGAAGCTTATACTCTAGAGGCCACTGGGTGATGGAATGGATTGAGTGCTGGAGTTAGGAAGACCTGAGTTTGAATTCTGTCTCAATTCTTATTAGCTGTGTGACAAGTCAGTTAATCTCTCTTTGACCCAGTCTTCTGAGAGAGAAAAATGGGTATAAAATGACAGCCAGCCTCACAGGGTTGGGCAAATCAGACCTAAAATAGAGATAAGAATAGTAATAGTGCAGTTATAGTGCATTCCAGGTGAGAGCTGTCCAAAAATGGAATAGACTCACTCTTAGGATGATGAAGATGTTAAAGCCATCACAGGGACACCGTGGGATGTTGTAGAGGGCATTCGTTCATGGTAGACTAGGTGACCTTTAAAGTCCCTTCTGACTCCGAGATTTCTCTCTGATTCTTTGATGGGAGAACTGTAATTTACTCTCAGTTTTTCAGGGAGGGAATGGAAGCGAAGAGGAAGGGAAAGGGGAAAGGAATGAAAAAGAAAGGGAATAGGTATTTATTAGGGTTCTCCTATATGTGCTAAGATTTTACAACTATTATCTCATTTGTCTTTAATGTGTAGTTATTCAGTTTTTTCCTTTCTGTCAATCAACAATTGAGTACTTTCTATCTGCTGGTAATTTTAAGGCATACCAAGAGATATAAGGCAGTGTTTTGTGCATAGTCCATTCTCAGTAAATGTGTATTAAGTGTGTGTATATTTTGTGTGTCCCAAGGGATGGGGAGGACCTGGTTAGGATTTACTAGGTTATAGAATACGGCTTTTGTTTTGTTGTTGACTTCGTTTCCTTGATGGGAGGGTGAGTTCCAAGTTAATAAATTCTATGACCTAAACCCAGGTTATTGGCTTTTAAATAATTTGTAGCTGTTTTAATAGCTGAGAGACTCAAAGTGAAGGGCCGGCTACAAAGATTGTGCTAGTTTATGATTTATTTACTGAATTCCTGTGCATCTTTGAGTTCCCTTCTAGGTCCCACAAGGTCCCAGGAGAAGAGGAATCGCATGGCCCTAGATTGACAGCAGTAGTGGAGGGCAAAGAGAGCTCAGCATATCCAGTGTTGACTTGACTTATGATGTAGAAGACCAAACGGAGACTTTTCCTTTCATTGTTACTGTTAGTTATGCAGACTGTGGAGGTCCAGGAAAAAGGAGTTCACTCTGCCTTCCTCCCGTGGAGTAGATTCACTAGTGACTAAAGTCTTCCATTTTGGGACCTCTACCATTGGGCAGTATGGTAAGTCCAGAGTACTCTTTAGGTCTGGGGTGGGGAGGAGGGAAGGGGAAAGAAAGAGAGAGAGAGAGAGAGAGAGAGAGAGAGAGAGAGAGAAAGAGAGATGGAATTTAATTAGCCTGGATTGTTGTGGGAATGAGAATCAACACTAATAGTAATCTGACACTGAGAATCAAGTACTTAGGAGTGATATTTTGACTGGTTATGGGCTTAGGTATAAACTCTGTTCTTTGTAGGGTTTTTTTTTGTCTCCTTGAATAAAATCTGTATAGTATTTCTATGAGTTCACCTAAATGCTTCCATGTAAGAGGAGGCCCTTTTTAATTTTTCCATAGAGACCTATAAACTATAGGTCTCTTTTATATGTATTCCTAGCAGAAAACCTTGGAGGGGACATGGTAATTTGCAAGTCTCAAATGTGACCTGGGTAAAAACCAAGAGTTGGGGTTCCATACTATATTTTGGTTTTCAGGTAGGGAGGTTAAAGTCAAAGATTCCACATACTAATAAAAGGAGGGAGTCCTTTTAAAAATTTACTTATATCTTGTTTTTACATCACCTACATTTCCAATATATCTCTTCCTTTATCCTCTCAGAGAACCATTTCTTTTTTTTTTCTTTTTGGAAGGGGGTAAGTAGGGCAATCGGGGTTAAGTGACTTGCCCAAGGTCACATGGCTAGTTTTGTCTTAAGTGTCTGAGGTTGGATTTGAACTCAGGTCCTCCTGACTCCAGGGCCAATGCGCCACCTAGCCGCCCCAAGAGAACCATTTCTTAACTGAAAAAGAGGGGGGGAAAACCAGTTCAGCAAAATTAACCAACACACCAACTACATTCTTTTCATCTACATTATTGTAGTTATTTGTAGTGCCAAGCAAAGGCAACTTCCAAGGTTCGGATTACCAGCATAGCAAATCCCATTTATTCAGCAAACATTCACAGAACAGAGAAAGTCAAAATACAGTATAACTCATTTAGCAAGTAAGTTCTCAATTCAATCCAGGTACTACTCCACCCCTAGACAGTACATTCATTTAGTCAGCCAAAGTCTCAAAAAAAGGCCAAAGATTTCCCAACCCTGACCCACAAGTGGGATTCACAAGCTCTGGGTTTTAACACTCGACCCAAAAACCAAGCCAATTCAGGGGCATCTCCAAATTCTATTACCATGACATCATTGTATGTATGGTTTTCCTGGTCCTGCTTACACTTTTGCATCATTTCATTCTGTGTTATTTCATTAAAGTCTTCCGTGCTTCTCTGTTCTTCACGTTCATAATTTCTTACAGCACAGTAATATCCCATAAGTTACCACTTATTTAACTATTCTCCCAGCTGATAGCCATCTACTTTATTTCCAGTTGTTTGTTACTTTACTACTAACACTGTTGTAAATACTGTGGTGTATATTCATCTCGGACCTTGTGGTGTATGCCTTGCAGTGGGATCTCTGGGTCAAGGATATGAACATTTTAGTCATTTTAGATTATTGTGAATTGCTTGTTTTTCCACAGGTCTTCCAATACCAACTTTCTATATTTTATTTTAGCTAACTTGCTGGCTATGAGGTGAAACTTGGGGGTTTTATGATTTGCATTTTTCTAATTTCATTTGGCTGTTAATAGTTTGCAATTCTTCTTTTGAAAACTGTTTTCATATCCTTTGATTACTTATGAGTTGGGAAATAGCTTTTAGTCTTTTGTATCTGTGTTAGTTTCCTATATAGTTTGGATATCAAGACCCTTGTCAGAGATACTGGATGCAGAGATTTTTTTCTTAATCCCTTCTTTTTCTAGTTACATTGATTTTGTTCATGCAAAAGCTTCTCAATTTCATGCAATAAAGAATAATCTCTTTTATCTTTTGTGATTTCCTCTTCATTTGGTTAAGAGTTTACACATTAGCCATAGCTGTGAAAATATCTGATCTAGCTTTTTCGTGTGTGTGTGTATGTGGTTTGGCCTTTAATATTTAGGCCACATATTTGTTTTCAGCTTATTGTGGCATATAGTGGCACAATGTGTTCTAAATCTAATTTCTGCTAAGCTGCTTTCCAGTTTTTCTTGCAGTTCTTGTCAAATAAGGAATTCTTCCCTAAATAATTTATGTTTCAAGTTTATAAAATTCTGGGTTATTGAGTTCAATTATTTCTAGTTCCTAGGAAGTCATTCTACGCTACTATGCTTTTGAGTCAGGCAGAATGATGTAGTGGAAAGAGAGCACTGTCAAAAGATCTAGGTATCGATGCTAGCTTTGACACCTTAACTCTGTGACCACAGGACAAGACATTTAAACTTTGGGGGTTTGGTTTCATCATCTGTAAGATGAGGATAAAACTCCTAAATAAAAAAGTAAGAGTATTTGTTAGGCATTTAGTACATGCCAGGAGCCCTGCTTAGCACTGGGAATACAAACATAAGGAAGCAAGACAAGCTCTGTCCTCAAGGGGTTTCCATTCTAATAAGAGAAGACAATCCTCCTCTTAAAGGGGGATTGGAAGGGAAGGGTCCAGTGGAGATGATGGGGAAGTGCCATGGAGGCTTCAGTTCACAAGAAGAAGTAAAAGGTAACCTGTGAGAACCAATTTTTCACAGTCCAAGATTCTATTGGGAAAGGGATGAGGTTGTGGTAAGAGTACCCTACCCATTGGACCTTTGTGAGAAAAAAACATACTTTATATAAACCTTGAAGTGCTATGTAAATATAGGACAACATAATCTTAGTTAATAGGATCCTTAGTAGATTGTCCATGGACAAGGAGGAAAGAAGAAGGGAGATGAGAAATTTGGAAACTGCCATTACTCCTGCATTAAGTCCAGTTTTCATCATTCCCAAACCTTTGGCCATTTAATGCTCTCCAGCAGTGTACTCTCTGTTGCCCCTCCCCCCTACTTCCATTACAAAAAGAAATGAAACTGATTCTAGAATTTTTGTCCCACATGACTCACTGAATCACTATGACAAATTGATTCTACCCCCATTGTCTTCTAGATTATTTGAAGATTGGGGACTGTTACTTAATCCCCAAAGAATGTAACTTGATATGTATGTAATCAATACTTTGGGTAAGGTAGCATGAGGGAACTGAAGTTAAAGGGTCAGTAAATTCTTTTAGTTAGCAAATGCTTTTCTGGGACACACTGTGAAGGTCTGAGTTATCAGGCTATCATAGTGGGAGTTACAGGGAATTTCTGTTAAACTAGAGTGTCAGTTGAACTGGCAAAACAAGATAAAGTACTAAAAACAGTGGAAATACCCCTGTTGGCTGAACTGGTTGTTGGAAAAAATCAAGGGAAATCCGATGTTTTAATGTGAAAAGACAGTCCGTATGATAATGGTGAAGGGAGCCAGAAGAATTCCTTCATTTCCAGCCTAAGCAAGACTAAGGGAAGATGTGCAGCCACAACTGATATTGGGAAAGAGGTGAGTGGAGTCCTGGGCTAGGGAAGGACAGAAGGAAGCATGCACTTACATGTCTGTAGAGGGTGGGAGCATGAAGGACACAGTTTATGAAAACCAGTAAAATTGTCTTCTTAGAGATCTATATTCCAAATATCTTTTGAATCTAGGTAAGCAAAGTTGTAAAAAGCAGGGTCTGACTTCAGGTTTGGGTTTTCTCCTTTGTATCTTCAGCTCCTAGCATAGTGTCTTATACATAGAAAGCAAATAATAAAATGTTTGTTGGATTGAGTTGAGTCTATACCAGGCTTCACCCAAGAACCCACTGCTAAAATCCTAAAAGGATCAGCAGGCACCATAAAAGCAGCCATGGCACCATAAAAGTGCCAAATGTAGTATGTACCCAAATTGTTAGCATGAAAGTATTTAATAATTACACCAAGGTATTTAAGATTTATCTACGATCATAGATCTAAAGTTGAAAGGAATCAAAGAGGCTCCAAATTTTACAGACATAGAAACTTAAGCCCAGGGAGGTTAAGTGATTTACACAAGTAGGCTCACACCAGGCAGTAAGCATCACAAGAGAAATTTGAGCTCAGAAGCCCTGACTCTTAGAGGCATTGTTCTTTCCACTGTGCCAGGGTTCCTCCCAAGAGATGATAAATCAATATTAAAAATCAGAATTTTTGTAAAAATTGTATGTTTAATTTTTTTTTTACTAGATTGTTTCCTTTATTTTAAGCAGTTAGGTGATACAACAAATAGAGTGCTGGAATGGGAGTCAGAAAAATCTGAGTTCAAATCCTTCCACAGACACAAACTGTGTGAGCCTGGGCAGGGCACTTAACCTCCCTCTGCCTCAGTTTACTCATCTGTACAATAACGATAATAGTAGCACCTACCTCCCAGGGTGGTAAGGATCAAATAACATAACACGTCAGTTGTTGTTCAGTTGTTTCAGGCATTTCTGACTCTTTTTTTTTTTTGGCTTTTTGGAGAGCAATTGGGATTAAGTCACTTGCCCAAGGTCACACAGCTAGTAAGTGTTAAGTGTGTGAGGTCAGATTTGAATTCAGGTCCTCCTCACTCCAGGGCTGGTGCTCTATTCACTTCGCCAGCTAACTGCCCCCTGACTCTTTATGATCCCATTTGGGGTTTTCTTACTTAAGATAACCAGAGTGGTTTGCCTTTTCTTTCAGCTCATTTTAACACATGCAAAGCAATTTGCAAATCTTAAAGCACTATGTTAATGCTAGCTGCTATTCTGTTGCCCCAGAGTTGCATTCTATCCTTCAAAGCTAAAACATTTTCTGTTGTACTTGGTTCGTGGGATTTTGAAACCGGAAGAGACCTTAAAATTCATTTAATGTAATCTCATTTTGAAATGAGTAGACACTCTACTTCTCAGGACCCTAATTTACTCAAGGTCATGTGCTTGGAACATCTTAGACACTTTATAAATGCTTTTTGACTTGACTTAACATGTGACTCGGCACGTAATCTTTATTCTTCCTTCTGTAACCCCCTCATATGACAGATGCTCTCACTAAGGGTTTTAGTAATCTAGTCAGATTACCGCTGAGGGAATAGATTACTACAGAACTCTTGTCACATATATGTAGTGGAATTGAACTGATTTCATATATATATATATATGTATGTTATGTATATATCTGTGTAAATATCTCCTCATTTTATATATGTATATCTATATATCTTTTAAACCTGTCATCTTATTTTGTTAATTGATTTGTACTTAAATTTCTCTCTAGAGTAGGGATTCTTAACTATGTGTATGTTTGTTTTATATGTGTGTGGTAAATTGAGAAAAAAGAATAATTAAATACTAAAACCAGAAGATTTATAGCTTGACTTAATCCTTCCTGGTTTTGCCATGTAAACCACCTTACTCTCCATTAGCCTTCCTATACATTTTACAAGTTTATCTTTGAATTGTAAATCCCTTCCTCTTGTGGCAGTCATAGAACCCAAAGATATTTTAAGTCTTATGACAGTTCTATCAGGTACTCAGCAGCCATTTTTAAATACCTGGGCATGTGCTCTGGGCAGATTTTTAGACTGTCTCTGAAGTATGATTGGCAGCAGTCCCTATCAAACAAATCCTAGGATTTTTTCCACTTAAAAGAAAATACTAAATTTCAGTTAGAGATTAGTGAAAATAAAGATGTAATTTCCCCCTAATCTAAGTCCCTGGACCCCTTGAAACCTATCCATGGATCCTTTGGGGGTCTGTGAATCCCAGCTGAAGAACCTTTCCTTTAGGGCATGGTTGTGGAAAACAGCTTCAGCAGTCACATTACAAAGTTTAAAATCTAGCATCTATTAAAGATCCCACCATTGCCTTCTCATCTTTGAAAACTTTTGTAGGAATGGGAAAAACCCAAAACATGGTTTTTAGTAAAATAATAATAATAATAATGAAAACCATAACTTAATGAAAACTAGTGATTTGCTTTTAAGTTCTAACTCATGGTGTGAGTAGGAGTATTGATTTAGACTTTACTGTGAAAACCTACAAATAGAAAATCTTTTAGAAAATATCATGTGATAAAAAAACAACCAGGAAATTTCTTGGGGGAAAAAATCAAGACTTCTCACTTTCAGTGAGTTTTAAATATAGTTCAATAGTTTCTGGCAAAGATTTTATTTCCTTGAAGCTTCAGATGAGTAGCTCTTATATAAATTTTTTTCATCAGTTAGGCAAATGGGTAATAATAACAATACTGTGATTTTAGTAAATCCTCACCAATTTAGCTTGATTGTGGGAAAGGCTGCTTTAACTTACTGAAAAGTCCTCTTTTAGTATAGATGAAGTCATTACTTTCAAACACATTTAGTAATGCATGGTTGACCAAGTGTGTCAGAGACCCTGCTAATATGCGAGTCATTTATAAAGAGAATGGATATATATATATATATATATATATATTTGTAAAGAAAACATCGTAAAGAGAAAAGATACTAAAAAAAAAAGTATCCTTATTCTCCTACCCCTTGCAACCATGTGTTCTCTATTCCCTTGCTTAACAGATCACTTTTTAAAATGTTTTATTCAGAAAACATTCTGTCTGAATCTCTCAAACTGAGATTTTGACACTTCTCTTATTTATTGGTTGTGAGCCAGTGTTCAGGGCTTGGTATGGCATTATGTATCAACATTTTCAATATAACAATTTATAAAAAGCATGGGAGTTGCAGTATATATATAGTATGTATCTGTGGACCTTGTGCCACATACACACATTCAGAGTCAGCCTCTAACTAATGAATAGTATGTGTTCCAAAAGTTCTTTTATTAAATTGCTTGGTGAGAATTTGAAATTCATTTTTTCCCCCTAGAAGCTGTGTTATCAAAAAGATGACTAGGTCCCCAGCCCAAAGAAGCCTATTTTAAACCCACAATATAGCTGGGCTTATGTGATCTTGTTAGAGCTGGAAGAGACCTTAGAATCTACATAGTCCAACTCATCATTTTACAAATTAGGAAGTTCAGGGAGGTGGACTTTCTAGTACCTATCAGAGAAGAAAGTGATTTGTATACATTTGCATAACAACAGAGCTGGTATTCAAACTCTATGTCCTTTGATGGCAACTAAACATATTACTCTTTCCTCTTTATTATGTTAGGCCTTCCATTGATTTCCTAGTCTTATCTCTCTTGCCGAGATAGAGGCAACCTTGAGTTCCTGAAAACAATGCTAATGCACTGCAAACCGTGGCAGTTTTATTTTCTGTTCTCCTCTTACCCACACCACTGGAAAAACCCTTTTGACAAATGTACATAGGTTAGCAAAACAAATTCTCGTGTTGGCCATGTCCAAATATGTATGTCTCATTCAGGAGGAGAAGGGAAATGAGCTTGGAGGATTTGTCAACTTCCAGGATGTCCTGACAGGGAATGGAGGTCAGGTTTTTGTAAGGAGCATCAGTGACAATTCTGATGGTGGCTGGAGCTAATGGTGGAAGGGGTATAGCAGAAATCATCCCCCATGTCTTCCTCAAGCCAGGTACAGCCTATCTAAAACAGTAAACCATATTTTGTCATTTATTATGCCATTATTATATACAATTAGGCCATATTGTTATGCCATTATTATAAAATTTAGAGTCTCCATTCTGCCAAAGCTCATGAAAAATTGCTTGCTGAAACAAGTTAGTGGAAGAAGTTTAAATTAATACTGACAGCTCCTCTTTCTTTATTTCCATAGCTTGGTAATTGAACTGCCTTTCTCTTTCAGCCTCCTGTGTTGGGTTGCCTCCCAACCCAAATAACAACTCTCATTTCTGTAATACTCTAAGGTGTATAGAATACTTTTCTTACTATAATCTTGTGAGATATATAATCCAAGTATAACCAACCAAATTTTACAGGGAAGGAAACTGAGCTGCAGAGAAGTGAAGTGACTTCCACTTAGTGGAATGGTCTCATACCTAGTAACTGGCAGATTGGAGATTTAAGTTCACCTAACTCAACATGGAGTGGTGATCAGAGTGCTGCACTTGGGATAAGGAAGACCTGGTTCAAATTCTACTTCTGATACTCAATAGCCATGTGCCCATATAAGCAAGTAATTTAACTCAACCTTCATCATTTGTAAAATGAACGAGTTGGGCTATATCACTGGGTGCCAAATTTTTTGATCATGCACCCCTATCATTAAGGTTTTTTTGAGTGCCCCATATATGCGTTTTATTTATTCATAAATGTACATTTAAAAAAAGATGAGTTAAAGATGAAATATTTGATCCTAGAGTCAATAGAGCACCATTAGATTTTACTGAGTGAGTCCCATGGTCAGACTTGCACAATCATGGATTTCAGAGAAAAGAAACTTGAGGCAGGGAGACCAATTAGGAGGCTATTTCTATAGTCCAGGCTTGAGTTAATGAAGTTCTAAATCAAGGTGTTGGGATGTTTACAAAGATGTTATGAAAGCAGAAGCAATGAGGTTTGGCAATTGATTGGATATATGATTTGTCCTCAACAGAAATAGGGAAGTTTAGGAGAGGGGTTTGGGACTTGGGGGGAGATAATAAAATGAAGTCTGCTATGATCTCAGTGCAGTCCATCACCTGTCAGCTTAACCTGTGAGACTCACTCTCTTCCACTAGAAATAAAAAAGGAGATGCTCTTAATGACTAACCATTGTAAAAGGGTGCTTTTCCAAGCCAGGAGGTGATCTAGAGAGCGGGCTGTGGGTGGGTACACGTAGAGGTGGAGGAAGGGTATAATAAAAAATTGGAGAGATATAGTTTCTGGGTAACTAATCATTTTATTAATTATGCTAGTGGATAACTAATAAAAGGGTCTTGGCATTCTTGAATGCCAAAGATTCCTCCTCCCACTCAACCCTTAGAAGGACTCCTGTCCTTAGAAGAGTGGGTGTTCCTGAGAGTGGGAATCAACTCTGATTAGTTAATTAATGAGAAGAGTGAATGTTATGAGAGGTGGACCCATTCTAATGTGGGGCTGGGGGGGGGACATGCCTCAGTGACTTTGATCACTCTCCCTCCCAGACCACCCTAGCCTCAGGAAATCTAGACAAAGGATCTACCTCCTTCTCTTCCCTCCCCAAGCCCGAGTTGAACACTATGGGCTTTCCTGTTTGGGTGGGGTCTGAACAAGATTGGGGAAAAGTTAATTTAATCTCATTATCAGCTGTGTCCTTTCCATGTCTCAGTAAAGAATTAGGAGGGGAAAAAAAGAATTAGGAGAAAGGAATTGGTTATTTAATAATCATTTCCCTCAAGGAAGAGAGAATTTTGCTTATGCAGCTATTGGTGCTCACTTGGCAAGTTTGGTTACAGCCATTGTAAGACATTAATGCTAATGATATAACCCTTCTCCTGCTCTTCCATTGGTTGATCATACACCATTAAGGTCATTCCATTTCCCCTCCTTAGGGGCTAGTGTTTCCCTTTTGGAGACCAGAGACTAGATAACCTCTAAGGGCCCTTGTTTAGCTCAAAATCCAGGATCCCAATGTACACCTTTGTTTTCCTATTCCTTTTCTCCCACTTTTCGCCCACTCACAGAAAATTCTTATCTGCTCTTGTTACCTGTCATTTCCCTTGTACTTTCCCTTAAAACCTGTATGATGGATTTACTTCTGAGAAAAGAATAAAAAAAGTCCAGATAACTCATTAATGCATCATATGCTGAGTTTCACATCCTTTGGAAACTTAAAATGGGCTTGAGTTTCTGTATTTAAACAGATTAGTGTGTATGTTTTGGTTTCATCTTATTTGCTAGGTTCCCTTATTTGTAAGCAGAGTGAGTATTTAATTTGCCAAGTCTCAATAGAGAAGGGAAAAAGCTCAATATTGATTCTAGGCAATAGCTCTCTTAAGATCAGAAGGATCATTGGATTCCAGAGCTCATAGGGGACCTTCTAGTTCAAACCTCTTTATATGAGATTTTTCTCTCCTCCCCTTTAAAAAAAAAAACTAAAAAAAACCCAAAACCCAAACCCTACAGAAACCTCCCTGTTGGAAAGAAATTCGCAAGACTGAAAGATGAAATTAAAGATGATCTTGAAAGAAGCTTGGTTTCTTCTTGAAAAGAGCTAAGTCCATATAGCCCAAATATAGTGCCTTGGAATGACAGTGCATAAGACATCGGCTCAAGTCATTTATCAGATTGAAGAGGAATTAGATGAAGATGAAAAGGAGGTGATTGTCTTCTTGTGCCGGGATCTTGCGCCAGACTTAGTCACAAAGTTGGATTTACGGGATCTTCTGTGCACCTTGAATGAGAAGGGCAAGCTCTCTCCTGCTGGTTTGTCGGAATTGCTGTACAGAGTAAGGAGGTTTGACCTGCTAAAGAAGATAATGAAAACAGACAGAGCCTCTGTGGAAGCCAGTCTGGTCAAGTACCCACAACTGGTTTCTGACTACAGGTAATTAATTCATCCCTAATTCTTTTTTTTTTCTTTTTGGAGGGGGGAGGGTGGGGCAGTTGGGGTTAAGTGACTTGCCCAAGGTCACAGGGCTAGTAAGTGTTAAGTGTTTGAGGCCAAAGTTGAACTCAGGTCCTCCTGACTCCAGGGCCAGTGGCGCCACCTAGCCACCCCTATTCATGCCTAATTCTTCAAGAGGTGTTGGTTAGTCAGTAATTTGGGGATGATGGTGGTTGAAAGGAAAGGTGGCTGCTACCAAATGGTAGAAATGAGGGACAGAGTCATAATAAACATAAAACATTATTAATAATAATAGCTCAAAGAATAAGATTCATAAAGTGCTTTTCTCACAACGAGCCTAAAAAGTATGTTGGAAAAGTATTATTTTCATTTAACAGATGAGAGAATTAAGGTTAATGACTTCCCCACATTCCTGGAGTCAGTAAATGTCAGAACTAGAGTTTGAATCCAGATCTCCTCACTCCTAGTTCAGATTCAAGGTTTTCTCCTTCCCTCCCCCTCATTACGATACACATACACACATGTGCCCACACAAAAATACATAGATGCACAAACACATAGATCTGCATATACTTATGATACATGTTTCCCCAATAGAACGAAGGCAAAAATCATTTTATTTTTGTATTTATGCCCACAGTTCCTTGTAAATGGTAGTTGCTTAATAAATGCCTGCTTTCTTTATAAACACTATAATAATAATGAATATTATGCTGCATAATAATAAATATACTTCCTTTCTATGCATCCTCTCCCTAGTCTTCTCCATTCCAAACAAAAGGAGAATCTAGGTTCTAACTGCCACACAGTGTCTTATAGAAGTTACTTACTTAGTTGTAAATAATTGCAGTTAAGTGAAGGGGACAGACGGTTTCTGCTTGAACGATGAGATGAAAGGAGACAGGAGTGAATAAGAGTTGGTAATTACTGCCAAATTTTTGAGAGATTCCACTGGAGAATTAAAGGATTCATCAGGAAGATTTTCTGTGTCAGGGCCCAGCAATTCTGAGGCCCCAGAGACGAATTTCTAGGAGGCACTTTAGATCTCGGAATAGTTTTTCCTAACCTTTTCTTTATCTTCATTAATCACTGAATATAGTCCTAACTGGCTGTTAGGAAATTAATTTCCTCTTATTTTTGCCCATTGATGAATCACCAAGCATTTTAAAAGTAATTATTATTTGCCAGACACTAGCTTAGGGGTTAGGGATTTCTAGATAAAAATGAAAACAGCACCTGCTTTCAAGGAGCTTATATTCTACATGAGGGGAAAAGGGAAGAATACAGTGCTTATGTATAAATAAATGCAAACTGGTAGGAAATTAATACAATAAATACAGTCAATGGGAGCATTGATAAATAATTAGGAGCAGTTGGGAAAGGTCTTTGGAATGAAGTGGCCTTTGAGCTTCTCCTGGAGAGAAGTAGCTATTTAAAGAGCAGTACTCAAGGAGGAAGAATATTCTAGGCGTTTGGGGGCAAACCTATGAAAGCAGGAGGTGGAATGTCATATATGAGCAAGAGCAAATGCCATTATACATCAATATAGAGTTCATGAGAAGTAATCTGTAATATGCCTTATTGTCAAGATCAAATGAGATATTTGTAAAGTACAAAATAGTACATGACACATAATAGAAGCTTAATAAATGCTTGGTGTTACCCCCTCCCTCCCATTACCTACAAGCCTACAAAGATAAACTGGGGCCAGATTGTTAAGGGCTTTAAATGTTAAGGGCCAAAAAGAGAAACATGTATTTGATTTAGTGGCAGTAAAGAGCCACCCATCCAGACTTCGAGCAGGAGAATGACATGGTCAGATTTATGCTTTAGGAATATCTATTTGATAGCCATGTGAAGTACAGAAAAGAGAGAAGACTGGAGGCTAGAAGTCAATGGGAATGCTGCCCCAAGAGTCAAGGCAAGAGGCAATAAAAGCCTATCAAGGCATGTGAGTGGAAAAAGAATGATGGACAGAGGTGAGCAATGCTGATGAGCTAGAAAGTCCAGATGACCCCTTACTTGTCAAAGATGTTGAAGAGGAAGTTTCTGCATTGGGTGGGATGGTTGTACTAGACTTCTGAAATCCCCTTTTACTCTAGGAATCTAAGGTTCCTTGATAACTTGGTGTGTACTTGGTATGTCCTATGAAGGACCACCAGAACTGTCTTGAGAGGCTGTAAGTATGTTACCAAGGATAAACTATTGAGTTGTTGGGAAAAAATAGAACACAACTTGGCCTTCAAGAGGCAAGATCCTCTTGGATCAGGTGGTTATTTTAGTTGGAATTTCTTTTTTATGTCCTCCTGCATCTTTTCTAAGCTACCCAAATGATTTTATTAGGCAGAATGGAATAGAAGATTCTATGGTTCACTACAGAACTTTGCTTAAAATAGCAAATCCTATTAGCACTAGATTCTAATGGATAAGTTAGGGCATCTCTCTTTCCCATGTTTCACCACCACCATTGCTACTACCATCCCCCTTCTCCCAAACAGCAGCACCGCCATTGCCATGGTCAATGGGGCATGGGTTCTATCCTAATTAGAGAAAAATTCAGCATATGGCAAACTGAATCTCTGAGGTGGGACTCCCTGGAGCCCAAAAGTTATTTTGTCTAATGAAATAATAGCCTTGAGGACAAAGTGACACAAGAGTGATTGGTACTAGGATGTGCTAGTGTTCTTCAGGGAAATAGGAAATGATTATATTTCTATCAAGAATTTGGTTCTGATAGACTGTTGCTCAGATATGTCAAGATCATGTTGAACTCTCTTCCTAATATCTCAGGTGTTAGTGACATGGGTCCTTGAGTAATAATTTTACTGCCAACTTTAAAAGAGAAAAGATGGGGATTCTTTGGGGGAAGTTTTTTTCTTTCTCCTTGTGGAAATTAGCTGTGTTATATTAATAGGCAAAGAAGGGGTAAACCAAAAAGGAAACAACCATTTAAAAAAGTATGAATTCACCCTTTTAAGTCCTGTGTTAAGGCAGGGATTTTGTGTAACTTGGACCCCTTTTGGCAGTCTGGTGTAGCCTAGGGACTCCTTCTCAGAATAATATTTTGAAATAATTGAAGGAATTGCTAACTTTAAGTTAGAGGTTCATGAAAATAAAGATGTAAATTTTTTCCTCATTCAGTTTCATGGATCCCTTGAAAATTATTTACTGGTCTCTTAGGGGCCTGTGGACTCCAGGTTAAGAACCTCTACCCTAAGGCTTTTCTGAGGAACGATCTAAGGCTCATTGTGCTAGCAAGTGTACCTGTGGGGCAAAAATTATTATATAGCTGACTGTTAGCACAAGGCAGGTGTATCAAGGACTCTGATTTGGTCAGACTGGGACTAGGTCAGTTATTTGGACTGGTGGGCTCTGATTTCATTTTTTCTGCAGTAGGGCAGCTTCTGATTTCACTGAAGAAATTTCTTTCTCTGATTTTCAGGGTGCTGATGACACAACTTAGTGAAGATATGGACAAATCAGAAGTGACTTCCTTCAGTTTTCTCCTAAGAGATTACATGGGAGGAGGGAAAACACACAAAAACAAGGTGACTTCCCCCTTCCACACATTATTAAGAACCTATACCACAGCAAGCTGGGTGCTTCTATATGGGAGGGCAAGGGTTTGAGAAAAGGGGGTGGGGGGCAGAGTTTGAGCACATGTGAGAGGGAATGAGAATGAGAATGTGAATGAAAGGGGAAGGGAAAGAATGAGATGAAGGAAGAAGTGTAGGAGGGAAGAAAAGGAAAGAGAGAGACAGAAAGAGAGAAACTCACCTGTCATCACAATCATTATCAGGATTGCCTAAGAGACCTCCCTCCTCCAGCCTCAGTAGTATTTGTGAGAAGCCAGCCATGATATTAAGGTAATAAGCAGGAAAGGTAGTGGGAGCTGTCCAGATCTGGACATAGGGGTTTCAGTCAGGGATCTCTACAGCAGGCAGTTGCCACAGACCCTTTTGGACAACTTGCAGGAAGGAAAAGTGAGACAATATTTATGGAAAGAAATGTATATGAAAGGAAGGTAGGTCCAAGCAGAAGAAAGGTCAGACCTAGAGTGTAGCAGGGCCCAGAGGGAATACTTTGGTGTTTCTCCAAGGCACCCTGAAAGTTTATTCTTATTCCTGAGAACTTCATAGATCTCTTTTCCCTTTTCAGTCAGAACAGTTTTTCTTTTCTGACTCATCACATCAGCTGGGGAGAAGGGGAACCATGTTTGGCTCATGCTGAGTAGACAGAGGCAAAAGGCAGTAATGTTACTTCCTCGGACTTTTGCCAGCTTCTCTTTTCTTTTCTCAACTGGTACAAGGACATTGTGGAAACATTTTAGGGAGAGAACAAGAAGTGAGGAGAGGAGAGAGAGACAGACAGACAGACAGACAGATAGACAGACAAGGGATGAAGTTCCATGAATATTAGTTATATTATAACTTTATAACTACATAACACTCTCACACTCTAGCTCTGTGTGTGTATATGTGTGTGTGTGTGTATACAGACACATATATATATATATGAAATTAGTTATAATTATAATATAGTGTTATGAGTATAACACATTTGTATAGTACTTCTAGGTTTGTAAAATACTTTCCTTAGACAGTCCTGAAAGATGAGTAGTTATGAAGAAACTGAGACTTTCCCTATTATTTCCCCCTCTAAACCCACTCCTTCCTCACTTCCCTGTTTCTACTGAAGCATCTTTCCAGTTAGCCAAATTCACATGTTCATGTCCTGACTTTTCACTTTTGTCCATATCTCCACAACCAACAGGTGCCAAGTCTTGTCCATTCTAACTCTACCACATTTCTCATCCCATCTTGAAGACACTACCCTAGTTCAGATCTATATTACTTTGTATTCCTGCAGTGGCATTCTCAATGGTCAGCTAAGGGTCATACCCTTAATAACCTTCAGTTTAGCTTTATATTTGAAATCCATCACAATCTGGTTCTAACCTACCTTTCTGGATTTAATTCACATTGCTCCTCACACACTCTGCTTTCTAGCCAACTGTATTACTAGCTGTTCATCACATGTGCTGCTCCATCTCCCACCTCTGCACTTGATATCACCCAGGCAATATCCTGTGCCTCGTCACCTCCATCCTCGTTCCATTCAAAGCTCAGCTGCTTCAAGTACTTTCAAGTAACACCTCCTTCAAGAATTCTGTTCTGATTCCTCTCTCCCTAGTTATTAGTGTCCCCATTCTCAAAATTTCTTTATATTAACTCTTCATATAACTTTATATTTACTGATCTATATTCATATTTATTTTGACTAGATTGTAATTGTCCTAGATGCTCTAGCTTTCCATCTGAAGAAATAGAAGTAAAAAGACTAGTTTTGGACTATAGGCCTCAGTTAGCTTTCTAGGATGGATCTTCTTGGAAACTATCCAGGGAATCTTGGCTTTTGACTCTGGGATTTTTACTTTTTACTACTTTTAAACTTCTTTGTTCATTGAAACTCAAACCAAGGCCCTGAATCTCTTTCACTCTTTCTGGTCCTGAAGCCTCATTGGCTCTTGAGATTGAGAAATCTGTTCCATTTCTTCTTTTTATTGGCGCTGCGCCTAGAGATACATTTCTAGCATGTGATGACTTAATTCCATTTCCTGCTACCACATATTCATATTCCCAGATTATGAAAGTGCTTTGCAATGTTTCATTTGCATCAGAAAAAAATTACATCAGGAAAAGATATTTAGAAATAAACCTAAAAGAGAATGATTCAGTCTTATTTTTTTTAACATTTTTTCTTTTTGTTTTTGTCTTAATTAACTTGTTTATTTTTAGTTTATATCATTCATTTCCATGAGATTTCGAGTTACGAATTTTCTCCCCATCTTTCCCCTACCCACCACCCCAAAACAGCGATCTCACTGTATACCTCCTCCCCCAATCTGTTCTCTCCTATGTCCTCCCCCATCACCCCTCTGACTTTCCAGTAGGGCAAGATGGATCTCCCTACCCCAATGCCTGTATATCTTAATTCCCAGTTGCATGTAATTAATAATAATAATATATAGATATATTTAACATTTGATTATAGAACTTTAAATTCTAGATTCTTTCCCTTCCTCCCTCATCACCACCCCATGATTCAGTCTTAAACCAGGAAATATTTAAGCTTTTTAATCTAGTCTAGAACTAAAATGATCCATTCTCAGCTTGGACATCCTGACTGTCTCTAGGCCAGAAGCCTGTAGCTTTAACCACCTCAGGTTCACACCAATCCAGTCGTATCCCCCCTCTATTCCTACTTAATCAGTAACTAAATTCCAACCCCTATGAGAAAGACAAGACAACTTCCATGAGAATATAGCACAGGCTCCCAAATATACAAAGACAAAGCCAATGGGCAAGGAAAAGACTAAAATCTGGAGTTTGACACTAGATTACTATTAGAAATGGACCTATCAGTCAATCAATCAATATTAATTAAGCATCTACCACTTACCAGGCATGGTGCTGAGCACCAGGAATACAAAAAGAAGCAAAAGACAGGTCCTGTCCTTAAGGAACTTACAGTATAATGGGGGAGACTACATGTAAACAAATAAATATAAGCAAACTATTTATAGGATAAATAGGAAATAATTAAGAGAGGGAAGAGACTAGAATTAAGAAGAGTTGGGGAAGACTTGCAGTAAAAGATGAGATTTTATTTGGGACTTAAAGCAAGCCAGGGAAGTCAGTAGGTGGAATGGAGGAGGAAGAGTGTTCCAGGTATGGGGGATAGACAGAGAAAATACGTGGAGCTGAGAGGCAGAGTGTCATTCATGGAACAGCCAGGAAATCAGGGTCACTGGATCAAAGAGTCCATATTGGGGAGTAAAGTGTAAGAAGACTGGAAAGACAGAAAGGAGTGAAGGTATGAAGAGCTCTGAATACCAAGCAGAGCATTTTGTATTTGATCCTGGAGGTGGTAGGAGTCACTGGAGTTGAGTAGTAGGGTGACATGGTCAGACCTGCACTTCTTCGAAAAATTACTTCGGGGGCTGAATGGAGGATAGATTGGAGTGGGGAAGAGATTTGAGGCAGGCAGACCAGTAATCAAGGCGTGAGGTGATGAGGGCTTACACTAGAGTGGTATCAGTGTTGGAGGGGAGAAGGGGGCATGTTGGAGAGATGATACAAAGGTGAAATTGAGAAGCTTTGGCAACAGCTTGGTTGTGGGGGGTGAGAGATAGTGAAAAATCCCGGATGACTCCTAGGTTTTAAGCCTGAGGGCCTTTGAGGGGTCAAGGTGGGGAGAAGAGGCTACTGCAGGGAGGTGACTTGGAAGAGAAATAAAAGGTGATGGAATTGTTGATCATGGTGAGATTGAACAGGAGGGTTTTGTAAGGGAAGGCAGAAGATGTAATGATGAACCTAGACCAAAGAAGTCATTTTGGGGTATTTACCTACATTCAAAATCAATAGACACTTGTTCTGTGTTCTCACCTTGGTATTTTCAACTCCTTGTCTCCTCAAGGTTATTGAGGGACATTATTTCCCCAATGGAATGTAAGCTGCTTGAGGGCAGGAACGCTTACATTTTAGTCTTTTTTATCTCAGTGCTTGCAGCTTAGGGGTTTAATAAATACTTATTGACTAACACCTTCTGTCATTCATAACAGCTCAGTGGCAATCAAGGTGACTAGAACATAAGGCAATTAGCTGGAAAGGTAAACTAGAAGCTACCTATCCTTAGGAAGTGCCTTTAGATGACGTCCTCCTTTTCAAAGGGAAAATGCTACTCTTTGGAAGATCTGAATTTTGTTGGTGGTGCTGACATTCAGCTTTATATGAGGAGCTGGGCAGCTGGGCACAGTAGTGGATAGTCTAGAAGGGGTGAGTTCAAATTTGGTCTCAGATGCTGGGTGACCCTAGCTGAAGTCAACGTCTCTGAATTTCCTTGCCTCATCTGTAAAATGAGTACATTAATGATACCTACTACTAAGGGTTTTTGGAAGATCAAAAGAGAACACTTTGCAAACTACTGTATAAATGGTAACTCTGGCTATAGTTTTATATAGTAATTTCATTGGGTTTTTTTGGGGGGGAAGGGTGGGTCTGGTTTTGAACCCTGAAGTTTTTTGTGTACTCTGATGATAGCTGTTAAATGAATGAATCAATAGGAGTTAGAGACATGCTATGTCCTTGTTGGTCAGAGAATTATTTTGGACACCTTTTTAAAAAAATTCTGTCACTAATACTGTTTTGCTCGATAGAAATTGTTTCTCCATTACCATCTCCCGTCATTTTTAAGGACAGTCCCTAGAGCTTTCAAGTAGAGATCTAATCGGATTTATCGGTCAAAGGGAGAAACTGCAGAAGTTTCTCAGACTGCTGCTCATGCAGATTTTATGAGTTACTTCCCAGAGGTTCTGGTGCTAGCAGCCCCAGGGAGTAAAGTCCAATCATGCACAGAATAGGGGCTTTCTGACTCTGAGGAATTTTGAATTAAAGACGTGTCAGGCTAGTCTGTGTGTATGATATGACCTTTGTAGGTTTCTTGTTCTTGACACTACTGAGGGGAGTAAACACAGACCTTTTAGTCTGACTGAGAGTAAATCATCTACCCTGTAGTTTACTCTTATAGGTTAATAGTCTATTCTCCAGACTCTTTTGACCTTGTTGGTTATTATCATTATTTATTATTGCAGTTGTTGTTATTATTTCTTCTTCTTTTTTTTAAAGAGTTTTTTAGATATTGTTATCAACCTAGAGAAGGTAAACTTGATTGCTCCTGACAAGTTAGATTTACTGGAAAAATGTCTGAAGAGCATCCACAGGATAGATCTGAAGAAAAAAATTCAGAAATATAAACAGTCAGGTAAGAAGAATGTTGACCTCTCACTCCAAGGGATGATTCAGTCCAAAGAAATGCTTGTACCTAGTAGATATTCAATGAATATTTGTTAAGCTCAGAAACACTTTGTCCTTCTCTTCTTAATTGCTCAACCTTTAGCTCATTAACCACATGAACAGATCTGTCTTTTCATTTGATGGATTATCTGACTTAGTGTTTGAATTCAGTTAGGTGATTAGGGTTATTTGTTGTTTTAAAAATTGTTTTGTGAATGTTAAAAATTCTTTTGCATGCAACTGGGAAATAAGATATACAGGCAATGGGGTATAGAAATCTGTCTTGCCCTATAGGAAAATAGAAGGGTAAGGGGATAGGAGGAGTAGTGATAGAAGGGGAGGGCAGATTAGGGGAAGGAGCAGTCAGAATGCACTCATGCCTCTTGGGGTGGGGGGAGGAGAGAGATAGGGAGAAAATCTGGAACTCAAAATCTTGTGAAAGTAAATGTTGAAAATTAATAAAAAATTTTTGTTTTAATATTAGCAGATAATTTCCAAAAGTGATTTTTCCCTAAGACTTAAGAACTTTGACTAGTACAGTGACCAAGCATGCTTCCAGAGGACAGGGAATGAAGCATGCTATCGCACCCCTGACATTGAAGTGATAGGTTTAGAATGGGACATGTATTTTTTTGAATAAGGCCAATGCAGGAATTTATTTTGCTTGAGTATGTATATTTGTTACAAGATTTTTGTTTTTCTTTTGTTCCTTTTTTTTCTTTGGAGGGGAGAGGGCAGGGCAATTGGGGTTAAGTGACTTTCCCATGGTCACATGGCAAGTAAGTGTTAAGTGTTTGAACAGGTCATATTTGAACTCAAGTCCTCCTGACTCCAGGGCCGGTGCTCTATTCACTGTGCCACCTAGCTGCCCCTCTTTTGTTTATTTTCTACTGGGAGAAGATGGAGAAAAAGAAAGTAGATTTTTGTTAGTTGAAAAAAAATTTAAATAAAAAAGTGGTTTCCTTTGGAAAGAACCATCAGCTTCTAAATTTTTTTAGTGGTCTAAAGTCCCACTTATTCTTTTATGAGATCCAGCAGAAACACCCTATGATGTCAGATTCCCATATTGTGCTGGTCCCTGGTTCCTTTTTTTGTTTGGGGGATTTTCTGTCACTTGTTAATATAGTATAGGACAAGTAATACAGGTTTGAGAGCCACTTGCAAATGAGTCTTAGAATCTCTCTTTCTATTTCCAGCTTTGGGAGCAAGCTATGTGAATGGAATCCAGGCTTCCCTGCCAAGTGCAGGCCTGATGAATTCTGGTTACGAGTTGGGGGTAAGTCTGTAGCAAACCTATAGACCTTTATAATAATTTATATTTGGGACCAAGCCTAACTTAGGCCAGTTCAGTGATTCATGCTTGGGGTTGAAATGTAACAAAATACTCACAAACTATAAAATGCAACTCCAAAAATTTTGATTTAGAATGATTAAAAAATAATATAATTCTTTTTAAAAATGTAATGTTTTCAATGAACAAAAATCTATTTTCCCTCTCTCCCAGCTCTACTCAATTGAGCAAAAAAGAAAAAGAAAAAAAACCCTTTGTAACAAAAAGAAAGCTATTATTATCTTACATGGAATTGAGAGACAGTGTATACAATAGATGATACACCGTACTTTACCTTGATCAGTGATCAATTAACAGGCATTATTAAGGGCCTACTGTGTGCTAAGCACTATGATGAGACCACATCTGAAGTATTATGTTCAGTTCTTGGTACCATGTTTTGGGAAAGACATTGATAATTTGGAGATATCCAGAGTGCAGAGGGTCCCCAGAGTGGTGAAAGGGCCTTCAGTTCATGCCATAAGAGGATCAGTTTGAAAGAAATGGAGACATTTAGTGAGAACACTTAGAAAGGACAGCATATCTGTCTTCACGAAGGAAGGGATGCCCTACGGAAAAACTAGACTTGTCTTGCTTGGCCCCAGAGGTCAAAACTAGGAACAAGGGGTAGAAATTGTAAGAGATAAATTTAGGCTTAACGCCACAGAAATAAACTTCTTGCTTATTAGAGCTCTTCATAAACTCGAATGGGCTGCCTTGGAGGTAAAGGTCTTTAAGCAACAGCTCAATGGTCACTTCTCAAGTGTGTTTTGTAGAAGAGATTCCTGGTCAGTCAGCGAACAAGCATTTATAAAGTGGTTACTGTGTGTCGGCCCTAAACCATCATTATCATCTGCACTTAACATGTATCAGGCACTATTCTAAACTCTGGGGAAACAAAGAGAGCCACGAACGTAGGCTCTGCTCTCAAGGAGCTTACATTCTAATGCAGGAGACAGCATGCCAGAAATTATAACACACACAGTAAAAATGGAAGGCTATCTCAAAAGGAAGGTACTAGCAGTGTTGAGATGGGGGACACCCAGAAAGGGGTCCTGCAGATGTTATTATTTGAGTTGTATTTTGAAGGAAGAGGCTGAGGTGAGAGAGAGCATTCCAGGCATGGGTGATATTGGTGAAAATTCAGGAAAAAAACCCCACGAGAGATGGAGCATTGTTTGCAAGGAACAAGAAGTCTAGTGTTTGAGCCATTTTTTTGGGCAAGGTAATCAGGGTTAAGTGACTTGCCCAAGGTCACACAGCTTGTAAGTATCAAGTATCTGAGGCTAGATTTGAACTCAGGTGTTCCTGAGCTGGTGCTATAACCATTGTGTAACCTAGGTCCCAGTGAATTCTTTGATGTATGGTAAGGCATGAACTAATGCTGAAGGCTTTGCCACATTCAGGTTTGCCTTGACTATGTCTTCTCTAGTAATGAATAAAATTTGAATGGTAGCTAAATGACTTTATGCATTTATTATACTTAGAAAGTTTCTTCCCTAAGATTATGTTGTGTTTAATTGCGCCTGAAAATGGTTTGAAGATCTTTCCAAGGGTATCATATTTGTGAAGATATTTTCCTAAAGGACCTCTCTGTAGAAGAATGAGGATTGCCCCAAATGCATTATATTCTTGAGCATTCAACTCATTAGAAGTTTTTTCTTCTTAAAAAAAAAAAGGAAGTCTGGTGTCACTGGATTGGAGAGTACAGAGAGGTAATGAGACAAGAAAGGTAACAAGGGACCAGGTGTAAAGGGCTTTAAAAGCCAGAAGATTTTATATTTGATTCTGGAAGTAATAGGGAACCATTTCGATTGTGTGTGTGTGTGTGTGTGTGTGTGTGTGTGTGTGTGTGTGTGTGTGTGTGTTGTGAGTGATATGATTTTAGAGATTTCCCTTCCTTTCCCTTCCCTACCCTTCCCTTCCCTTTCCCTTTCTCCCTTCCTCCCTTCCTCCCTCCCTTCCTTCCTTTCTTAAAAATGCTTCCAGGGGCAGCTAGGTGGCACAGTGATAGAGCACCGACCCTAGAGTCAGGAGGGACCTGAGTTCAAATCCAGCCTCAGACACTTGACACTTACCAGCTCTGTGACCTTGGGCAAATCATTTAATCCCAATTGCTCTGCCTTCCTGCCTCCAAAAAAAAAATGCTTCCAAGTATTTGCTAATTAACAAAGGACTTTTCTTTTCATTGTGGAGAAATAAAAAGAAAAGCTCTTTGTTAATGAGCTAATACTAAAAATGCTTCTAAGTATAAGATAATTAACAAAGAGCTTTTCTTTTTATTTCTCCATAATTATCAGTGGGGATTTTATCCTGGCAGATAGTTTAAGCCAAAATCCACTTTCTCTAGTTAATCTCTTACCCTAAGTAGTTACTTTTAATTTACACATACATCCACTCCTAAACTAATCTTAGGTTTGGAGGGAGATTTTTGGAACAAAGTGCAGTTTCATGGCTAATAATAAACTCTTTTGTGAAAAAGAAAAATACTCTTAAGTGGAAACATTATTTATTACTCTAATTAACATAAATAGCTGTGGGGTTAGTTGTTTCTACTCTCACTGCCACCATTCCCAGTCCTTTGAACAGCACCTGGAACACAGGTACTTAATAAATTCTTACTGATTGACTGATTGATCATTCTTACTCCACCATCTTGGCTGTGCCCCCTGATTAATCATTCTTGCTCAGGCTCTCACTGGATTATTAGGACAGCTACTACCTGGTCTTTCTACTTCTAGTCTACCTCCTTTTCAGACCATTCTTCCCACTGCTGTCCTAGTAATCTTCCTAATGCACAAACTACCATATCATACTCTCAGTTAAGAATCCTTAGGGAATAATGAGCAAAACAAAAGTTTCTTATCCTGGTATTTAAGGGACCTCACAGTTTAAGTCCAGCCTTGTTTTACTTTCCTTATCTTCATGGACCACATTGCAAACAAAATGGAATGTTTTCCATCTCTGGTTTTCATTCTGTCCTGAACTCTGCCACTTATGTGCATTTGTTCATACTGTGCCCCACGCCTGGAACTCATTGTCCCCAAATTTCTGCCAGCTAAAGGTCTCTCCTTTCAAGCCCTAGCTAAAAGTGATGTCTTCCCCCTCAAGTATCTCTTGACTCCCAGTTTGAACTCTCTTATGTACTTACTACATTCTCTTCCATCATATTTATTTGCCCATTATACCGTTAAACCTCCCCCCTACCACCACACTACCATACCACACTTTAATGTAGTAGTCTCTCTTTTTTTTCCCCAGAATTTATTTATTTATTTTTAGCCTCTCTTTTTTCACCTTTGTACCCCAGTACCTGCCTAAGGCTTCAGACCTTGTAGGTGCTTAATAAAGGTCTCTTTGATCAAATTGTGAGGCTTCCCCTCATGTACTTTCTTCCTTACAGTAGTATTGAAATGTGTTGACATATAATAGAGCAACTGGGAAGGAGGACAAAATGTATTATGACCTTGTTCTTTCTTTTAAGCTCAAGAATGGGATGAGTAAGGAAGAAAGACCCGTCTCTGGACAGCATGGAATTTCAAGTAAGGTCATCTTTCTTTCACTTTCACTTTTGAAAACAAAAACTTTAGGTACCTATCCTTGGAATTTCCATAGTCATTCCTTTTCCCCAGCTGTGTATTCCATCACTAGTCAGATTGGGGTCCCTTTAAAGCTCATAATAAGCAAACTGATTATGATTTCTGATGGTTTAATCTAAGGTATGATAGAATTATCTGAATTTTAAGTAACACCAAGGCTAATCCATTATCTTCATTACTTTGGCTGTATTTAATAAGTGGGATAAATTTCTTTTATAAAGGGAGAAATAAGACAAAAATATGATCTGTGGCTGTAGCTACAGTAGGTTTAATCATAATAAATAGCATGGTTTGCATAGCAAACACTGATTACAGATCATTGAACAGGAGGAAGTAAACCTCCATTGTAACACGTCTCATTATTACTTTGATTTTTAATGTAAGTGGAAAGAGCCATGAACTTGAAGTCAGAAGACTTAAAATGGGTTCAAATCCAGGTTCTTTGACTATTACCAGTATTACTTTGGTCAAGTCACATAACTTCTGGAGGCTTTTAGTTTCTTTATCTCTAGAATGAGGGGCATATACTGGATAGGCTTTCTGAGGTCCCTTCCAACTATTAAATGCTATCGTTCTATAAACATGTTTCCCCCCCTCAAAAAAACCCCCAAAATCCTGTTCCTTGCTTCACCAGAAGCTCTCCCTTCTTCTGTAGATTTTTTGGAAGGGAGAGCATGGTTTATAGAATGCTGTCTATGACGTGTGTCTCATATATAGTCATACATGTATACATACTCATACATAAGCATGCACACACAGTAAAAGCCTGATATGACACAGTCTACAAAAGAGATATGGCCCTCCCCACCTTCCACCATTATTAAAATTATAAAGGGGTTCTACTCTAACAGAAGTATAGTGTGAACCACAGAAATATGATTCAAGAAATTTAGCAATTTCACTGACTTGTATATGTCATTGGAATTTTGTGGCTTCACTTTTTCATTCCTAAAATAGGTATAATTCAAGTATCCATATATAGTTCACTTCAAATAGGCATTGTGGTATATTGTAGAGAGAGGCACTGAGTTCTGAATCAAGATCCTGCCTCTTCTGATTCTGCTATTAACTAGCTGTGTTATCATGGGCAAAACATTTCATTGGAACAATCAAGGGGAGTTCAAAGGGGAACATAAGCACACAGGGTAATTCTGTTATAACTTTGTTAAATCAAGGAAAAAAGAGAGAAGGAAACCTCTCTGGGACTTGTCTTTTTCTTTATCTTCAATATAAGAGGGGTGCTCTAGATTTCAGCTCCTCACATCACTGACATTTCATGATTCCATTGGTGTTTTCTATCTGATCTGTCTCAGCAGTACTGTGATCTAGGGGCTCCTCATTAGTTGTAAAGGGAAAAAAATGGCCATCAGACATGGAAGTTGCAGAGAGGAAAGGGAGAGATACTGAGCAGATTTGCTTTGCTTTATTTAGCTGTGGGATTGGCATTTCTACTTTGACTCTCTTACAAGGGGCCATCTGTTGGCGTTTCATTCCCAGATATGTGTTTTTTAACATAGAAATGTACAACCTGGGCTCTCTGGCTACACAGTAAACTGAACATTCCATTTAACTGAGTGAGCATTTATGAAGTGCCTACTGTGTGCAAGACACAGCTGGGGATAAAAAGACAGAGATGAAAAAAAGTGCCTGCTTTCAGGCAGGAAGAGCAAAGAGCAAAGAAGCATTGAAATAGATAAGGAAAAAACCAGGAATTTGGGGAATATTACCATCATGTGAATAGGCTCCATATTCCTATAGCTTTAATGGTAAATTTTCATATTCCTCTAGCATTTTCCCCTTTTTTTTAGTGAGGCAATTGGGGTTAAATGACTAGCCCAGGGTCCCACAGCTAGTCAGTGTCAAGTGTCTGAGATTGGATTTGAACTCAGGTCCTCTGGACTCCAAGGCCAGTGCTCTATTCACTGTGCCACCTAGCTGCTCCTTTCTATAGTATTTTAAGGTTTATCAAGAATATTTCCCTCTCACCAGCCATTAGAAGGGTCCCTAGCAAGTATTATTATCTCCTTAAAAGGATAATACATCTTCCTCCTCCTCATCTTCCTCCTCCTCCTCCTCGTCCTCCTCCTTTACTAAGCTAAGGAAATGGAAGTTCAGAAAGATAAAGTGATTTGCCCCAAGTCACACAATTTACCAGGGTCAGAGGTGGGATTGGAACCTAGGTACTTCCCAACTCCAGGTCTAGTAGTTTTTCCTCCTACTTTCTCATATTAAACTTTAAAAAAGATATATTTTATTTTTTTCCACAGTTACACATAAAACAATTTTAACATTCTTTTTCCAAATTTTGCATTCCAAATTCTCTCCCTCCTCTTCCCCTCAGCCCTCAACTGAGAAGGCAAACAATCTGACATAGGTTATACATCACATTAACATACCTTTCTTTTTTCCCCAGCAGAACCGCTTAAAATATCCATTCAGGAATCTGAAAAATCCTTGCCTCAGGTACAGATTCAGTGATCTGACTTGATGTTCTTCTTGTCTTTGCTCAAAATATTTTCTCCCATGTTAAGAAAAATATTGAATTCTTGACAAATGCTTCAAAATTAGTTTATTATTTATTACAAGGATAGGAGCAGCAGGAAGGGTACTTAGCGGTCTAATAGTGTTATTTTGGCCAGTTCTCTTGAGGGAAGGGGACTCGATAGCCATAGGAAAGAGAAGAATGTACTCTTATTTTGGAAGAAATTAAAATAGACTGAGTTAACAGCTTGGATAATAAGAAAAAGTTAAAATTACCCTTTATCCCTTCTCCACTAGATGACTGCAATTGCCACAAAGTAGAAGTGAGTGAGGTTGGAGCTGGTTTAATTCTTGTTGCTACCTGTTGTCAGCCCCATTTCTTGATGAGATGTTGGTCAGAGAGGTGCTGACCAAAGCCAGAGCACTTCCCTTGCTTGGGAGTTACATAAGCCCTGAGAGAAGGTCTTATTATATCTGGTCAGGAAATGCAACGACTCCTTTCTCTCTGTTTTTTTTTTTTCTGTCTGGGGATTAAAACATAAGCCAGTATGGAAAGGACTTCTTCAGAAGAGGCAGTAGCTAAAAATGTTAAAAATCAAAAGAAAACTGAAAGCAGGAGTAGCTCCCATTTCTTGTAATCATTTCTTTCAATAGAAATAGCATCAATGGAAAGAAAATGTCAACAGATTGCTCCAACCTCAGACCTGATTGGCTAATCTATATAGAGTCTACAGAGAGATTGGAACTAGCTGGAAAGGGGATTTTAAAGGAAAGCAAATTAGAAGGAGACATGGCATATGGTTGGGCCTGGAAGGGACAGAGTAATATTCAGAATCTTTCTTAACCTGTTTTTCTCCCTCTCTGACAGGTGCCTACTGAGGAATACAGGCTAATGAGTCAACCTCTGGGACTCTGTTTAATAATTGATTGCATCGGCAATGATGCCGGTATGTATAGGCCTTTTTGGAGTAATTGATGTGCCCCAAGTAAATGGGGCTTCTCAAGCTTTTACCCAATGCTACTTAACACTTTTCCACTGTATTCAGCCTAAACAAAACTGCAGCATGGGCCACAGCATCTGGGGAGATTGTTGAACTTTTTTTTCCTTCTTCTTTAATGAATATGAAACAGAAAAGATTTCTGTTCTAGTAGAAGGAATTTTTAAAATAAGACTTTATGGTGGTAAGGGACTGTGAGATACTAAATTGTTACTCAGTGAAATATTTTCTGGAGATATTCGAAGAGCAGAATAAGAAATCTACCTAGGATCTATTGGATACAATCTAGCTCAGGATCATGATCTTTTTGCTCCTTCAATCCTATGCTTTGAGGTTAATCTAATTTTTTGAGTGCCTACATAGTTGCAGTCTCACATCAACCACCCATATTTGGGTCTGGATTGGTTTTCCAGTTAGAATTCTATGTTTTACTCAAACAGCATCATTGCTGAGATAACCAAGGAAGGTCAGGAAGCCGGTCCATAAGGGAGGCAAGAGGATGTGTCTATTCTTTTATCTATTTAGTGAAAGGAACTGGTCATTCTGTGTCATTCAATTCTCTGAACCTGGGGCATATTCTTTGGATTCTTGAGAACTATTTTTCAGAACCACTTTAAAATTTATCCTGGGGAGTTTTCAGAAAAGGCATTCTTAAGAGATTACATGAGCACAATCAGACAATCTTAGATTAAGTTTCCCCCCACTTTTTCTTTTTCCAGGTGTCCTATTTTTTTTTTCTTTTGGCTCAGGGAAACGTGACCATACAAAAATACTCTCTTACTCTCTGTTTCGCTCTAACTCACTTTCTCTCTCTCTCTCTCCCTCTCTCTCTCCCTCTCTCCTCTCCTCTTTCTTTTTCTCTCTTCTTCCCATCTTCTCCTCTTTTCTTTCTCTTCTTCTCTCTTCCTTCTCCCCTCCTTTCTCTGACCATGAAAACTGCAATAACAGCTATAAGATGCTTAAATGAATCTTCCTACTAGAGGTAAAAGGAGATGTGGGCACAGTTCAGCTGATCCAGAGTGTTGTCAGGACTTTTTTTTTTTAAACATAGCTCTCTTGTTTCATTTTTTTTTTAA
>CM053580.1:72862790-72880043 GCA_028627135.1 Pseudochirops cupreus
TTTTTTTTTTAAATCTCTGTGGGGCTCTGCTTCCAGAAGGGAAAGCTCTGTCCCAGATCGCTGGGGTCCTCCCGGCTGCCATAGCTCTCAGGAAGGTGCTGGGACCCTTCCTACTTACTTCCAGCTTACTGGATAATGAAGACTCCAAGACCGAGGCCCAAGACGGCGATCCGGATCCAGGCTGCTCAACGGGAGAGCACTGGCCTGAGAACAATCGCTTAGTCCCCCTGCTGTCTGCAGGTCTCGGGCGGGAAACTGCAACGGGGAGGCAGGTGCAAAACCTCTGCCTTTCACTTTTCCACTCTGGAGGCCTTTCGACCGGACTGATTTACTCTCCTAATTTCCCAAGCCCTACTGACCTAGTTCTCAACACTGCTCGCAGCTGCTGCTAATCCGCTCACCACTCCTCTTGTCCGGCCGCCCCCGGGGCACAGCCATGGCTTCAGGCCAGGCTGGTTTCGGTTGGCAGTGCTGATATGGTTCCTTGTAGCCGAGCTGACTTTAGTGGGAAGTATCTTTGTGTGCGTTTTGGAGTTCTAGGATTGGTTTAGAGTCCTATTTTATGGGTATTTTGGGGTGGCTATGTGAGAGCTGCAATATGTTGCTGCTGCTACGCCCTCTCTTGTTTCATTCATTCATCATCAGGAAAACTGATTACTCATTTATTGTACATAGTGCTTTGCTGGGCATTTCCCTTGCAGAATCCCACAGACCCAGTGAGTGCTCTTTGTAGGAATGCATTTTCCAAGATTCTCTCTGGCAGAACATCCTGTTCTTTGTAGACATCTGAATTTTCCTCATTCTTGGCTTATCTGATTTGAATTCCAGAGTCACTACTCAATGACTTTTCATAGCTCTGTTTGATAAATAGTATCTGTATACAAAATATCTCATAATGTTTGGATATAAATATGCAACCTGAAATAGATCGAAATGATAGGTACTAGAGGAGTGCTTTAAAACAAAGTACTGATTTGAGAATAAGAAGGAATACCTGGGTCCTACTCCCTGTCCCTTTTAGAAATGCTCCCTGTTGTTCTTCCATTCATTCATGCTTTCATTCTTTCTCCACTTATCTTTTGGGTGCCTTTTTGTGTGCAAGATAGTATGGTAGGCATTTGCTGAGGATTCAGAGGAAAATTAAGTGGTCTTTGCCTTCAATGAGTTTTTAACCTAGTAGAGAAGATGACCTATGTACAGATAAATATAAAATGGCGTCTAGTAAGTGTCATAAGAGAATGAATCAACAGGGAATTGTGGGAACTGAGAGGAGGGAGAAGTCATGACTGGCCAGGGTCGGGGAGTGATCAAGGATGACTTTATGAATGAAAGTGGCTTTTCAGTTAGACTTTACAGGATCTCAGTAGCTCTTTGATAGGTGAACCTTGAAGAGTTAAGGGATTTATGGAAGAAATAACAGAATAAAGAGGTAGAGGAGAGAAAGCATGGATTGTGTTCAAGCAGTCATATCCAATTCAGTTTATTTGTAGTATTGGATAAATGTAGGGAAGGTAGTGGTTGATGAGACTAGAAAGGTAGTTTGGGACCAGATCTCAGAGGGTTTTTTTACCTGGTATAATAAAAGGTTGGATTTTACTCCGTAGGGAGCTATTGACAAGGAGTAAGAGTCATCACTGTGATTAATTGCATTAATGTTAATTTGGTAGTTGGGTGTACATAGAGGTACCTAGCTCAGTCATTAGCTTTTGTGTGACTTGGTTTCAGGGTAGCTAGGTCTTGCAGTGAATAGAATTCTGGGCCTAGAGTTTGGATAACCTGAGTTCAAATTTGGCCTCAGACACTAATTGTGTGACTCTGGGCAAGTCATCCAATCCTGTCTGCTTCCATTTCCTCATCTGTAAGATGAGCTGGAGAAAGAAATGGCAAACTACTTCAGTCTCTTTGCCAAGAAAATCCCAAATGGGGTCATGGAATGAGTTGGAAATTACTGAACAACAACAACATGTCAAAGAACTAGATTTTTTGGTTGAGATGGTAGGAAACACTCTGTGTCACAAATGATTATCTCTGGAGTTTGGAATGAGGCCCAAATTCTTTTTCAGCTTCCTGAGTAAAAGATGATTCTTGCAGGTTTAGAAGAATTACTTTCCTTTTTATTTCTCTCCAGCCCTTTTCTTTAAAACTTGCAAGAAAAAATTGCAAGTATGCTTTTTATGTGGACTAGAGTTCAGCTTTGCCAACTGGCTTTTAGAACCTTCCACATAAGAGACACTTGCATAAGCAGAGCTTTCTCCACCAATATCCCATTAGAACTTATGAGAAGCTAAAAATAGACAGCAGCGAAGTCTTGTGAGCAGGGCCCACTTGAGTCTAGCTGCACATCGTTCATTGTTATTTCTTATCTCCCTTAATAGTATGGGGAGACAGGCTGAATCAGTAACGCTTACCTGGCCTAACACTGGAAGATGGGGGCTCAGCACAAGGACATTCAGCAGTCTTGGCCTCTGCTCTTTTGTCTAGGCTGCCAAGCTGCAAATGAAATTTGGGATGATAGATGTATGGGTCCCTGAGATGGAACTGTAGCCATATGCTTTTTATTGGCTTGGATGGCAAACCGCTGGGTTGGGCTTTCTTGTTTTCCAGTCTTGGGAACTCGTCCAAAAAAGATGTATTGTGCAAAGTGATAGAAAGAGTGCTGACTTTTGAGTTAGACTTGAATCCTGGATCTGTTGTGGACTAGCTGTGGGATCTCAGGCAAGTTCCTTCACTTAATGGGTCCACAGGATTTAGAGATAAAAGGAATTATCAAGTCTGCTTCTGTCATTTTTACCTCTGAGGAAAACAGAACCAAAGAGGTTAAATGCCTTTGCCCAAGGTCATATGGGTAGTAAATGACAGAGCCTAATTCTAAACCCAGAACCCTTTCCATTATATGCTGCTGCCTCATCTGCAAAATTGAGATAGTAATAATTATCCATCAGAAAAAAATAATTATCCTATCACCTTCTCAGGTTTGTTGTATGAATTAAATAAGATGATATATGGAAAACACTATAAGCTGCTCAACTCATTTCAACCCAGGTATAAAAAGGACAATCCGTAGGGAAGTAACATGAGTTTTTTGTCTCCTCCTCACTTTCTGATCAATATAATTGGACAAACATTTATTAAGCACCAACTGTATACAGGGCACTGGGATACAGATAGATAAAATCCCTGCCCTCAATGAACCTCTGTTCTTTTGTGGGGCAATAATATATAAGTACTGTAAGTTTAAATTCTGTCTCAGACTCCTACTGGCAGGGTGACCCTGGGAAACTGACTTAACTTCTCTCCACTTCCTTAGCTGTAAAAATTAAGGGGAATGGTCCTGATGGCCTTGAAGGTCCCTCCCAATTCTAAATCTATGCCCCTATGATTGAAGGAAGACAGAGATTCTGAGATATGGACATGAAGAGAGAGTCTATTCCCACGGATGACAGATGCCTTGTATGAACATATAGAAGCAATCAGTATTTGCTGTGACTATCCAGAACTTCAGGAAATAGCTCATCATTTGGTCTGGCTTGAGTAAAGAGTTCATGAAGGCTTGTAGTATGAAATAAGGCTGCACAAGTAAGTCAGAGCCAGATTGTGGAGGGCTGTTGTTTTTCAGTCTGGCTGTTGTTCATTTTCAGTCCTGGCTGACTCTTATGTGACCTCATTTGAGGTTTCCTTGGCAAACACATTGAAGTGGTTTGACGTTTTCTTCTCCAGCTCATTTTACAAATGAGGAAACTGAGTCAAACAGGGTTAAGTGACTTAACCCAGGATCCCATAGCTAGTAAGGGTTTGAGGCCAGATTGGAACTCATGAAGATGAGTCTTCCTAATTCTAAGCCCAGTGTTCTATTCACTGTGCCACTTTGCTGCCCCATGAGAGGCTAAAGGAGTTTTTATGTATTCTGGAAGTCATGTGGAGCTATTAAAGATTTCTGATCAGGTGAAGTGACATGGCCAGACTCAGGCCTTTGGAAGGCTATTTTGGCAGCCTGAAGCAGGGTGGGTATGGACTGGAGAGGGGAAAAGTTCTCAGGACGGAGACAATTAGGAGGCAAAATTAGTAAGGCAAAGTAATGAGAACCTGAACTGGGGAGGGCTGAGTGAGGAGAGGAGAGGACAGATGTGAGAAATATTATGGAGGCAGAATGAACAGTACCTGAATAACTGTATCTATATATTTAAATTATATTATCCATTTATATATCTTTATATATTAAATATGTACATGCATATATTATATGCTATTATTATATATTATAAAGCTATATTAAAGTTATTATATATGATAAATATACAGATATATTTATATATGTGTATATGTATGGAGGAGAGTAAGGAACCAAGTGGGGAGAAGATGGTGAATTTGAGTTTGGATGTTGTCTGTTCGAGAAGACCTAAGTTCAAACCCTGTCTCAGACACTTACTAGCTGTGTGACTCTGGATGCATTAGTCAGCTTCAGCCTTCCCACCATGAAATGAGGTTAGTAACAGCATCTACTTCACAGAGTTATTGTGCAAAACAAATGAGGCAATATATTGAAAATGCTTTGGAAAGTCATATGTAAATGTTAGCCATTATTATCACCTTCATCACTGATATTGATGATGCTGTCTGCTGGGCCTCCGGGAGATATCCAACCTGCAGTTAATACAAGTGTATTATTATTATTATTATTACTCAAGAGAGAGATTAGGGTTAGGTATATAGTTTGGGGAGATATCTTTATAAAAGTGATATTTGAGCTCATGAAAGCTGATCACTAAATGAGAGGGTGAGGGCCCAAATCAACTAACACCAACATTTAAAGGCCAGGAAATACAAGATATTCCAACTCCGGTGAGGAAAAAGGAAGGATCAGGTGAGAACAGATTTAGGGAGGGTAGTGTGCCTCACTGGGAGGTCAGTAGTCTCAAAAATTGCAAAGAACTCAAAAAGAATTGGAACCAAGAAAATGTAACAGATTTAGCTGTTTGGAGATTTCTATTGCCTGAGCAGACTCTGATCAGCAAAATCTCCTTAAAAGCTTCATTAATTTGGAATCTGACTAATTTATAAACAACCATGTGAGTGAGTCTACATTTAAGAAACACTTTCTTTTTAAGAAATGGTGTCTCCTACACATTATTACGGCGCCTCTTTGTGGCACAGAGGTGACCCTATGTTCTTAGAAACCATGCCAGTTGAGCCCAAGTTTTGGCAACCCTACCAAGCTGGAAAGGCTTAGAGAATGCGTTCTCTGTTTTATGAAGAAAGCCTAAAGTTCCAGGAGGCTTGGAACCAGGCTGACCTTACAATAATTTTTTTTGGCCACGATAAGACTGTCCTAAAACATGGAGGAGTAGAGTCCTTATGGGTGATGGCAGGACACACATCAATGACATCAGAGATTTATGAAATTTTGAAGTATTGTGAACATGTACAATAAACACTAATTATCTAATCTACTCACCCCAAGTTGAAACTATTTGCATTTTAATCAGAGAAAAAAATAATATATTTAAATAAAATAAAAACAAACCGTTTCTTCTGAATCCCTTTGTATCTATTTTGCTTATAAAAACTCAAAGTCAGGGTGGCTAGGTGGCACAGTGAATAGACCACTGGCCTTGGAATCAGGAGGACCTGAGTTCAAATGTGACCTCAGACACTTAACACTGACTCACCGTGTGACCTTGGGCAAGTCACTTAACCCTAATTGTCCTGCCTTCCCCCCTCCAAAAAAAGCAAAAAAACCCAACAACTCCTCAAAGTCAAGGAGAGTTCAGGTTCTGCTTCTGGCACATACTGGTTGTGTGGTGTTAGTCATCAGTAGCCCAGGCAATTCTCTAGGACTCGAAATTCCAGAGATGTTGATATACCCTGGTAGAGGGAGTTTCTCTTCCATCAGATGAAAGCACAGGACAGAACCCTTCCAGGAAAAATAAAACAAACTGTTGACTTTGTTATCCATGTGCCAGGTTCAGAGTAGGCATTTAGTAAATATTTGTTGGTTAAACATGTTCCTTGTTATCTTGTTTGCACTATTGATTTGTTTAGAAATGTTTTTCTTGGGGATGGAGTAAATGTTTTTCTTTATAGATAATGTGGGTTCAATGACCAGAAATTCCAAATTGATGAAGTTCAAGTGAACAAAAATTTAGTGTATTAAACTCTTCTGGGATTGGTCTTAGCAAAGTCCTTACAGTACATTTATTACTGGCTCTTCCCCAGAAGTTCAGAGCTGAGGGAATAAGAGAAAAAGCTTGTTTCTCAAAGCTCATTTCTGAAGAGAGTGGGGCACATTCAATAGGGATTTTCCAAGACTTAAAAGATTTTATTGAAGGCTTTGGTGTTTTAAAAAATTCTTTAAGAGTTAAATGGTTTATTTAGTGTATGCAAAATTCTATTACTGCCTTGATTGTCTTTGCCCTAGGGCCCACTTCCTTCCCACCTAGTTATCACACCCTCATAGAATTTAAGATGGTTTGGGCTTCCTTTAGAGCAGCGAGGTGGCTCAGTGGATAGAGTACTGAGCCTAGAGTCAGGAAGACATCAGTTCAAATCTTGGCCTCAGACACTTACTAGCTGTATGACCCTGGACAAGTCACTTAATCTTCTTTACCTCAGTTTTCTCATCTGTAAAATGAGCTGGAGAAGGAAATGGCAAACCACTCTAGTGTCTTTACCAAGAAAACCCCAAATGGGGTCACAAAGAGTCAGACAAGACTGAACAATAGGGATTCCTTTGAGCTCCTGATTAAAATTAAACCCAATGATATAATTACTTTTTCAACTTTCAGGCTTCTTCCCTGAGGTATTTCTTGGCAGATGGTTCTCACTGTACTTGGTTTTGATAAAGCCCAGATATGTCCTCCCCCTCACTAATGAACCACACCTTGTAACAAAGAAAACCAGTCAAGCAAAACCAATCAATGTGAAATGAATCTGACATCATGCAGTATTTCATACATGTACTTCCCCCGCTTCTCTACAAAGAGTAAAAAAGTGTGTTGTGTTGTAGTATTATAGATTTAGTGATGGAAGGGACCTTAGAGGTCACTTAATCTAGCCCTCTCATGTTATAGATGAACAAGTTTGAGGTCTGCAGTTGCTTAAAGCCTTGCCCACAGTCTGCCACATAGCGGAGCTGGAATTTGAACTCAGGTTCTATGCCCTTCATATGTTCTTTGATACCAGCACTGGAGTTGGGGCCTCCTCCATTGTCTGTTCCCAGGGGGAGATAGGTGTGCTACGTACGGCATGCATGATTCTTGTCTCCTTTGTGGTATCTGAGTTTGAAAACACACCCTGAATAGATGAGATGCCTAAAAGAGAGATAGAAGTATTTTCAACTGGGTTGTCCTTCTAGAATTATCTGGGACAGTTTAGTTTATTTCTGATAAGAAGCCTACTTGCTGAGTAATTTCTATAGCTTTCAAACACAATTTTATGAGACAAGTGTCTGCTGCTTCTAGAATCATCGAAGAACTCATGTAAAAGAAAAAAAATGAGGGAAAGATTCTCTGTGCCAGTAGCAGCAGGAGAAGTGAAATTACTGTAGCATTGGCCTATGCAAATGTCAGATTTTTAGGCGCTGATGTTACAGTTACTGCCAGTTGGAAATGACAGAGTGAAGCATTGGTTTTCTTTCCTTATGTAATTACATATTGTCAGGCTCTCCCAGAAGCATTCTGCCCGTACTTACAGAAACTGGTCTGTAAGACCAATCAAACCCTTGTATGTTTCGTTGATACTTAAAACCTAGTACATTATTCCCAGTGACTCTTTTCTCTCAACCCTAAGAGCTATGGGTTAGGGACAGCTAGAAGGTGAATTAGAGTGCCAGCCTTTAGAGTCAAGAAGATTTATCTTAGTGAGTTCAAATCTGGCCTCAGACACTTACTAACTGTGTGACCCCGGGTAAGCCACTTAACCTTGTTTGCCCCAGTTTCTGCATTTTCAAATGGCAAACCCCTCCAGTTTCTTTGCCAAGAAAACCCCAAATAAAGTCATGAAGAGTTGGATACAACCGAAAATGACTGAACAATAGCTAACTCTCTTTTTTTTTTTTTGCCTTTTGGAGGGGGGAAGGCAGGGCAATTGGGGTTAAGTGACTTGCCCAAGGTCACACGGCTAGTAACTGTTAAGTGTCTGAGGTTAGATTTGAACTTAGTTTCTCCCGACTCCAGGGCCGGTACTCTATTCACTGTGCCACCTAGCTACCCCTAATAGCTAACTCTCTTGAAAGAAAAAAGTTAAGCAAAACAAATCAATGTATTGGCTATCTCTGCCATCTGGTCTCTGAAGTCACAATTGATCCTCGTTTTTACTTGAGTTCTAATGTCTTATCTTCCCATTTATTATCACGGTCATCATGTAGCTTGCTATCTTACTTCTGCTCACCTTGCTCAATATCATTTTATTCATTCAAACCTCATGTTTCCCTGAATTCTTCATAGTCGTTTCTTAGTAGCTTAATAAATTTTGATTCCATTTTTATAGCACAATTTGTTTGCCCATTAGATTAGCATTAGTTTTCTTATATGGAATTAAATAAAGTTGAAAACTCAATATATATATAGTCTGGTCCCTGATCTCTCATAATTTTCCTATTTGTAAAAAGAATTCCTTTGTTAAGGAAGGCAAACTTGGAAAGTTATGGGTATGTTTGTTTTATCAGTGATGCCCTCATCCATCCTGTGTATATAATGGGCAGTTTTATTTTGATTATAAAAAATTAACAAGATATTGAGTCTTCCTGTTGACTTACTGCACATACAAATGATGTCCAAGAGCATCATAAAATAAGGAAGGTTGGAAGGAGAAGAATTTATCAATGGTAAAAAAAAAAAAGAAAGACCACAAGCCAGTTTGGGATAAGCTGTCCACATAATTACACCCACAAAGATGGGAGAAGAATAACTTGTTTCCATGTGAGCCCCTGCCCTTTATTGGATAACAACTGACATTTGTGTCCATAGATATCATTAGCCCCATTTTACAGCTGATCAGACAGTAGCTCGGTGGCATTATGACTTGTGCATAGTCATACAGCTAGTAAGTCAGAGGTAGGACATTCCCAGTCTGACACTCTCTCTATTGCACCCTATTGCTTCCTTTCCAAACGACATGTATGATAATTAACATCTACATAGTGCTTACTCTCACTGTGCTAAGGGTTTTACAATTACTATCTCATTTCATCCTCACAACAACCCTGGAAAGTAGGTGCTATCATTTACAAATGAGTAAACTGAGGCAAGCAGTGTTAAGTGACTTGTCCAGGATCACACACAACTAGTAAGTACCTGAGACTGGATATGATCCTAGGTCTTTCTAACTCCAAGACCAGCACTGTGCACTATGGCATCCCTTTGATGCCACATGGTGACCCATACCTGGCTGTTGAAGGGGAAGTACCTGGCAGTAATGTAGACAAGTTTCCATTTCTGCCATTCCTATTTTGAATAGAACAGGCCAATTACTGGCATCCTCATTTCCTTTTTTGGAAAATGGTATCAGGACTTCTAGGGACTTTCTTACTCTCTTGCCAGGGTCAAATGAATTATTTATTGTTAGTAAAATGCTATCAGTACCATAACTATCTTGTGCTAGGTCCTACTTCCTTTTAACTTAAGTTGTCATGCCCTCATCATTAGATTTTGAGGTGGTTAGTGCTTTCTTTGTAACCCTGATTCAAATTAAACCCGCTGATTTAATTATTTTTTCAAATTTCAGGCTTCTTTATTGAGTAATTATTTTTTTTGCTTTTTGGAGGGCAATTGGGGTCAAGTGACTTGCCCAAAGTCACACAGCTAATAAGTGTGTCGAGTGTCTAAGGTCAGATTTGAACTCAGGTCCTCCTGACTACAGGGCTGATGCTCTATTCACTGCGCCACCTAGCCGCCCCCATTGACATAGATGGTTCTCCCAAGCTCTTGGTTTTGATTAAGGTCCAGCCAAAGAACTTTGGACTTTCAACCTCTTTAGGGATCTACAACTGGTTAATTGAATCACCATTTACTAATGAGTATGAGGTACCTTGCCAGCCTCTGAGACTGCCAAGAGAGGTATAATGAAAGCCCTGCTCTCCAAGAGCTTACAGTCTAAGGAGGGGGAGCTGAGAGCTGCTGGGAGTATACTAGGAAAGAAGGCGGCCATCTCGGAGATGTACATTACTGGTTTGTAGGTAGGGAAGGAATAATTATTTAAAAAACAAACAATTAACATTTATATAATACTTACTATATACCAAGCACTGGGCTAAGTGATTTTCAATTATTATCTCATCTGATCCTCACAACAATCCTGGAAGGTAGGTGCTATTATTTATCCCCATTTTACAGATGAGAAAACTGAGGAAAACAGAGGTTAAGTGACTTGCCCAGATCACATAGCTAGTAAGTACCTGAGGTCACATTTGAACTTGTCTTCCTGATTCCAGGCCTGGTGCTCTATCTACTGTGCCACTTGGCTGCCACCATTATTAGCTTTCCCTGGTTCAATTCTTACTTAAACCAGGAATTGGTTTTCCAGATTGTGATCTATCTGGGCATATTCTTCAGGGCTTACACCTTCTGCTGCATCTCTTTTGGCACTTTCCTATATTCTGTACAATAAAAGAGACTTAAATGGGTCAGTTTTACTATTTATTCACATCTAGTAAAAAGTTTGGTTGGGGAAAAGGTTGAAAGCAGTCCCTGAAATGAGCTGTGAATCTTGGGTTAGTTTTGGGGCCTTCTTTTCTATTAGCTATTTAGAACCCATACCCCTACAGATAAATAAGCCAATGACTTCTGGCTCAATCAATAGAAACATTTTCAAATGTTTCCCTGACCAAACTTTCTGCTGATTCTGCCAATCAACAGTGAAGATGACCTTCATTAGCAGGAATAGTAGGAACCAGTAGTATCCAAATATTTATTGTCCTCAACTTGTATATTCCTATTCTTTCACTGATGTCTAAATTAGATTGAGATTGCCCTCATGGGGGAATGACCTTCCTTTGGTGAAAACTGGGTCTGTTACAATCAGTTTGTCTAAAGTTGAACTCAGTATCTTGCCCCAATACCCAAATCTTCCCTTCCCCTCCTCTCCCCTTCCCTCCTCACCCCTCCCCTTCTCTCCCCTTCCCATTCCCTTCCCCTTCCTTTCCCCCTTCTCTCTCTCCCCTCCCCTTCCCTTCCCTGAAACCTAAACATTATCTGGAGGAGTGGGGGGCAGTGAAGTACAGTGGAAAGAGTTCTAGATATGGAATCAGACATGCTGGGTTTGAATCCTAGCTATATCCCTCACTGTTTAAATATCTTAAGCAAGTCACTTAACCTTTTCCTGATAACTGTTACTTCTATAAGTATCTAGTAATTGCTAGCATTTATACAGTGCTTTAGGACGTAGAGCACTGAACCTGGAGTCAGGAAGACATCAGTTCAAATCTTGGCCTCAGACATTTGCTAGCTGTATGACCCTGGACAAGTCACTTAACCCTGTCTGCCTCAGTTTCCTCATCTGTAAAATGACCGGGAGAAGGAAATGTCAAACCACTCCAGTATTTTTGCCAAGAAAACCCCAAATAACCTCATGAAGAATCAGATATGACAGAAAAATGACTCAACTTAATATTGGGCTCTGGTGGCAAAGCACTTGGCATATATTATCTCATTTGATCCTCACAGTGTGGAACCTGTGTGGCTCAGTGACTTGTCCAGGGTCATGCAACTAGTTAATATTTGAGGCTTTATTCAAACTCATGCCTTTCTGACTCCAGGACTGGTACTCACTCCATTGAGCCACCTAGTGGCTTCTCAGTCATTGGTTCTTTTCCACTTTATCTGCCATCTCCGTTTCATTACTCCTTCTCTGCAATAGTCTCCCAATTTATCTCCCTTTCTCCAGTCTATCCTTCACATCCTGTCAAGGTAGCCTTACTGTGGCTTAAGCCCAAGGACATAACTCCCCTAATCAAAAGGCTAGAGTCAGGAGGTGGCAGCCTGAATCCCACTCCAACACTTACTAACATGATGGTGAGCAAGTTTAGCATTTAACATCTGACCCTTAGTTTACTTATCTATAAAGTGGCAACAATGAAGCTAGCACCATCTACCTCATCGTATCATTGTGATGAAAACTCTTTGTGAATTGTAAAGGGTTAAATAAATGTGAGTTGTTATTCTTAGGGTTTTTCTTGTTATCATTTTGGAATTGGAAAACATTTGGAATGCTAAAATTCTAGATTACTTTCCTTGCAGGTTCAGGTCATGTTAATGAGTAATCTTTAAAGTGAACACAGGAAAGTGAGTAGAAGTGATAATTTAAAGGTGTGTGTGGGGTCAGCCCTGAATGTATACATATGTCTTTGTGTGTATTTGAAATAGGATGTAATATATTTATGTAGCTTGGTAGATAGAGTTCTAGGTCTAGAGTCAGGAAGATTTGAGTTCAAATCCAGCCTCAGACACTTACTAGTTGTGTGACCTTGGGCAAGTCACTTAACCCCATTTGCCTCAGTTTCCTCAACTATAAAATGGAAATAATGCTAGCACCCACCTTTTGCAGTTATTGCAAAGATTAGATGAGATGATATTTATAAAGCACTTAGCACTGTGCCTGGCACATAATAAATGCTACATAAATGTTAACTATTATATAATAATTAATAACACCAATAATATCAAACTCAGGTCTTCCTGACCCCAGGCTCAGCACTCTGTCCACTATGCCACCCGGCGCCTCTTACAATAATATATAAGATTAACATATACATTTTTTCTTCCTTCTTAGAAGGAATTGAAAACTAGTGGCATCCTCTAAAGAGAAAACAGGAACTTATTGGGCAAGTGAAAGGGTGACATGGGCTTTGAAAGATACTGAAACTGAAGTGTGCTTCTGCTGTCAGAAGGAGTGGATAATAATGTAGGGCAAGGCTCCAAAGGACAGGTGTACATGGCATGAAGGCCATGTGGATACTAAAGAAACCAAGGTGAAAGTCCAGCCTTGAATTTCACTTCCCCAAAGGGCAGAGCCACCCTTAACAATCAGCAAGTGACAGATGTGCTTCATTTTATGTAATAGGTCTCAGAAGGAGATGGAGCTTGGAAGACAGCTCCAAGATTAGTGCAGGATGGTCAAGAGGAATTAAGAATTTTGGGGAGTCATTTGCTTTCTTTATTCAGGTGTCTGGGGCATGGCTGGTAAGAGGCTGGAAATAAAGCCAGAAGTCCAAGAGAATGATCTGAGATGGAAGACAAGAGAGAACATATAAGATATGGCTAGGAAGTGGGTCCTAGGATGGATTAAAGGTCCTATTAAATCTAGAAGCAGCACCAACCATTGCTTAAAAGTTTAGCATTCAGCCTAGACAGGACTTAGACAACTGGAATGGCATTCATTCAATTTAACTGAAGAGGCCAGCCACATCTTGGTCCGTCAACATTGACAGAAGGACTCGGTCTCCCTCTAGTGGTCAATTTCAGTAGCCTCAGGGCCTAACCAGCTCTTGAGGCTGGAAGGTAAATAAATGGTAGAAAAAGGAGAATTTGAAGAAAGGAGAGGAACACAGACAGACCTGACCAGCTGTGGGTGTTCCTTTCTTCTTGCCGGCCCAGTCCCTCACGGCCCCTCATTGTACAAAGACTGCCTTTGACATCCATATTCTAAAAATGAAAATAATACAGAATTGACATTAAAAAATATGAAACCTTCCAGGTTTTCCTTTGAAATCTTCTCAACTTAATGTTTTCTACTTTTTTTTTTCAGATATACTTAAAGACACCTTTATTTCCCTGGGATTTACAGTTCACTATTCCAAATACCTGAGAACGGAAGAAATCCACCAGACACTTTATCAAGTTGCCTGCCTTTCCCAGCACCAAGATTATGACATCTTTGCATGTATTCTCATCAGCCGCAGTGACTCTGAGAACATTTTTGGAATAGACCAGCCTTTCTCAGGAATCCCTCTGCATCAGATAAGGAAATTTTTCACTGGGGACGCTTGCCCTTTGCTCTTAGGGAAACCCAAACTCTTTTTTATCCAGAACTATGTGATCCCAGAAGACCATGAGGAGTCAAATAGTCTCTTAGAGGTGGATGGCAAAATGTCTTGTAATGGATGGAGACCCAGGAGCTCTACAGGACCTCTTCTTCATCAAGAAGCCGACATCTTTTGGAGTCTGTGCAAGGTGAACGTTTCTGTGCTGGAGAGGTCTCCTAGTCCATCATCCATCTACCTTCGAAGCCTCTCACAGCTCCTTCATCAACCTGAGGAGAGGTGAGAGTCACTGACATCCCTTAACAGGCCTCATGGATCATTAGTATTATGTTACATATGTGGGGCTCTTCAGGAAGAAAAGGGATTTAGCTTTCTTTTTTATAAATTTAGTATTTTATTTTTCCCCAGTTACACATAAAAGCAATTTTTAACATTCATTTTTAGAGATTTAGGTTTTTTTAATGTTCTAACCACCACAGCAGCTCCTAATTTCTGGCTGGATTATGTTCCAATAGTTTTCTTTCTAAGTTGCTTATTGGGAACTCAAAGCACATTTTACAATAGAAACAATATTATAATAAGTGGGTCATTAGGTTCCCAGGACACTTCCCAAAAGCCTATTTAACTCATAATATATATGTCAAATGGTAGTAATAGTGCAATTTTATTTTCATCTGAAGAGTTGTTCCGTTTATGGGAAGAGGCCTCTGGATACGTTCTCTCCCACTGCCAGTTTATATATTAAAAGCCATTCATTCATCTGAAGTTCCTAAGTCAGAAACTGCCTATATTGCTATGCATTCTTGTAATAGGGGTGTTTGGGTTTGTTGTTTTGGTTTTTTTTGCTTAACTTCTTTTTTTTTTCTTTTTTGGAGGGGGGGAAGGCAAGGCAATTCGGGATAAGTGACTTGCCCAAGGTCCCATGGCTAGTAAGTGCTAAGTGTATGAGGCTGGATTTGAACTCAGGGCCTCCTAACTCCAAGGCCAGTGCTCTATTCACTGCGCCACCTAGCCGCCCCTGCTTAACTTCTTAAAAGTTCTTTTACTATCTGGTCTTCACAATGTGGGGTAGGCAGAGGGTATGTTATTATTCCCATTTGATAGATGAGGAAACTGAGAGCCAGTGGGATGAATCTGTGAAATGGGAATAACCATTTGCAGGTTTCTCATCTCCCAGCCCTGCAATCCTGTGAACTTCACCTCATTGCCACAGACTGCCTCAGTCTCTTAGCATCCACTTTAGAATCTACCCTGCCTGGTACTCATTTTTATCTCTTCCCCTTCTTCAGAAGATGCTCGCTCTTGAACCTCCACATCGATCTCAACAACAGGATCTATGACTGGAATAGCAGAGTGCCCCCAGAAGAGCAGTACTCCATCATATCAGAGCATACTCTAAGGAAGAGTATTTTTCTTTCCCACAGATGAAAGGGGAAAAAAAAACTCATATGATCAATGTTCAGAGATGGGACCTCCGTCCTCTGTGTGTAGTTTTCTTTAGTGGTTTTTATGTGTGTGTGTGTTGGTGTGGTTGCTGTGGGATGAGATCTTGGCCCTTGGGGAATTGCCATATTGAAATGATGGAAATGGGGTCTTTGAATACTGAGCGGTATTTTATCATATGAGGCCCAAGGCCAGAGACCAAGGAATAAGTAATGCAGATATGAAGTATGGTCTCTTTTAGTCTTCGCTGATTATCTAGTTACCTAAGGAATTATGGTACCACATTCTACTGCTAACTAGTGGTGACTTTTCTTTCCTTATAGGAACTAGATGTAGTCTAATGCCCTAATATCAGAGTTTCTAATTGTTTTTGTCTTTTTTTCTATGGAAAGTACTATTTAGTTGAGGGTTTGCCTGGTGTGCTAATAGGTAGTATCTATGTCTGTATCTTTGTATAAGGGGTTGCGAAGCCACTTTCAGGAGTCTAAGAAGGCTCCTCCTCCCTGGCAGCCTTTGTACTGTCTCATTGAACTCAGATAAGGAATGAATCGATAATTATGATCTTTTTTCTTTTTGTCCACACAAATGCAATCTCAGGTTTACATGACACACTGACACATCTTCAGGCATTCTTGGGAAACCAAAACAAAAGTCATTCATAATACCTTTTTTTTTTACTTTTTAATTTTTTTAAAATTTAATTTATTTTAGTTTTCAACATTCACTTCCACAAGATTTTGAGTTGCAAATTTTCTCCCCATCTTTCCCCTCCCTCCACCCCAAGATGGAGTTCATTCTGATTACCTTTCCCCCAATCTGCCCTCCCTTCTATCACCCCCCTTATCCCATTTCCCTTCCATAATACCTTTTTCATAAAAGTAGCAAAGTACATATGTAATACATATAACTTATGATTATAATCTCAGAGGGTACATGCTTTAATATTTTTTATTTATGCTTTTTTTTTTAATTTTATGTAATTTAGGGATTAGCGGCAGCTGCAAGCAGCGTTCAGAACTAGGTCAGTGGGAGCTTGCGAAAGTAGGAGAGAAAAGCAGTCAGGCCAAAAGGCCTCCAGAGCAGAAAAGCGAAAGGCAGAGGTTTTGCACCGCCTCCGTGTTGCAGCTTCCCTCCCTCGACCTGCAGACAGCAGGGGGACTAAGCGATTGTTCTCAGGCCAGTGCTCTCCCATTGAGCAGCCTGGATCCGGATCGCCGTCTTGGGCCTCGGTCTTGGAGTCTTCATTATCCAGTAAGCTGGAAGTAAGTAGGAAGGGTCCCAGCACCTTCCTGAGAGCTATGGCAGCCGGAAGGACCCCAGCAATTTGGGACAGAGCTTTCCCTTCTGGAAGCAGAGCCCCACAGAGATTTTTAAAACAAAATCACGGACTGAACAACCATGAGTAAGAATAAGCATAAGAAGCTAAGTAAGAATGGCACCCAAACCCTAGATTCCTTCTTTGGGGAAAAGAAAGATCATGGGAGAGAGAGGGAGGACGAGAGCACAGCCAGAACGCCCTCACCAGGGGCCTCCAATAAACATGAAGAATGCCTTAAAGCTAGAGATGAGCTGAAGAAGGATTTTGAAAACCAAAGAAGGGAAGTGGAAGAAAAATTGGGAAGAGAAATAAGAATGTTGCAGGAAAATCATGAAAGGAGAGTCAGCAGTATGACTGAAGAAATCAACACCCTAAAAAATAGATTAACTCAAATGACAAAAGAGGCCCAAAAAGCTAATGAGGAGAAGAATGCCTTAAAAAGTCGCCTTTGCCAGATGGAGAAAGAATCTCAAAAGCTTTCTGAAGAGAATAATTCCTTCAGAATTAGAGTGGAGCAAAT
>CM053580.1:72880543-72946113 GCA_028627135.1 Pseudochirops cupreus
AAGGGGCATATAATCAGTCTCTCACAATATGTCCATTGTGGAGATGTTCTGCATAATTACATATGTATAGCCTGTATTTAATTGCTTGTCCTTCCAGTGGTGGGGGGTGACAAGGGAGGAAGGGAAAGAATCTAGAATTTAAAGTTCTATAATCAAATGTTAAAAATACATATGTATATATATATATGTATATATATATATATATATATATATATATATTTATTATTATTAACTATATCCTAGTTGAGAATTAAGATACATAGGCACTGTGATAGGGAGATCCATCCTGCCCTACCGGAAAGTAAGAGGGGTGAGGGCAAAGACATAGGAGAGAACAGATTGGGGGAAGGGTTATACAGTAGGATGGCTGTTTTGAGGTGTTGGGTAGGGGAAAGATAGGGGAAAATTTGTAACTCAAAATCTCGTGGAAATGAATTATGTAAACAAGAAAATAAATAAATAAATTTATTTTTAAAAAAAAGAAATTGCATTTCTATATAATAATAAAATCTAAGACACAATAGTAGAAAAGGAAATACCATTCCAAATAACTACAAAATGTATAATGCATCTGGGGATGACTCTACCAAAGCACACAAAACCCTTGTATAGATTAAATTAGAAAGTGCTCCTTAAAACAAAAAAGAGCAAACCTATTTTTATAGGCTGGAAGAATTTCCTGAAGGGTATGTCTCCAGGATAGTATTAGATCTATGTAGCTAGATATATACATACATATGGAATGTATATGTGTATGTGTATGTGTGTGTGTGTGTGTGTGTGTGTGTGTGTGTGTGTGTGTGTGTGTGTGTGTGCAATAGATATGTGTAACAGGCAGATCAATAATGGATATGGATATATATGTATATCAAATCATACTGTTGGACTCAATGAGCTTGAAAGCCACTAAAATTCTGGGTTCTTTTTCATATAAACTTCTGTGTGACCATGCCTTCCTCATCCTGTAATTTTAGACTTTGTCATCAAATGTATTAGTTATCCTGGACAGCTTCCTGTCACCTACCAATCTGATTACTATGCTATGTATAGCATCATCTAAGTCACTAATTAAAATGTCAAAAAGGGTTCTCTACTTGACACTTGTGCTTCTGGAAACCCCTCCAACTCAAGAGGCCTTAAACATAGTTTAAAAAAAAGAAATCTGTAAGACAGTCACAAGATATACTATAGGATTTCCAAAATCCTCTGCAAAAACATGATTATTCTGATTTCATATTTTCATCAAGCACACTCCGAATGTTTATGTAAATTATTCATATGAAGACTTTGTAGTGAAAAGAAAGGTAAACGATATGGTAAATGCTGACATCATTTCAACTACCTTTAGGTGGCTAGGTAGAAAGTGGAAAGGGTATTAGCCTAGAGTTGGAAGATATGAGTTCAAATCTGGCATCAGACACTTATTGACAGTGCAAGTCATTTAACCTATCTGCCTATTTCCTCAACTACAAAATTGGGATAATAGTAATACCTACTTCCCAGGGTTGTTATGACGATTAAATGAGATATTTGTAAAGTGAAGATCACAGTGCCTGGTAGATCGTAGATGCTTATTAATAAATGCTTATTCCATTTCCCCCTGTATCATCCATGAGCTTTCCAACTACTTTGTAGTTTTATTTCTTTCAAATATTCTGAGAACTAATCAATGATCTCTAAAAAATGTTACCTTCAGCATAAAAATCTTCTGTAAATACTGGAAGGTACTGTGGATACTGGTGTTCTTTAATGCCATTTCTACTTTCTCTTATAGCACATTAGGGATAGAGATGTTGGAGTTAGGAGAGTGGTTCCACTTTCACTGATGTAGAAAGTAATTTGTTAGCAAAATCAAGACAAAAGTTTTTCCATTTTTCAGCAGCTGTACTCTCAGTTTTAAATTCAAAAGCTTTTAGTATACTTCGTTTTACCTAGGTCTCCAGTCAAGCCTTTTTGTAAATTCATTTTCCTTCTACCATTTCTTATTGTTTTAGGAGGTGATACTATTTATTCTTAATGTTCCAACAATTTGCTAAGAATTTGCAAATGAGTTTATATTCTGAATTGGCACTGTTCTTGGTGACCATATGTCTGCTAGGCAAAGAGATTTATCCAGCATTTTAAGATTTGCAAAGTGGTTTATGTATGCGATTTCATTTGATTTTCATAACTTCATGAGGTAGGTATTACAAATATTATCATCTGTTATCTTATGACAAAGAAACTAAGACTCAAAGTTTAAGTGCATTGAACAGTCACAACCTATTTTAAGGTATTAGATGCATACTTTGATCTTAGGTTTTCTTTATTTCTAGTCCCATATGCTATTTCTATCACATCATACACTTCAATCAATCCAAAACATTTAGCATGAAGACAAAAGAACTCAGATACTATCTTAACCCAGCAAACATCTAATCTGGTCAACCAGAGCAATGTAGCAGGTTTAGCATACAAGCTCATTCGCAAAATATGGGACAGTCCAATGAGAGCAGCTGGTCTTCAGTCTTATTCACTACATATACAACCTGCGTCTCTGCTGACAGCTCTCCAAGACTGTTTTACTGTTCACCTCCTTTTTCTGACTTCTCACTGGGGATCATAGCTGATGCCATCCATGGAAATTCCTCAGTCAATAAGGAAAAGACAATCACCATAGGAAATAGCTTATGAGGAAATAATTTCATATCTTTTAAAAAACATATAGTTTATTTTGTTATGCTAAGGATATGTTTGTATGTAAAGGATAAGTGTATGGACCCAGAGTTATAACTGTCTTTAGCCTCCAGGCCCCATCACAGGTAAAACTGTCCTCTGTACCATCTTCCCAGCCTTTTATCTCCTTCAGAGGGCTGCTTGGCACTACTGCACTCCCCCCAACCACAACAGACTGTTCTTCTGCAATTGCTTTCCTTACCCCCAATCAGAAAATTCTTAGAAACTGGGAATGAACCTTTTCAGTGCAGTTTGTATCAGAAACCAGGCTATAAATCTCATAGGCCTTTGAAGTGGTTAGTAAGAACAGTGTACAAATAATGCAGAGAGACAGACAAGAAAGTTAGAAAATCTTAGAAAAGTGGCTTTGGAATATCCTTCAGATTGGTAAGGATGACTGATCACAGAATTTCTATAAAGACTTTTGAAATTATCTTCATTTTCTGTTTTTGCCATGTAGCAAGGAAAGAGTCAAAGCTTTATTCAAGAGGAAATCCTTAAAAAAATAATTTATTATGCAATGAATACAAATTAAATCCCCTCAAACGAAGTTTATTCTCCAGAGAAAACCAAAACTTTGAAATATAAAGCAGTCAGCAGGGGCTTTTGAGAACATGCTACCACTAAGCCAGCCCTAAAGCTCCAGATCAGAGAATATGTGTGTTGGATAAGATCTCAGACCTCACAGGATTTAGGGCTGGAAGGGACCTTAGATAGTGTAATACAATCCTCTCCTTTTACAGGACACTGTATCAGAAAGGGCAAGAGCCTTTCCTAAGCTTAAATACACATAGAATAAGTAGGTTCTCTGTCTCTAAATCAATACTCTTTCTACCACACTACACTGTTCACCAAGGCATATGTGAAAATAATATCTTAACATATCTGAAAAATAATCTTCTCCACCAAGCTGCAAGAAGTAATCATCTAGTCTCTCAGCCTGAAGATCTGCGTTAATGGAGAACTCGTTAACTTAGAAATTAGCTCAGTCCACTGTTGAAAAACTACTTTTATTAGGAAGTTTTTCCTTATTTCAAGTCAAAATCTGCCACTGTAACTTCCACTCATTGTTTTTAATTCTGTCTTCCAGTGCCAAAGAAAACAAAGCTAATCCCTTAAAAATGCACTTTATTGATGCCTTTCTGTCTTTGTATCAAAGTCGTTTCAATCCTTCTCTTCACAACAAACTCTCTTGTGCCAAAGAAAAACAATCAGGAAAAAGAAAAACATTCTATATATTGATGATCTCTGACAATAGTTTAAAAAAATTCTGTCCTAATAATCATATAACCTATGAGGGAGAAGGTATGTTTCATTACTAGATCTTTAATTCTCAGATTTTGCTTCACTTTCCATGACTTAGACTGCTGTAGCTTTCATCTTTTCTCCATCTTATAGTCCTTCAGACACTTGAAGACAATGTTTCTATGCCCCTTAAGTTCTTTCTTCTCCAGGTTAGACACTCCTAGTTCTTTCACTCAATGATTTTTAATTACCTCACCATTCTGGTCACCTTCCTCTGGTCTTGTTCCAGCTTGTCAATAATCCAATGATCAATACAGTGCTGAGAAAACAGATTATGATACTCTACATGTGGTCTGACCAAAATAATAATAAAAATGGACATTCCTGTAATATCTTCCTCCATTAGATTGTAAACACACTGAGGGGGGACTGTCCTTTTTCTTATCTATATGCCTAGCACTTAGCAGAGCACCTTGCACATAGTATATACTTAATAAATATTTATTGAATTGAGAGAGTTTGACTTGAGACCCAGCTAAGCCTGAACATCTAGAGAACACGTGTAATTGAAATTGAAAGGAAAATAAGCCTCATCATTTCTGCCTTTAAAATATTTCCCAGGGCAGCTAGGTGGCACAGTGAATAGAGCACCAGCCCTGGAGTCAGGAGGACCTGAGTTCAAATCCAACCTCAGACACGTAACACAAAACTAGCCATGTGACCTTGGGCAAGTCACTTAACCCCAATTGTCTTGCCTTCCCTCCTCCAAAAAAAAAAGCAAATAAAATATTTCTCAAATTTGTTCCCTTCTTTCTACTCACCTTAGCTTAGGCCATCATCTCTTATCAGGAAATTGCAACCATTTCGTAGACTCATTCAAATCTAGCCTCTTCCACATAGTTGCCAAAATAATCTTTCTAAAGCACAACATTGAGTGCTGAGTGTCACTAGTCCTGGGCTCAAGAAAGTTCAGCGACTCCTTATTACAGGCTGTGCCTCTAGGGTAAATGCAGACTCCTCAATGTGAAATTTAAAGACTCTTAACAATATGACATCACACCTCCCTTCCAAGCTTATCGTACACTACATACAGTCTTTCACATAATATGCATTCCAGACAAACTGGCCTACTTGCTTCCATCTCCTGTCTCTATGTATTTGCATAGACTGGCCTATAGTGTTAGAACACACTCCGTCTATATCTCTGTTTCTAAGAGGCAGATCCCTTCAAGGTTCAGCCCATGTGTCTCTTCCCATGGGAATCTTTTCCAGATCCTATTAGTTGTTATTGCTTTCTCCAGCCTTCTTAAATTCTTTCTCTCCAAAACTAGAGCTAGAAGGAATCTTGGAGGTGATCAAGTCTAATTCCCTTATTTTACAGTTAAGAAGAATTATTCTCAGGGAGCAACATATTTAAATTCACATATATTAGAGTCAGAATTTGAAACCAGGCCCTCTAATTTCAGATCCAGTGTTCTGGGCACTAAATCTATTTCTATGTTGCATCCTGCAGAGATATAAACTCTTTGGGGATATATGCATCAAGTGGTATACCATCCAAATTCGTAGAAGAGAAGTTAAGTGAGCTACAGGAAGGAATAGATAGCAAAACTATACTAGGAGGGGACCTCAACCTCCCCCTCTCAGAAATACATAAATCTCATGACAAAATAAACAAGAAATTACTTAAGGAGGTGAATAAAATTTTAGAAAAGTTAAGATACCGTATAATTGTGAAGAAAATTGACCTTTTTCTCAGCAGTACATGATGCCTACACAAAACCTGACCATGTACTAGGGCATAAAAACTTCACAATCCAATGAAAAAGGCAGAAATATTAAATGCATACTTTTCAGATCATGACAAAAAAAATTACATGTAATAATGGATCATGGAAAGACAGATTAAAGATTAATTGGAAACTGAATAATCTAATCCTAAAGAATGAGTGGGTCAAACAACAAATCATTGAAACCATCAATAATGTCACCCAAGAGAATGACAATAATGAGACAACATACCAAAATTTAGGGGATGTAGTCAAAGCTGTTCTTAGGGGAAATTTTATATCTCTAAATCCTTACATGAATAAAATAGAGAAAGAAGAGATCAATGAATTGGGCATGCAACTAAAAAAATCTGGAAGAACAAATTTAAAATCCCCAATTAAATACCAAATTAGAAATTCTGAAAATCAAAGGAGAGATTAATAAAATTGAAATTAGGAAAACCACTGAACTAATATATAAAACTAAGAGCTGGTTTTATGGGGAAAAAAAACAACTCCAATAAAATAGATAAACTTTTGGTGAATTTGACTAAAAAAAGAATGAAGAAAACCAAATTACCAGTATCAAAAATGGAAAAGGTGAATTTACTAACAATGAAGAAGAAATTAAAACAATAATTCGGAGCTATTTTGCCCATCTGTCTGTCAATAAATCTGACAATTTAAGTGAAATGGATGAATATTTACAAAAATATAAATTGACCAGATTAACATAAGAGGAAATAAAATATTTAAATAGCCCCATTTCAGAATAAGAAACTGAACAAGCCATCAATGAACTTCCTAAGAAAAAAATCTCCAGGGCCAGATGGATTTACAAGCAAATTCTATCAGACATTTAAAAAACAATTAATTTCAATACTATACAAACTATTTGGAAAACTAGGTTGAAGAAGCAGTCCTACCAAATTCTTTTTTATGATACAAATGTGGTGCTGATACCTAACTGGGAAAAGCCAAAACAAGAGAAAGAAAATTATACACTAATTTCCCTAATGAATATGTATGCAAAGATTTTAAATAAAATATTAGCCAAGAGACTACACCAACTTATCACGAAGATAATACACCATGACCAGGTGGGATTTATACTAGGAATGCAGGGCTGGTTCAATATTGGAAAAACTATCAGCATAACTGACCACATCAATAACAAAATTAACAGAAATAATATGATCATCTCAAAAACCAGAAAAAGCTTTTGACAAAATACAACACCCATTCCTATTAAAAACAATAAAGAGCACAGGAACCAATGGAGTTCTCCTTAATATGGTAAGTAGCATCTATCTAAAACCATAAGCAAGGATTATATGTAAGGGGGATAAGCTAGAATCATGCCCAATAAGATTAGGGGTGAAACAAGGATGTCCATTATTATCACTGTTATGAATAACTTTATTGTTACTGAAATACTATACCAGAAATGTTAGCATTAGCTATAACAGAAGAAAAAGAAATTGAAGGAATGAGAATAGGCAGTGAGGAAACAAAACTATAACTCTTTGCAGGTAATATGATGGTATACTTAGAGAATCCTGGAGAATCAATCAAAAAACTCCTCAAAATAATTAACAACTTTAGTAAAATTGCAGGATATAAAATAAACCCACATAAATCATCAACATTCTATATGTTACTAACAAAGTCCAGCAACAAGAGATAGAGAAATTCCATTCAAATTAACTATAAAAATAAATAAATAAATGAAGTAACTGTAGACAATGCAAAATATTTGGGAGTCTACCTGCCAAGACAAATCCAGGAATTATATGAACACAATTACAAAACGCTTTTCACACAAATAAAGCCAGGTCTAAATAATCAGAAACATATCAGTTGCTCATAGGTAGGTCAAGCTAATATAATAAAAATAACAATTTTACCTAAACTAATTTACTTATTCAGTGCCATACCAATCAAACTACCAAAGAATTATTTTACAGAGCTAGAAAAAATAACAAAATTCTGGAAAAACAAAAGGTCCAGAATATCAAGGGAATTAAACAAAAGTGAAGGTGGCCTACTCATACCAAATCTAAAACTGTATTATAAAGCAACAATCATCAAAACTGTATGGTGCTGGCTAAGAAAGAGAGCAGTGGATCAGTGGAATAGGCTAGATACACAAAACACAGGAGTCAATGACTACAGTAATCTACTGTTTGACAAACGCAAAGACTCTAGCTTCTCAGATAAGAACCCACTATTTGACAAAAACTGCTGGGAAAACTAATAGTATGGCAGACACTAGGCATGGACCAGCATCTTACATCATATAACCAAGATAAGGTCAAAATGAATACATGATTTAGATATAAAGGCTGATACTATAAGCAAATTAGGAGAGCAAGAAATAGTTTACCTGTCAGATCTATGCAGAACGAAAGAATTTCTGACCAAATAAAATAGAGAACATTTTTGAAATGCAAAATGGATAATTTTGATTACATTAAAGTGAAAAGTTTTTGCACAAACAAAGCCAATGCAACCAAGATTAGAAGGGAAGCAGAATGCTGGGAAACAATTTTTATAACCAGTGTCTCTGATAAAGGCCTCATTTCTAAAACATAGAGAGAATTGAATTAAATCTATTAAGCATACAAGTCATTCTTCCACTGATAAATGGTCAAAGGATATGAACTGGCAGTTTTCAGATGAAGAAATTAAAGCTATCTAGTCATATGAAAAAATCCTCTAAATCACTACTATTGATTAGAGAAATGCAAATTAAAACAACTCTGAGGTACCACATCACACCTATCAGATTGGTCAACATGACATAACAGGAAAGTGATAAATGTTGGAGAGGATGTGGGAAAACTGGGACACTAATGGTGTTGGTGAAGTTGTGAAGTGATCCAACCATTCTGGAGAACAATTTGGAATTATGTCCAAAGGGCTTTAAAAAAACCCTTTGATCTAGCAATGCCACTACATCTGTATCCTAAAGAGATCATAAAAAAGGAAAAAATATTTATAGCAGCTCTTTTTGTGGTGGCAAAGAATTGGAAATCAAAGGGGTACCCATCAACTGCGGAATGGTTAAACAAGTTGTGGTACATGAATGTAAAGGAATACTACTGTATTATAAGAAATGAGGAGCAGATGAACTTCATAATAACCTGGAGAGACTTATATAAACTGAAGCTGAGTGAGGAGAGCAGAACCAGGAGAACTTTGTACACAATTATAGACACATCGTATCTGTGACGACTAACTTTGAAAGACTGGCATCCTCTCAGCAATGCAAGGTTAGAAGACAACTCCAAAAGACTCATGATGGAAAGGGATAGCCACATCCAGAGAAAGAACTGCAGAGTCTGAATGCAGATTGAAGGAAACTATTTACTCTCTTTTTTTTGTTTTGTTTCTTCTTTCTCATTGTTCACTTCATTGTTTATAATTCTTCTTTACAACTTGACTAATGTTTAATGTAAAGGTATTTGTAGAACCTATATCTGATTGCATTCTGTCATGGGGGTGTGAGGGTGGCAAGGGAAGAAAACTTGGAACCCAAGGGATTGTGGAACTGAATATTGTAAACTAAAAGTAAATAAATAAATTGAAATTTAAAAAAAAAGCTCATGAATAGGTTCATGAACTAAAGTGGCAAAGACAAAGAAAAATGCTACCCACCTCCAGAGAGAGATCTGAGTGCAGACTGAAGCATACTTTCTTCATTTTCTTTGTTTCTTGCTTTTTATTTTTTTTTTGCAGCGTGGCTAATATGCAAATTATGTTTTGTATAACTTCACGAGTATAACTGATATCATATTGCTTGCTTCCTCAATGGGTGGGGAAGGGGTGGAAGAGAAAGAATATGGAACTAATAAAAAATTTTAATGTATATTCAAAATAAAGAAAGTAAACTAAAGAAAAATTACTTTTTTTGAAAAGACTTAAGAACTTTAATTAAAGCAATTACCAATCATGTCTCTAGAGGACCTATGATAAAGTATGTTACCTACTTCCTGAAAGAGAAATAATTGATACAAGATGTATTTGACAAAATGTATGAAGAGACATACATTTTTTAAAATGGCCACTGTATGGATTCATTTTATGTAATGTATGTATTTATTTGTTACAAAGGTTTTTATATGCCTTTCTTTCTCTCAATTAATAGGTGTGTATATGGGTAAGGGGACAGGAGCTAATAATAGTGATGCTCCTTCACCCAGAAAGGACCACTGAATAGTTTTTTTAAAACACACAAGAAAATTCAGAAGGAACGACAGATAAGCCGAATGGTCTTGAAAGGAACATGTAGAATTTGTTATATACTTGTTTAAAAAAAAAAAGCAAGTTATATGAAAGGGAGATTCACAGATCCATACAAAAATTACGTTTTTATTTGCCACTGTGTATATGGAAACGCCCTTCAAGTGTTTTTTTAATACCAGAATTAAAAAAAAAAAACCCTAACCTAACCTAAGCACCCATACGTAGCAGCTGCTTAAACAAAACTCCCAGACTTGTTTCTCCCACCCGGGTATTCCCATAACTTATGTGTCAGATTCAGCAGCGGGTTGTTTGCCCTGAGGCAGGGGCCATTAAGCATTATCCCCATTTTCACTTCTCAATGAGAGTAGCACAAGATGATCATCCCAGACAGTTAGCAATTTCATTGTTTATTGCCATTCCCAAACTATCCCTCTTCCAAACTTCCTTATTTCTGTTGAGGGCATCATTATCCTTCTGGCCTCCCAGATCCCCCATATCCCTTGGGTCTTGGGTCTTGAATTCAACCAAAAACTGCTCTCCCTTCAACATAATCAAAAATCTCTTAAATGTCAAATCAGATGGCTCTTCCTCAATCCTCATTTTTCCTCCAACACCCTTTCTTATTCCTGGATACTTAACTCTTAGCTCTGGATTGTCATTGACACTTCTCCCTCAGTTCTACCACTTCTCTGGATACTCCTCAATTTCCTTTGCTGGCTCTCTTATGCTCCCTTAATGTACTCCAAAGTTCTCATGTCTTATATGTACTCCTCCTAGGTTGCTTCATCAGTTCTGATGGATTTAATTACTATCATCTCTATGCAAATGAATCCCAAATCTATACATTCAATTTTAATTTTCTAAGCTACAGGACCCATCACCCTTTTAGACATTTCAAACGTGACGTCCTAAAAGCTTCTCAAACTCACTACTTCCAAAACAAAATTCAATACCTTTCCCTCCATGACCCCTTCCAAAATTCCCTGCTTCAGAAGGGCACCACTATCCTTCTAGCTCAGTAGTTCTCAACCTGTGGGTCGCAACCCCTTTGGGGGTCACCTAAGACCATTGGAAAACACATATTTCTGATGGTCTTAGGAATTGAGCCACCACTCTTCTATCTGTCTCCAGGCAGGTCTGCCCAAATGCAGATATGCCCACATATGAGTATTAAAGGGTTGCAGCATTAGGAAGGTTGAGAACCACTGTTCTAGCTATTCAAATGTGCAATCTTGGCATTATCTTTGACTCTTCACTCTTCCCTCAACCTATATATCCAGCCATTTGCCAAATACAATTTCTATTTTCATAACATCTCTTGCATTCATCTCATTTCTCCTCATCACCTCTCATCTGAACTATTGCAATATCTTCCTAATTGGTGTCTCTGGCTCAAGTTTTTCCCTTCTCAAATTCATCTTCCACATAGTTACCAAATTTATTTTCCAAAAGTGCAAGTTTAACTATATTATTCCCCCTACTCAGTAAGCTCCTGTAGCTCCTTATTGATGCTAGGATCAAATGTTATTTTACCTTTCTCTTGTCCTTTTCATATTTATATGTTTTAGAGCATAAATATAGTAGTCCGTGTTTACAATTTGTAAATAATATACATTTATTAGAGGTATATGCTCAAATTTTTTTTTTACTGATTAAGTCTGTGATGAAAAAAGCTTAGAGACTACTGCATTAGATAACCTTAGGTCCCTTCCAGTATGATCTTATATATTCCATTTAAGGTTTTAGAGAAAGATTTTCTTTCAACACTTTTACCTAATGTAAGAAACACCTTTTAACTTTGTATTTTAATTAGGCTTCTTCCACAACATACTGAAACACTGATAGTCTGGGTTTTAGACTGAAGATTTGAATTTGGTAACCTGTCACTCTAAAAACACACTACGGAGAAAGAAAATAATATGGTAGCGTACCTCTCAAAGAGCATCTGGCAGGAGCATGGTTACCCTAAGTAAATTAATACTTAACCTCACTCAATTTTTATGATTATTAATGTTGTTCATATTTAAAGTGTTGCCCTTTGTATAGAGAAATGAGACTACTGATTTACTGTATGATAATGCACTTTAAGCCGTTTCTCCAAAAATGGTAATGTACTGACAATAATCATTTGCATTTCCTAGCTGAGTTTCTTCCAATAACCGTAAGTTCCTCTTATGACCAAAATTTCTTATGTGACAACTGACCAAAATCGGGATAAAGCCAATAAGTATAATTAAGTGTATAATATTTCTTCAAAGCAGGCAATCTGAATATCTGATGGTTTCCTCCAAGTTAATTAATTGAGGATAAATTTGACCATTAAAGCTAACGAGATTTTTCTTCAATTTTACTAATCAGAAAATTGGAATCACTTTACTCAATCAATCACTTATTAAGTAACTATGTACCAGGCAGTGGGGATACACAGTTTAGTTCCTCCCCTCGAAGAGGTTATATTTTATCAGGGGAAGAGTACCTGTCAAGTCAACTAGCATTTATTAAGCACCTGCTAATGTCAGACACTGTGATAAATGTTAGGGATATAACAGTCCCTACCATCACAATCTAAAGAGACAACATGCAAATAATATCTACGTTAAAAACAAAACACCAACCCTACAGATTCTAAAAGGCAAAGGTAATGAAGTGGATTTCAGGAATGGAGATGGAATAAGTGTCCTATGTCATCAAAAAACAGCACAAAGGCCAATTCTTTGATAGATTTTTCCCTGTTCATCCACGTAGTGGGTTTTGAAGAAATCATATAACCAGGGATTTTGTCAGCTGCTGGCCTGTACAACTGCAATTACTGTTATTTTTTTCCAAGAGCAGAGAACACACTCCATTGCAGTCAACCTACACTAGTCATCATGGTCTGGTTTCTTTATTCCCTGTAGGGAAAATTCCGACATCTAATTGGTTTTGAAGTTTCATCAGCTTTTTAATATGTCCCTTCTCTTTGTGGTATTGGTATAGTAAATATCTGGCAAAGTTCTTCAATGTTAATGGACAACAGGTAGATATAGACATCTGCCAGGCAGATGAGATTGTCTTATGTACGGCAGAGATGGAGGCAGTGACAAGCAAAAGGTGGTAAGGAGGTTGCAGCTGAGGAGGTAGCGGCTGTGGCAATGGCCAACGGCAGCTGAGGCAGAGAGCTGCTTCTGGAACATTAAGAACAAAAACTAAATAAGTAGAGGTAAAGTTAGAGATATGGTTAAGAGTGGTTCTGGTGAGGAAATGAGAAGCAGGTTTTTTTTAAGGATTCTTAGATTCTCTCTCTTCCATTTGTTTTCCACATCAGTTGTTTTTGCTATGAAATACATTTTCTTCTATTTTTCCAGTTTATTTTCCAATTTTTCTTTTAACATTTCTTGTTTCATGGAGTCATTACCTTCAATTTGGTTCATTCTAAGGAGTTTTTTTTAATTAGGTAAGGTTTTGCACTTGTTGTTCCAAGTTGTTATTTTCCTTTCCAATTCTTTATTCCACACTTCTTACTTTTTCTGCAAAATTTTTTCCTTTAGTGTTCTCATATTATTTATAAAAATATTTAAAACTCTTTTTTAAACTCTTTGCTTCATTTCTTCCAAGAATTCTAGTTGAATTTGTGCATTTTTCTTTGAAATCTTGCTCACAGATGTTTGGGAGTCATTCTTTTCTTCTGAGTTCATATTGTGGACATCCCTGGGGGGATTCTCTTTTTGTCTACTACTTCCTGACTTTGGACTTTATAAGGTCCAGGCTCAGTGACAGTTCTGGAGGGAATGCCTGAGTTGGAAATGCTAATGATTTCTTGGGTATATTAAGTGTTGTGTTATTCCAGGATCTCAGGGACAGCTTAAGCTGGAGACCTGCAAGCTTCCAGTGCTCCCAAAGTGATAAAGAGAAAAGTTCGATTGCTGTCTCCTTGGTCTGGGCTCTGCAAATTCCTGACCTGGATCTGAGACTGAGTAACAGACCTTAGAGCTTATCTCATTTGAGGTTTACCAGATTGCTGCAGGACTCAGCCACTATTAGAGCTGTAAGACATAGATGAAGAGCCTGCTGTAATTTTTCCTGCTACTCTACTACCTTGGCTCTGCCTCCATAGATTCTTTAAAGAAAGAGGGACCTTTTGAGACCACTAACTTAAGCCTTTCATTTTACAGATTAAACACTATGGGTCACAAAAGTACTTGCTCAAGATCACACAACTAGTTAGTCCCAGGTCTGCTGACTTCTACTTCAGTTCTCTTTCTACTATGCCAAAATGTCTCAAGGCATGTCCAAGAATCTGCTCCTGCTAACAAAAATGGATGTATAAAAATGTATGATAAAAGCAAGAAAGGATTTAGTTTTCAGTGATTTTCTACTGCCTTAGAAAGTACTAAACTTCATAATATTTCAAATACTTTGAGTACATCAATAAAATAAAGCAATTTAATAAATTAACCAAATATGCCCAATTTCATTTTTTAAATTACAACCATTTTTCATGTTAGTAATGCTCTAACAAAAAATTCTGACATACAACTTTAGTCTATAAGGCTGAGGGAACTATCTCATTAACTTCAAACCAATCACTACTACTGGCAAATTTAATTCTAATTCTTCTCAAAGGAAAAAAAGTTCGATTAAAAATCAGCGTTATACTCCATATAAAACAACTGGCCAAGGTTACAGTCAAATCTCCTGGGATAAAAAATACTGTCGATTCCAAGTATCAGCAATAATTAATGAATAAACATTTATTAAGCACCTATCATGTGTCAGACATTGCTAAGCACTGAGGATACAAAAAGAGGCAAAAGATAGTCCCTGTCCTCAAAGAACTTATAATTTAATGGGGGAAACAACATGCAAACAAATATCTACAAAATAAGCAAGGACTAAGAGGAAATAATTAACAGAGGGAAGGCACCAGCATTAAGCAGGGTTGGGAAAGACTTCCTGTAGAAGGTGGGATTTTAGTTAAGACTTAAGGGAAATCAGGGAGGTCACAGTCAGAATGGAGGAGAGAGAGCATTCCAGGCATGGGAGACAGCCAGAAAGAATGCCCAAGGCTGAGAGATGGAATGCCTTGTTCATGAAACAGCCAGGAGAGACCAGTATCATTGGATCAAAAAGTACATGTTGGGGAATAAGGTGTTATAAAAGGCTTTGAATGCCCAAAAAAAGAGTATTATTTGCTCCTGGAGGCAAAAGGAAGCCATTGGAATATACTAAGTAGGGGTGTTTATATGATCAGACCTGTATTTTAGGAAAATCACTTTAGACAATGAATGGAAGATGGCTTGGGGTGGGGAAAGATTTGAGGCTACAGGCTATGGCAATAATCAAGGCGTGAAGTGATGAAGGCCTGAACTAGAGAGTGGTGGTCACATCGGAGAGGAGACATATTTGAAAAACACTGCAAAGGGGAACTGACAGACCTTGGAAATTGATTCAGTAACGAGGGAGTAACCAGGAAGACACGGTTGCCCTCTACAACAATGAAGGGGATGGGGAGAGTGTTTAGGGATATGAGTTCTGTTTTGGACATACTGAGTTTAAGATGTCTACTAGATATCCAGTTTTAGATGTCTAAAAGGCAGTTGGAGATGTGAGACTGGTGGTCAGCAGAGAATTTGGGGCAGGATAAGTAAAGAATCAACAACACAGAGAGGGTAATTATATACAGGGGAGTTGATAAATAAAAGTGAAGGGATAAAAGGGCTATGAAGATTAGGAACTAAAAGATTAGTGGTATCAATGGGCTAAAAAGTATGTACATTTTAGTATCTTTTGGGAAATAGTTCCAAATTGCTTTTCAGAATGGTTGGACCAATTCGCAGCTCTGCCAATAGTACAATATGGACCTTTTCCCCCCACGATCCCTCCAATATTTGTCATTTTCTTCTTTGATAAGTTCAAGGTGGAACCTCAAAATTGTTTTAACTTGAATTTCTCTAATTAGTATTGATTTAGAACATTTTGTCAGATTCTTTTTGATAGTTTGGATTTCTTCCTTTGAAACTATTTGTTCATATCTTTGGTCCATTTATCTATGAGGGAATGGTTCTTAGTCTTACAAATCTGAATCAACTCCTTATATATCTTGGATATGAGACCTTATCACTGAAATTTGTTATAAAAAAATTTTACAAGTCACTTGTTTCCCACTTCTTTGATGTCATTCTCTATTCCCTATACATTATCAGATTTAGTCCTTCATTTTCCTATCAGTTGCTCTGCTTTGTTCAACTCCAGGAACATCCTGTCTCCCCCAGCTTATTACCTAAAATCTCATTAAAACGAAGGGTGATTCAGCTTTGCTAATTCAACACCTCAGCACCCTCAGTAGCCTCTCTCCTCTTATTTGAGAAAATAGCAATAAATTCCTCCTTCCTTACAGTGGGCTCAGAATTGTCCATCTAACTCTTCATTTCCCATCAGATGCTCTGCTTGGTACCCCCCTACCTTTTCAGCTTTCTTTTGTGTACTGTCTTCCCTCATTAGATTGCAAATTCCTTAAGGTAAGGAATCAGTCTTTCTTTTTCATATCCGTATCCCCAGCACTTAAGACCGTGTCTGGTTCATAGTGGGTGCTTAATAAATTTTATAGAATACTGAGTAGATTGAAGCTGAATTCTTCCTTGAGCAAATAAAATCCATCTTAATTGTTCATATTTCTCAGCTTTTTGCTCTAACATGGGTCCTATATTCTACTTACACTAATCTCCTTACTATCACCTATATAGACCATCCTTACTCTCATATTGGTTATTTCTGCCACCTGTAATATCCTCTCTCCAGAAAAACAAATATTACATTTTCTTCAACATAAACTTTACCTACTTCTTTGATAATGACTTTTTTTACTTTCTGTAAGACTTAATAGTCCATTCACACATTTTTACATACATTATCTACAGTTGCCATAGAAGTCTAATCATTTCAACTGGACTGTAAATTCATCAAAGACAAGAATCACTTCCCTGGTGGTGCTCAATTTACAAATGAAAATTAATAAATAAAAAATTCAAAGTACCTCAGATATCTACATAAGAAAAAAATCAGACACTGAATTAAAAAAAGACAACCAAAAAACCCAACCACTATATTGCCTGATAAGCATTATTATTATTTCACTTACTATATTAATATATATAACATCTAAAGAAAGAGTAAAAGTGAAGAAACTATGAAAAAAAATGCCAAAATAGAAAAAAAACTAATACAGATGACTAAATCTGAAACCATGCACATTAATGCTTATATTCTCTTCATTACCTTATCAACTGAACTAATTCCTGTCTCAAAAAAAAATGTTTAAGTGGTACTATTAGCTTGCAGAGTCTAATACAAGGAAAACTACTGACAAAGGAATACATCATTACTTAACAGAACAAGAAATCAATTATTCAGAGATGTCCAAGATAAGGAAGGTTCATTTTCAGGTAAATTGGTTATATTTTCTGTGTCAGTGCATTTTAAGGCAATAAATAATTTGTTTTAGAATCCCTACTTTACTGATCTGTATCAAATTGTTACTATAGTTTGAGTGGGCCTTTAAGCTGCTTATATTTCAAATCTAGAAACTATAATGTTGAAAATAACAAATTCATTGCTCCTTAACATAGCATTCAACTAACTCTCAATAGCTCCTGTCTCCCTAGGACCCCTTCCTTCTCCTCTACTCCTCCCACTTCAAGGCTATCTATTTATTGTTCAGGTATGTCTCCATGGCAATAAAGTACCCAAGGAAATTCTAAAACATCAAGAAAGGAAGACTAATGGTAGAGCTGTGAACTGATCCAGCCATTCTGGAGAGCAATCTGGAACTATGCCCAAAGGGCTATAAATAAGTGCATACATACCCTCTGACCCAGCAATACCACTTCTAGGGTTATTTCACAAAGAGATCAGAGAAGTGGGAAGAGGACCTATATGTACAAAAATATTTATAGCGGCTCTTTTTGTGGTGGCAAAGAATTGGAAAACAAGGGGATGCCCGTCAATTGGGGAATGGCTGAACAAGTTGTAGTATATGAATATAATGGAATACTACTGTGCTATAAGAAATGAGGAGCAGATGGACTTCATAATAACCTGGCAAGACTTATATAAACTGATGTTGAATGAGAAGAGCAGAACCAGAAGAAATTTGTACACAATCACAGACACAACGTATGTGTGACAACTAACTTCAATAGACTGGGCTTCTCTCAGCCATGTAAGTTTATAAGACAACTCCAAAAGACTCAGGATTGAAAGAGATATCTACATCCAGAGAAAGAGAAGTGGAGTCTGAATGCAGATTGAAACAAACTACTTGCTGTGTTTCTTTTTCTTGTTTTGTTTCCTCTTTCCCACTGATCATTCCATCAGTTATAATCCTCCTTTACAACCTGACTAATGATTAATGTGAAGATATGTGTAGATCCTGTATCTGAATGAATGCCGCCATGATGGGAGGGGGGGAGGAGAGGAAGGAGGAGAAAATCTGAAACTCAAGGCACTGTGGAACTGAATGTTGTAAACTAAAAGTAAATAAACCAATTTAATTTAATAAAAAAAAAGGAAAAGAAAAAAAAGAAAGGACGACTAATTTTTATTATTTTTGTTGTGGTTGAATCTCTAGGATTCTTTAAGTAAACTATTAGAAATAAATAATTTTGCCTCTTTGCCTATGTAGTTTTAGGTTACTTGCCTACATAGTTCCATTCATTTCTTTATTTTCTTGCTTTTTCTTATTGCTAGAGAGCTTCTGGTGAAGAGTGAAGAGAATGGGTATTTTGTTTTACCCCTGATCTTACTGGAAAAACTGTTTCTCTGTTACAAATAACCTACTTAAGTTCTTAAGATACTGGTTACCTTTTTAATAAAAGGCACATTTATTCCTGTGCTTTTTTTTTTTAGTATTTTAACATAAATGACTGCTGTATTTTGCCAAAAAATTTTTTCCATATCTAAAGAAAAAAGAAAGATTAATTTCCCCACCGAATCCATGTCATGGTCACCAGAATGAGCTTAGGAAGGAAAAAATGTTTTCTAGGTCCAAGTTTTGTGACCTTTTAGATAAAGAACAAAGTTTACAACTAAGACACATCTTATGAAAAAGTAAAAAGTATAAGACCTTTGACCAAAAATTTTCCTCCAAATCTTATCGGTGTAACTCTAGAAATTCAAGTTAAGAGGCAGCATAGAAGATAACACATATTAATAAATATCCGTATAACCCTGGGCAAGTCATTTAACCTCTATGTCCCCATGGCAAATCTCCAGGTCTTATCTACTAGGTTATAGAGAAGTAGCAAACTGCTGTCATGCTGTTATTGGAGGAGGAGGAGTTTCTTCCAGTAATGAAATCAAACATCTTTCACAATTGCTAACATCAAAGCAATTCTGCATGGGTCTATATCTTTAAAAAAAATTACCTATGCCTAAAAGTAACAGTGGACAAGTGAATTAAAATTAAAATTGAAGTAGTAATATTATTCTGGTTACTTCAGTTCACTGCTAGAAGATGTATTGCAGTTATGACAGTAAGTGAAAATTTGGCAGATTTTTAGTAATTTAATAGTTAAAATTGGATGAAAACGTCTGTGAAGCTGGCAAATCTCTTCTGTGTGACCAAAATGTCACAGTTCTTGGTCGAGTATAAACACTTAGGTCTTCGATGAGATCAGACACTTCAATAATATCAGTAACTAGTACACTGAGGGAAGCAATAGTGATTTGGGCTCAACAAACCTTTCTGTACAGAAAATAAGTTACAGGACTCAATATGAGCTCTACTTTTCAATAATTTTGGGCTAATCCCCTCTAGGACATACTAGTCTGCACATGATAAATAGGTAGAACAACATTCTGGAAGTACACAGAATACTAACCAGAAGAAAGGTAAAAGAGAAGACTTTTTAGATACAAAAGGAAAACTGGGAAATCATAAACAAAGATTTTAAAGGTACATCTGTTCTGGAAGGAAAGACATAATTTAATGACTATATTTATTGTTAGTCACTCTCTGAATGGTATTATGCACATACTTCATTTCAGTATTAAGTTTCTTGGAATTTTTTCTATTAAAAATACTCCAGTCAAGCAGAAGATGATTTTAGAACTTATACTTCCTAATTACAAATATCAAAATTTCATATTAAAAGAGGTAAAATTTCTGTAACATTAATAAGCTTATAAATCAGGTATTCAAAAACCATTTCAAGATCCATTTTAGATCAATTTTATATTCCTAATGGCGCCTTAAACTCAACATGTCCAAAATTAACATGTTTTTTCTTCCATTCAGACTCAAAATTTCAAAACTCATCTTTGACTCTTTCCCCTCTTAACTCCCCAAAAGCAGTTGCTAAATTTTGTCTCTTCAGTATTTCTGGCACATATCTCCTATTTTACCAAGAACCTAATACAGAACCTCATTACCTCATTACCTCTCAACTAGACTAGTAGTTTCCTGATGGTGGAAACCCTTCTGGCCTGTTCCCTCACTAATTTAAGTTTCATATTGCTGCTAGAATAATTTTCCTAAACATCTGATACTCTATGTTCATAATTTGGTTTTAACCTATTGTTCCAACATTTTTCCAGAGTACTCCCCTATGGTATAAGTTCTCAAGCCAAACCAGACTACTCTTCATAATTTCTAGTTTTCATACTAACTTTTTACAAAGACCTTCCAATCATATCGGAGTTTCCCCTCCCCCTCCATCCACCATCATCTCCACCTATAGAAATATTCTCCATGGGGCAGCTAGGTGGTGCAGTGAATAGAGCACTGGCCCTGGAAGCAAGAGGACCTGAGTTCAATTCCGGCCTCAGACACATGACACACTTACTAGCAAGTGTGACCTTGGGCAAGTCACTTAAACCAATTGCCCTCCAAAAAGCAAATAAATAAATAAATATTCTCCATGCTCCTATTCAGTTGCTAACTTCCTCTAAACAAACCTTCCCTGACTTCCAGCCAGAAATAATTTCCCATCAACCAATCTCTCTCATTCCTATTTTATGTTCCTGTGCTTTAAGCATTTAGACAGCTAGGTGGGGTACTGTGCCTGGAGTCTAGAGGATGAGTTCAAATTCGACCTCAGACACTCATCAGCTGGGTGACCCTGATAGGCAAGTCATTTAAGTTTGGTTTGCCTCCATTTCCTCAACTGTAAAATGGGGAAAATAACAGTACCTACCTCAAAGAGTTGTTGTAAAGTTCAACTGAGATAATCTTTAGCACAGTAGGTGTTGTGTAAATGCTTATTCCCTTTTCTTCCCCATCACATGTCAACTTTAAAATTAAATCATAAACTCCTTGAAGACAAGAATTATATTATTTTTCATCTTTGTATCCTCAAACCCTAGCACAGTACACATAGCAGGCATTTAATAAATGCCACTTGAACTGAAGATAATCAAGAAAAATACTAAAATCTTAATGACTGCTCAATATCAATAATTAATATCCTTATGCATACTTTTAAGTAATGGATAACTTGGTTTACTATTCGTCAGTAGTTCATTTCCATATAATATTCAACCCAATTACATTCTACAATGACACCTGCTGGCCATTCAGAATTAGTCATTAGTGCTCCAAATAGTCTGGTATTCTGGTTACATAACAGGAAAAAAACAACACAGGCATAAAAGCAAAAATTACTTTCAGGAATCTCAGCACATTTATAAATAAAATTTAAGATTACAAGGATTTTACTAAAAGGAAGGATTGGAGATAGGCTTTGTGAAGGCAGACAAGTTTGGTCAAAGACACATAAAAATATTTAAAATAAAAATCACTCTATTTGCATAGTGCCTAGGACATAAATACTTACTAATAGACTCTTAAAGAATCATCTTTTTTTCCCACCCGAAATTCAAAATTAGGTGTCAGATTTTAATGGTGAAATTACTGTGGGGAAGGGGAGAGATACTATATTAGGCTGACACTGGGTACCAGAATATTATTCTTGAAAGTAAGTTTAAGAAAATGACATACTTGCTAAAACTTTTGTCCTTGCTTGTTTAAAAATATATGAAATCAAGAATTTTGTCTTTATAATTTAAATAATTCTATCTCAAAATTCTGTTTTTCCTATGTTTTGCAACCCAGGCTTTTTAATCCAGTCAGAATTTGTTCTTCTATAATGAATATTAAGGAAGTACCTGCAATTCTGTCGCTATTTATTTCACCTTATGTACCAAATTGCCATGTTTCAGGCATTTGCAGTCAATTATTATTATCTTTATAACAAGAGAATTATAACTAACTTAAACAGAATATTTACAGCTAGTTACAGTTACAAAAACATTTTCAAGAATGTTTCCTTAACAAGCAAATAAGTCTTTTCATAAACCACAGCAAACAGTATTTGTAGCTATGCTTGTAATTTCAGGTCATTTTCTTCTCAGCATATTCCCCAAGGTTCCTATTCTCAGCTAATAACGATGCAACCCCGAGTTTCCCATTCATTAACACCTCCTCCCAAAGCAAGCTCCCAATTTATACCTACCTCCTACCGTTGATCCCACAAACTCAAGTGTCTCCTCTTTCCTGGAGGAAGAAAAACATTCAAAACGGTGCTATCAGCCTTGAGAATTAAAGCAAAAAAATAAATTCATAAGCCACAAAACTTTAAAACCTATTCCAAAACAAACCTCTCAACCCCGAGACTTGACTTAAATACACAATCTGGCATAATGTCCGTGACTCCTCCGATCTCACCCCTGTCGCCTGACAGCCCGCCCCCTAAACTGTACCCAGAGTACCCGGGCCATTGACACATCAACCCCTCCATCCAGGAGGGAGATGAATCGTGTGTCTGTATTGCTGCCTGTGAGTGTGAAACAACCAAGGGTTACATAACATGCACCTACAAAGGGTTCCGAGGATTTGGCTGCCTGGTCTGTACCGCTGTACCTTTCCTTTTTTGCATCCCACCTACCTCCCGGCTCCATCCCATCACCTCAGCAAAGAGGCTAGTTTCACTCAGGTGCCAGCAAAGCCTCAAGCTCCGGGCAAGGAATTCCCTCCACCCCAAGCACACCTTCTTTACTCCCGGCCCCGCAGGCCCCACCTCGAACCCCAGCCCTGGGGCCCCCGGCGCCGCCTCCGCCAGGGTCTTCCCGAGGCGCCGCAGCCGCCTCCTCCTCACGACCCTGCTGGCGTTTACCTGGGCAGCCAGAGGCTCGGAAGCAGCTGACTGATTGACCGACCCCTCCGGCTCCCCGACCCTCTCCCTCGGTCCAGCACCTCCAGCGCGGCGCGCTGTCTTTCACTCGGCCAAAGAGGGAACCACCCATCTGCGTCGGCCGCGTCGAGTTCCTCGACCGCTCAGCAGGCGCCTACCTGTCACCGCCGCGGTCCCCTTCCTGCTCCAAGAGCTGCTGCCGCCACCGCCGCCGCCTCTCACAGCAGCTGGCCAACTGCAACACAACAACCCGCCCTCCCATTGGGCGGCTCCACGCCCTCAACAAAGAGCACGCTCATTGGCCGCTGATCTCTCTCCACATTTCCCGCCCCCTACCCCGCCTTCAGCTGTGTGCATCACCCAAAGGGTTCCGTAACCTAGATCCCGTTCACCTACGCGCTCCAAGCCTCGGCTTCAGTCGCTTTCTTTTAGGCAGCCAGGACAAAAATGGCTCAGCACTGAGGCAGGCAAGTTAGGGCTTCTTCCCTGCCCCCTACCATTCTTTTATCTTCTGCGTCCCGCCTTCCACATCTCCCCACGGCTCTTGGAATGCTTCAACAAGCCTCGGGTCCCCCCTCACTCGCCCCGAGGTAGTTCCGTCCGGTCAACTTCCGCTTCCTCTTGACTCTGGCTGGGGGGCGGGGGGCAGTGTTGAGATTCCACTGTCCCCGGGAGGTCAAGATACCTGTCAGGTAAACTCCGGCAGGAGGGAGGGTGGAGGGGGCAGGGGGGGGAAGGGGAGAGCAAAGGTGCAGGACCTCCGGGTTTGGGCATAGGAAGGTAGGACGCGTCTGCTCCCTTGGCGGGGTTCGCGCTGGGGGAGCAAAGGAGGGTATCCTTGACCCTCGCGTTACTCTCCTTGGTGTCCTCGGCGCTCAGACCAGGCCCGCCCCCTCTTTGGGAGACGCTGCCTCCTCTTCTCCGCCGGTTGGAATCATCGATCTCTCGCATCCCGACCATTGAAACCGTCGGATCACTCTGACCTTCGCCATCCACATAGTGTCTTCCAACTTGTACGAGTGTGAGGGCCCTGCTGCGATACAACAGCTACCATAGTTCAGGGTACAGGGCCTATTTTTATTGCCTTTATCAATTATCCCGTATCAGTCATCCCATTCGCTTTTTATCTTGCCACTCGTAACACTTAGAGAGCAGATGCCCCAGCCCCTTAGTGCTCCTCGAAGACTGAGCCTTTTACCACTGCCCCCTTCTCACCAAAGAGAATCAGATGAGCCAACATCCTGGCATCCAGAAACGCTTGTTCCCTGCCTTCCCGTAATTCTCTTACTTCTACTCTGTAAGACTGTAAGCTCCTGGAGGGCCGGGACTCTCTTTTGACTTTTCTTTGTATTCCCAGTGCCTAGCACGGACCAACCGTATCCAAATCCCTGTTGCCTCCTTCGTGACCTTAATCCAGCAGTCACCCACCCTTATATATCTTCAGCTTTTTTTCAACAGTCCCCTTCCCCTCAGTCTACAAACATGCTGAAATCTCTGTCTTGAATAAAGAAGGAAAGAAGGAAAAGACCTTCTAACTTATACAGTTATTGTCCCATATCTGCCTTGCCCTTCTGTGCTAACTTAAAAGGTTGTCCACAGTTGATGACTCCACTTTCTTACTACCTGTTCTTTTCAACTTCTTGTCCTAGATGAAGTGAGGGCTGGGGTCCCCTTATTCTGTTTAAACTGCTGTCTCCAAGTTAGTGGTATTCTGTTTGCCAAATCCAGGAGCCTTTTTGCATCATTTTTTTACATTGAGCATTTGACTCTTTTTGCTACCCTTCCAATAGTCTTTCCTCCTCCCTTAGCTTCAGCTACACTTCTGAATTGCTTCTCTGCCTTTTGTTAGTAGTTCACTCCTCTTTCCACCTCCTTAAGCACAGAACTGATACTTCAGTGCACAGATGTGTTACCCTCCCCCTAACCGGACTTTAATTTGTCCCTCCAGGCTTATTTCATAGTATATACATATTCCATAAGAGTCAGTCTTTGGCCCTCTTCTTTCTTGGCAATCTTTTCCTTGTTGACATCATTTATTACCACAGCTTCAGCTACTGTCTTTTTGCAGATGACTGCCAAAACGTTAAATCTTCAGTCCTGACCTGTCTTCTTAGCTCTAAACTCACATCACTTAAGTACTTAACGGTACTCCAGTACCTGGTGTCTCCCAGTACCTGGTACGCTAAGCTCCTCGGATCTAAAACCAGTTTTAGTATAGGGTTTTAGGTTTGGAAAGGACTTTAGAGATAATTTAATCCAATGACTTTTTATGTGTTAGGGTGTCTGAAATCCCAAGATACTATATGATTTATGGCCCTCTAAATAATGTACTAAAAAGTATATTATTACAGATTTTTTTGTGAAGATCAAATTGCATAATGTAATTTGCAAACTTTAAAGCACCATATAAAGCTCTTGTTACTTATTGTAGTAAATTGAAGGGCAAAGATACTGTGTGATGTAGACTATAATTGTCTATGTAGGTCTACTACCCTACAAACTTGTGAAAGGCAAACATCCTCAGGTAGGTCTTTGCTATCTTCCCTTGTATCTGGCACCATACGCTTTAAGGAGAGGGACTATTATCCTTCATCTTTGTATCCCTGGCACAGTTCCTTAGACATTGTAGGTATTTGTTTGTTGAATTTTAAAAATAGTAATATCAGTGGACCATGCTGGTTCAGATTATTAAAAGTCAAGTTCCTACCCTTTGTCTTAAAAAATAAGCTCCAAAAGTAGAAAGTCACACTCACTTTTTTAGGCTGTTTTGCTTAACTTTTTTATTGAAAAGTACTATTGTGGGGCAGCTAGGTGGCCTAGTGAATAGCGCACCAGCCCTGGAGTCAGGAGGACCTGAGTTCAAATGTGACTTCACACACTTACCACTTTACTAGCCATGTGACCTTGGGCAAGTTGCTTAACCCCAATTGCCTTTCCTTCCCCCCTCCAAAAAAAAAAAGTACTGTTGAGGGTAGGGGTAGGGGAAAGTAATGTATCAAAATAATGTTTTTTAAGTCTGTCCCTTAAAATGCCCCATAAAATCAACAGCCTTCTTTTTGCAGTATGCCATTTGGCTTATTCGTGTGCTTACCAGACATAGACAGCTTGACCAGGTTTCCTCACATTATGTCACTGGTTTCTAGGCTCTTCAGTTGTTAGAGGGAAAATAGCATTTCATTGAGTCTCTAATGCAAGCAGGACTGTGTATGAAGGGCATTTGAATTGGTCCTGATGGAGGCTACTGTTAAAGTTTTTACTTCATACAACACAAAAGAGAAGGGGAAAAATATTGCATTCCCTCTCCCCCCATATAGTGAGGATACCTTAATTCTTTAATGTCTGGCACATTTATTGATCTAAATAATCTACAAGAAAGAAGAATCTGTTCTTCCTAATAGCACCTACCAAATAAAGTTATTATATCCCTTGCCTCAAAAAATTTTCATTTACAGCTGATACTTAAATGTATACAACTTTACTCCAAAGTACTTTAATACATAAAGAGATTATTTAATTTAAGGATGAAAATATTTGACAGGGGAAAAAACTTTTCTGTTTTTTTTATTTTTTGGAGGGAGAGGGCAGGGCAACTGGGATTAGGTGACTTACCCAAGGTCACACAGCTAGTAAGTGTTAAAATTCTGAGGTCAAATTTGAACTCAGGTCCTCCTGACTCTAGGGCTGGTGCACCACCTAGACACCCCTTTTCTGTTATTTTTAAAATAGATTTGTCTAGATCTTAACATTTAGAACCGCCAGCTTCAGCTGAACCATCATTTAGAACCATCACAATTTAATTTTAAAATTGAACAATAACCAGTCATTTATAAGTGATTACTATGTGCTAGGCAGTGTGCTAATCCATGGGGATAGAGAAAAAGGTAAAAACTGTCCATGCCCTCTGTGGACATTAATGAGCAGAATTGAAGTAAGGAGAACCAGGAAATTATTACACAATATTACACAACTACAGCAGCGTAAATGACAGGAACAACAACCAAAAAAAACCTGCCTGAAATAGAATGCTTATAATCATAATGACCAAGCTTGACCCCCAAAGAAGGGAGGAGAAAATGTTGAGGTCTCCATCTTTGTAGAGATGGAGAACTATGGGATTGGGGCATTGCATGTAATACTGTTTGACTCAGTTGATGTGTTGATTGCTTTTGCTAAAATGCCTTTTTTTTTTTAATGAGGAATAGCTTGTAAGTTAGGCATGAGAGGAGTGATATGTTCAGAAGTAAAAGTTATGTAAACATAAAAGATAACAAGGTTTGTTTATTTTTAATTTAAATCATATTAACAAATGTCTTGAAGGTAGAAAGAGCACTTGATTTAAAGCCAGAAGATTTGGGCTCTAGTTCTGAGCTCTGATGTTTAATTCCTCTTTTACAAAATGAAAAGATTGGACGAGAGGATCTCAAAAGCACCTCCCAGTTCTAAATAAGTATCTAATTTTATGGAATCGGATGAATGGACAAAAAATGGTACTCTTGCCTAGGATCATAACAGAACTCAAAGATCGTTGTGATCAGCTAGTCCAGAGATGTCAAACACTGTCACACGCAGCTCACCAGGGAACCTGAACCACATCAAAGTGTAATTGAGATATGTTTTAACAAAACAAATAAAAATACAGTAAAACATTATTACATATTATTTTCCAAGTCAGTACATGGCCTGCAACTAACCTTATATATGGTTTAGTGGTCCCCCTTTCTATTTGAATTTGACACTACAGATCTAGTGCAGGCATATTATTTTATAGATGAGGAAACTGAGGCCAAGAGACAGTGTGTCTATTCATGGTAATAAAGAAACAAATATCAGATCTGAGAATCAAACCTAGGTCCTCTGATTTCAAATTAAATCCTCCCTTTACCATACCATACTTCAAATGATATTTTTAAAAATTAAGTTATTTTTTAAATAGACTGATTATACCCCAATTTTTTCTATACTACCCTGCATTTTGAATTTCAGTATGTTCTATGACAAATGCTGAGTTACTCCTCTTAATCTTATAATTTCTCTTTTTTTTGTAATTTCTCTTTCAACAAGAGGTTTTTACCTAATCTTAACCCCTTTTTAATCATCCTAGTGACATTAAAAACCCAGTTCGATATTTACTGTGTAATCTTGAAATTTATATGATTTTTAAAAAAACCAAAGTAGCAGTGTGATAAAGTTGGGGTAATACCATTTGTTCTACCTACCTTATATAGTTGCAGTTCAACAAACATATAAGTCCCTGCTATATTCAATGGACTATTGCTTTGAGGAAAGTAAGGTTTACAAAATGCTCTAAAGATATAAGCTATCATTGAGAGATGACGCATTTATTAAACCCTTTCTCTGTGCCAAGCCCTATGCTAAGCATTGGGGTTACAGATACAAGCAAACAAAAAAGGCCTTACCTTCTTATGATTAATTTTCATGTCCTGAAATCATGGGCTATATATTTCTTGTTTATTTTAATTTCTTTCTATAGGCATGGCACATGGACATGAGCATGAGCATGGACATGGTCAGGGAAAAATTGAACTCCCTGATTACAAACAGTGGAAGATAGAAGGAACACCTCTACAGCGAGTCCAGGAGAGGTTGGCTAAGCAAGGTCTCAGGGATCCATGGGGCCGGTAAGACAACCTCAGTAAATCATTCTGTAACGTCAATTAGAACGTCAGTTATCATTTCCTAGTAGCCTTTCCTGATGAAAAAAAAAATTTGTTAAGTTTGCGTTGTATTGACTTTTTATTAGCTGTACTCTCTAGCATGAAGCAGGAGTCTTCCTGATGGGTGATAAAAGCTTTTCCACAGATATCACGTAATGCAGGGATTGGTGAGTCATGGCATATTTTGTGCTCTAGAAGAGTGGTTATTATCATCTAAATTGATCTTATACATCTAGTCTCTAGCCATTTCAGTCAGTAATTGACTGAATCTATATTTATCCAGGGTAATTGTGCTTGTAGGAAAATTAGTCATACCCATTGTTGTTTTAACGTCCAGCAGGATATTCTTTTTTTATTTTTTAAATAATATTTTTCCCAATTATATATAAAGACAATTTTTAGCATTAATTTTTTTTAAATTGAGTTCCAAATTTTCTCCCTGTCTCCCTAATCTCCCCCTCCCTAAAGATGGTAAGCAATTTGATATAAGTTATATATGTGCAGTCATGTAAAAACATTTCCATATTAGTCATATTGTGAAAAAAAAATCAGACCAAAAGGAAAAAAACATGAAAAAAATAAAGTGAACAATGCTTCAATCTAGATTCTAGTTCTTTCTCTGGATGTGGATAACATTTGTCATCATGAGTCATTTGGAACTGTCTTGGATCATTATATTGCTGAGAATAGCTAAGTCATTCACAGTTGATCATTGTACAATGTTGCTGTTACAGTGTACAGTGTTCTCATGGTTCTGCTCACTTCATTTTGCATCTGTTCGTGTAAGTCTTTCTAGTCATAAGAAAAGACAAGCATACTGGTTTCAGAAAAACCTTTCTGGATTTTTTTAAAATCAGACTGTTCAGCTTGTTCAGCCATTCCCCAAGTGATGAGCATCCCCTAAATTTCCAATTCTTTGCCACCACGAGAAAGAAAAGTGAACAGGATATTCTTTCCTAAAGTGTTATCAGCTCAATTCACCCTTCTGTTTTAAAAGTAGCCAGAAGGAAAAATGCCAGAGCAAGAAACCATAATTTGTGCTTCTCCATGTAGGATCCCCTCTCTCTCTGAAAACAACTGTAATCACCATTAAATGATTGTAGTCTTGTGCCTGGCTGGATCTATCCCAGAGACTCAGGATTTTATTAAATACTCTTATAATAGCATACTTACTCCCTATGGACAGAAGAAAAATCAGGCTGAATAACTTTTTTTTTTCTTTTTGGAGGGCAATTGGGGTTAAGTGACACGGCTAGTAAGTGTGTCAAGTGTTTGAGATCAGATTTGAACCCAGGTCCTCCTGACTCCAGGGCCAGTGCTCTATTCACTACGCCACCTAGCCACCCCCTGAATAACTCTTAACAAAGTAAAATCTGAAGTAACAAGACTACTATGAAATATATGATTGTTCATTCATACATTGTCTTTATTTTACATGTTAAGTTCAGGCATAAATAGACTAATCTTTTTTTTCCATGGAAAAGTAGCTGATTGATTATTACTAGAACCTCTGCTTATGTTTGAACATAACCTCTGAAAGTTGGGGATTAAATTTGAAATTTTACAACCAGGTAATTGTGAATAAGACTTTATTTTCTGATTTTTTATTTTTGCCCCTAGCAATGAAGCTTGGCGATACATGGGTCATTTTGGAAAACCACCTACTTTGTGGGCTGCTTTGTCAAGAGGATTCAAATGGGGTTTTGGAGCATTTTTATTAGCTGTCGGCGTAGAATATTTCTTGACTGCTCCAAAGAATGAGGAGGAACATGCTTCTAAACACTAAAGTTAAGACATAGAGGAGTCATAGCTAATTATTTAAAGTGAATGTTTGCTGTTCTGTCATTTGCTTACTTGCCATGTTAAAGATTAATATTAAAATTTCACTTGGTAAAAGGACCTATCTGCCTGGTTTTGTCATTGTATCCAAATACATAACATACAAATCTATATCAGTTTGGATCAGAGTACTTAAGGTGGTATATACTCCTAGGTTGGTTCTCAGTTATTTTTGTGAAAGTTGATCATGGTTCTTTCGCCCAAGATGAAAGTTTATAAGTTATGTATATGGGGACAAATTCTTTTACAAATTCTTCACTGCCTAATCCTATTTGGTGGCCAAAACATACACATTTTCCCTTAAGCTATTATTTTCTGCTCTTGAAGTCAAACATTCACTAAATTCTTACATTGTGCTATGTAAACATTTATGTTAAATGCTAGAATACAAAGATAAAAAATGACATAGTTCTTGCCTTTATGGAGTTTATAATCTTATAAAAGATATTATACATACTCAAAATAAATATAATCCAAAATAAAATGTATTTGGGGCAAAAGAGAAATCCAGACAGAGCTCTAGGAAAATTTGATGATAGAGAAATCTTTCTTAGGTAGAGAGATTAAGGAAGATTTTATGGAAGAAGGGACACCTAGGTCAGGCCTTTAACAGGTAAAAAGAGGAGGGATTTTGTTCCACACATGGGATATAACATGGCAAATTCAAGAAAGAGCTAGTAGTTTAGTTTGACTGTAGCTTGAAACGTTTGAAGGAAAATAGTGAAAAATAAGACCAAGTTCAAATTCCAGACCTGTAACTTACTACTTTTGTGAGCTTGTCAACTTACTCTCAGGTCCTCAGTTTCTTTACCGGTATAATGAAGGAGTTTAGGGTAGGTAGCATCTAAGTTCACTTATTTAGATCTGTCTGCAATTCTTTGACCTGTGTGAGGCCATTCTTGATTTTCCCATTCCTGTTATTTCTCTTTCCTGAAATTACTTTTAATTACTTGTATATATTTTGCATTTACTTGCTTGTCCTACCATTGTTCCCTAGTAGAATGAAAGCTCTTTGAAAGCAGAGATTATTCTTGTCTTTATATCCCCATCTAACAGTACCTCATATGTAGTACGTATTTATTAAATGTTAATTACGAGCTTACTTTACAGTGTTTTCCCAAGTATGTATACACACACACACACACACACCACATACACACCACATACTCTACCAGATTCCAATATCCCTTTACTGCAACAACTTTAGTCTCAATATCTAATGCAGCATTTTTATTTTCTAGATCTACTGTGTGGAGTTTATATATTGCTTGGTTGACCTTTTAACTCTAGAATTTTCTGCCAGTGTTCATGGACTTGCTTCAGCAAATTTCCCAATAACAGACTATCCAAGTTTCAGGACTGATCACTCTGTAAGCTGTGACCTATTCAGCGGACACAATTTCTGTTCCCCTGTGTACAGGTGGACATTTATCTCTTATGAGAATCTTGGAAGTATTAATGTTCTCATCTGTGCCTTTTCTAGGACATCTATTACATTGTCTCTAGATCCTGGAAGTACTTATTATCTTAGAGATGATGCCATGTTCCTTTTTGTGTTGGAAAACAGCTACTCCTATGATTCCAATTCTGGCAAATAAAAGTATCACAACAATCCACCAATTCAAGTGAAAGTATGAGTGAGAGGACAATCTAGGAAGCATCAACACTTTTGTACCATCTTCTAAGACCCCAATTTGAATTTGGTCTGAACAGCATTATTTTATTTGTGACTAGAACAAAATGTCTCTGCCACAAGGTCACCTGTTACTATTTGTTACATCAGCAGTGACCTTGATTTTGCATTGATAAAATTTTCCTTTCCCTTACTAAAATCTGACTTCTTCAATAGCCATTTTTAGTACTGTTCTTTGTCATGACATTTAAAGGACAAGGACACACCACTATCTTAGTTAGTATCTTTGAAAGAATTTAGATCACTGGCAGTTTCTTAACTTTACTATGCAATACTGAAAAAACACATATGCCAGGGCCCAGAATTTTACCAGAAAAATATACTTTAAACATTTAAATTGCCATAAATGATAACTTCCTACATCTGAGCAATAAACAATTAATTGATTGATTGTTTCCTGAACTCATTGATTTCCTCCTGTCCAAGTGGTCTGTTGTCATATCACTTGTTTCTACTTACGTTGATCTTCATGAAAAAAATTCTACACATCTTTCCTTCCTCTAATTCTTGGATTTCCCTACATGAATATATCTAAAAACAGATGTGCCAGAAGACTTGGTCCTGTTTTAAGCTTTAAACTTTAATAACTTAAAATAGTACTAAGATAAAATAGCACTTTGGGGACACCCTGTACACTAGCACTTTGTCCCTCTTTATCTCTTATTCCTTTTGAATAGTGTATACCTTTCAAGAGCCATATTTTGATTATCACATCAAATCTTGATGATGCCTATGAGATCAAATTCATTTTAGGATCACTAACATTAGTTACTTTTTACATCTCCTTAGAGCTTAATTGTAAATAAATATCTGGGGTCATGTTTTTTATTGCTGACCCCTTTCTTGGACTTTTTTTCCTATTAGTTTCTGGGCTCCTTAGGAAGATTCACTTTGTGCTTCACTCTTGATCAATATACATAGGAAACTTTCCCCCCCTTCCTCTTCCTTTTCAAGTTAAAGCTATCTTGATTAGATTAGCCTAGATCTTGTGTCACTTCTATCAAAAGCTTCAGTGGCTCCTTCTTGGCTAAGTAAAAGTTCACACTCTTATAACTGGTATTGAAAACACTGTAAGATACAATTCAAGACACCTTACCTTTCTGAATTTATATTATTTCCCTCCAGGTATTCTTCATCCAGTAAGGCAGGCCCTCAGCCTGCCCCCAAATATAAATTTCACCTTTATACCTCATTTCCTTTGTTCAGGCTATTTAATCATTTAAAACTTAAATCAAGTGAAGCTATCTCCTTGCAGCTAAGGAGACTAAACAATTTGGCTGGATTACAAGATGTGGGAAGTCCATGTACAGTAAAGCTGAAAAGATGGGTCCAAGTCAGTTCATGAAGCCTTTGAAAACTTAAAAAGCGTTTATGTTTTATACTGAAATCAATAAGGAGGAATGAGATTTGGCTAAAAAGGGAGTGACCTAGTCAGATCTTCACTTAAGGAAAATCACATTAGTAGCAATGTGTGAGATGGACACAAGTAAGGGATAGACTTAGGGCAGAGGTAATAACTAAGAAGATGCTACAGTAATCAGGTTGGGAGGTGATGAGGGCCTGAGCAAGGTGGTATTTGTGTGAGTAGAGATAAGTCAGATTTGAGAAATATGGAAGTCAAAATGGCAAGATTTGGCAACTGATTATACATGTGGAGAGTGAGGAATTAAAGCTAACACTAAGCTTAAAAACCCAAGAGACTGGAAAAATGGTGGCACTTTCAGCAGAAATAAGGAAGTTTGGAAGAAGGTTGGGTTTGAAGAGAAAAGATAATAAGTTTCATTTAAGACATATTGGATTTGATAAGTCTTTCAGATATCCTATTTGAAATGCCCAATAGACAAAAATTATATGCCAACGAAACTGAGAATTCATTAGAAATTTTATTTATAAATATACAGAATAGACAAAATGACAGAATGCCAAATTTTGTGTTCATTTCAGTTGTATCTGACTGATACCATTTGGAGTTTTCTTGGCAAAGGAACTGGAGTGGTTTGCCATTTCCTTCTCCAGCTCATTTTACAGATGAGGAAACTGAGGTAAATAAGATTAAGTGACTTGCCCAGGGTCATACAGCTTGTAAGTATTTGAGGCTGGATTTGAAGTTAGGAAGATAAGTCTTCCTGACTCCAGACCTGGCATTGCAGCCACTTGACCTAGAATACCAAATAGAGATCTCAAATAATACAATTTCGAAAAAGGAAATGGAACTAGCTATAAAGGAGGTGCCAAAGAAAAACTCTCTGTCCCAAACAGATTTACAGGAGACCTCTGTCAAATTTAAAAAAAAAATACACTACACATATTCTCAAAAACTGAGAACAAAAACATTCTGCCAATGCCCAATATCTAAACCAGGGAAAGATAAAACAGAGAAAGAATAATAGTAATAGCTAATATTTATCTAGTGCTTTAAGGTTTATGTAATACTTTACATATGTAACCAGCAGATAGTGCTGTGGGGCAGAGTTTGAATAAGAAAGTACCATCATCCACTTCGAAATTTTGAGGTTTGCTGTAGCATATTTCCATTCTCGGATCACACTTTCCTTCTCCCACCAGGGTACCCAGGTGAAAGACTTTTAAATTTTGGTTTACTTCTCTATTCTGTCTGTAAAGAGGCCAAAAGCTTCACTAAAAGCCTGCCAGTCTAAACCACAGGAAATCTTATTTACACATGACTTCATAGCCTGGGGATAAGATGTAAAATTTATCTTTTTTTTTTTTAGGAGTAACTGATCAAACCAAAATTGTAATATTCCATCTCATGTATCTCAGCCTCCCGGTAATGGGCTGGGGATAAAAAACAGATAGTCAAAGACATTTGGGGTTTTTTAAATTTATTTTTTTTTAAATCTCTGTACCACAAGCCTGGTTCCCTCCATTACAGTTGTCCCTTTATGCAATTGATATACAGGCATCCACTGCAGGAAAGTTATGATTTATCATTGTTTCATATGAAATAAACTCAGGTTTTTCCCTCTCCAAGTCTAGTACTCTGTCCACTAAAGATATTAACAAATATTAATATTGATTTTTAAAGTTTAAAAAAATCCTGTCAAAAAGACCACAGCAATTTATCCAAAAAGAAATTCACTATGATTAAGTTGGATGAAATGCAAGGTTGGCTCAAAGTTAGGAAAACAATTCATTTAATCATATTAAAAAACATGCAAAATCATATATTATATCAATAGATAGAGGAAAATGACTTTGGCAAAATACAGCACTCATTTGTACTAAAAATCCCTACAAAGCATAGACATAGGACCTTTTTCTTTTATTAAATATGTTAAAAAGTATTATTATATGCAATGTAGCAGTCTAGAAACTTTCCCAATAAATACAGGAGTAAACCAAGAGTTTTCCCTTTCTCTAATGTTAGTTTAGGAATACTTCTAGAAATAAGAGAAGAGAAAGAGAATTAAAAGCATAAAAATAGACAAAGAGAAAACACAGTAATCCCTATTTGTTAATGACATGATGGTTTACTTAGAAAAATCCCAGAGGAATAGCAAAGAAGGGAATTAAAATAATCAAGAACTTCAGTGATGTATCAGAATACCAGAAACTCCAAAAGAAGGCCGGATGAAAAAAAAATGCCATCTATGCTCTCCTGCTTTATCTTCTGCATCGGTCTTGTAGGTTCTTCAGGGGAAGCAAGGAGATAGAAAAAAACTTGTGACATGAGAACATGACCTTATTTCTGAGCCCAGCAGATGAATGGTAGATGAATACTACACTAGACTGGAGATCACAGATGACTTTCTTCTGGGTTGATCATTGATTTCCTGATCTTCTGCATCCCTACAGGTGATCTACTAAAGTGATGTTCTGTAGTCAGGGAGCCTCAGATATTGACTTTGCCACTTACTGTGTAACCTTGGGCAAGTCAACTAAAACCTCTTGGGATCTCATTTTCCCCATCTCTAAAATGATGTCATTAGACTAGTCAACCTCTGATATACCTTCTAGCTTTAAATCTATGATCTATCTGCAACTAGAAATAATTTGCCTTGCTTTTGGAATATGTAGTCCCTAATTTATTTTTCTTGTCTTACTGAATTCCTACAACTCTATCAAATAATAATGGTGGCAAAGGATATCCTTGCTCCACTCTACAAATAATGTTAGTGTTTGTTCTAAGGTGAACAGCTTTGATCATAATAAGGGAATGTCTTTCCATTCCTATAGTTTTTTTAGTGTTTTTAATATAAATATGTGCTGTATTTTGCTGAAGGCTTTTTCTGTACCAACTTAACAATCATGATTTTGTTTTGTTTCACATATGATTTGTAATGTTAACCATTTTCCTAATATTGGATCATTCTTGTCTCCTGGTATAAATCATTATTCATACTTTGGGGACATATTGGTATATAGTCTCTTTCCTAGTACTTTAATATTTTTGCATCAGTATTCATGAGTGATAGTGGTTTGTAGTTTTCTTTCTCTGTTTTATCTCTCCCAATCTTATCTTATAGATGGAGTTTGAGTGCCTTTGTTTCCATTTTTTAAAAATAGCTAGTCAGTGAATAAACATGTAGAAAGTTCCCACTATGTGCCAGGGACTGTGTCACTGGATCAAAGTGTATATGGCAGGGAGTAAGGTATAAGAAGACCAGCAAAGTAAGAGGGGGCTAGGTTATGAAGGGCTTTGAAGGCCAAATAGAGCCTTTTTGTGTTTGATTGTAGAGGTAATAGGGAGCTATTGGGGTTTATTGAGTAGGGGGGTGACATGGTCAGATCTGTGCTTTAAGAAAAACACTTTGGTGACTGAATGGTGAGTGGGTTAAAGTAAGGGGAGACCTAAGCAGGCAGACACACTAACAGGTCTATTGTAACAATCCAGACATGAGGTGATGAGGGTCTACACTACAGTTTTGGCAATATCAGAGAAGGAGGCATATTCGGAAGTTGTTGCAAAGGTGACATCAATAAGCCTTGACAACAGATGGATTAAAAAGGATGTGAGATAGTAATGAATCCAGGATGACTCTGAGGTTGTAAGCCTGAGGGACTGACTGGGAGGATAGTGTTTCCCTCAACAGTAATCACAAAGGTAGGAGAAGAGGAGAGTGTAGGGAGAAAGATAATGAATTTGATTTTTTGGACATGTTGAGTTTAAGACATCTACTGGACATCCAGCTTGAGATAACTGAAAGATAGCTGAAGATGAGAGGTTGGAGGTCCCCAGTGAGGCTGGGGCAGGATAGAAAGAAAACAGTTTATTCAGCATAGGGTTTGTTTGATTAATGTTTCTTATCTTCTAGAATGGCATCTTCTAAGAGTCTTTCTCTGTGGAAGTTCATTTTGTGCTTTTTCATTTTCTCTTTCTAAAATCACATTATTTAGATTCTTGTTTTGTTAATTTGGGAACTTTTTATTTTTGTAAATATTCAACCATTTCATTAAATTTTCATTTTTCTTACCATGTAACTTCATATGTAATAAATGCTTATTCACTGAGTATAGTCATTTCTTACAAATTTTCTTTATTTCTTCTCCATTTATGTAATCCTCCCATTCCATTTTTTTGTAAATTGGATTTTACTTTCTCTTGAATAAATCAGCTGTTTATTGACCTTTTTAGTCTTTTTTAAACCAGGTATTTTATTTAAATTTTATTTTTATTTTAAACTTTCATTTCATTTTCAAATTATCCTCTTATGTGTAGGGTATTATCAATTTTTTGGTTTTCTAATTCTCTCTTTTTAGCTTCTGTTAATATAATCAATAAAAAATGCATTTATTAGGCATCTATTACATGCCAGACACTGTGCTAGGCATGGAGTTACCATAATTGAAATAATTCCTTCTTGCAAGGTACTTACATTCTAATAGAAAAAAACAATAAACACACATAAGTATATATAGAAGTTTGGTAAGCACACAAGAACCCTGGGGAAAGATTGTGAACGGAAAAAAGAGACAAAAGAAACACCACAGAGGCAGAAATGGAAAAGATATAGCAACTGATTGTATATGTGGTCTGAGGAAGAGTGAGAAGTCAAGAGATAAAAAACCTGGGATTTTGATTAAAAACCTGGGAGACAGCTAAAACTATCTCTGCTTTTTGGTGACATGTTGGTTTATTTAGAAAATTCTGGGGAATCAATAAAGATACTAATTGAGACAGTCAATAGCTCAGCAAAGTTACAGGCTACAAAATTAACCCACAAAAATCAATGTATTTTGGGGGCCATTAGGTTGCACAGTGAATAGAGCACCAGCCCTGGATTCAGGAGGACCTGAGTTCAAATGTGACCTCAGACACTTGACACTTAACTAGCTATGTGACCTTGGACAAGTCACTTAACCCCAATTGCCCTGCCTTCCCCCCTCAAAAAAAAAAGTACTTAGTATAGTGCCTGACATATGTACAGGTGGTTAACAAATGCTTATTTCCTTCCTTCAGTGTCCAATATAATAAAAATAACAACACTATCAAAGCTACACAGTTCTAATGCTATACTGATCAGACTTTCAAAGGGACACTTTACAGAAAACATCATGAAAGAATAATAATTCATTGGAGAAACAAAAGGTCTAGAACATCAAGAGAAATAATCGGGGACAAAAGGTACTGATGAAGGGAAAATAGCCCTTAAAGACCTCAGACTAAATTATAAAGAAGCAGTCATCAAAACCATCAGGTACTGGTTGAAAAAAATAAAGTAAATCAACGGAATAGAATAGAAAAGGGAGAATCAGGAAAAATAGAACTTAATACCCAAGGGTTCAATAAGGCAGAAACCATAAATAACTTATGAAAGAACTCCCTATTGGATTAAAAAAAAAACAAACTTGTGAAAATCGGAAGAAATTAGGCTTAACCTAACACCTAACATTATATTCTACAATAAATTCAAAGTGGTTAGATGACCCTAATATTAAAGGTCATACCATAAAAAAAAATTAGAAGAGTAGCAGATCATATACTTCTTTGGGTAGGAGATATATTCTTTTTTTTTTTTTATTTTAGTTTGCATCATTCATTTCCACAAGATTTTGAGTTACATATTTTCTCCCCTTCTTTCCCCCACCCACCGCCCCAAAACGGCCATCCCAGTGTGTCTCCCCTTCCCCAGTCTGTTCTCTCCTATGTCACTTTTCGGTAGGGCAGGATGGATCTAGGGGATATATTCTTAAGGAAAAAAAGGAGAGGCAATTACAGAAGATAAAATTAGATAATTTAGATTACATGAGACTGAAAAGCTTCTGCACAAAGTTGTTGCACCTAAAATAAGAAAAGAAATGAGTAAAGGGGGGGGGGAAAGGGGGAGGAGGGGAAATTCTTGTACCAAAATTCTCAGATAAGTATTTGAAATTCAAGATAAGTAGATAATAAATCACTGGAAACCCAATAAATAAAAGGTCAAAGAACATGAATGTTTTCAAAAGAATTTCAAACTATACACAACTATATGAAAAATGTTCCTACTTACTAATAATTGGAGAAATGAAAATCAAAATAACCCTATTTTATCTCATAACTAACAAATTGGCAAAGGTAAAAAAAGATGAAGATAGTCAATGTTGGAAGGATTGTGGGAAGACAGACATCCTAGTACATTGTTGGTGGAAGTGTGAATCAGTACTGCCAATTTGGAAAACAATTTGGAATTATGCAAAGAAACTGACTAAAACATCACTACTCTTTGATCCAGATATTCTACTACTAAGCATATGTCCCCCAGGAGGTCGCTGATAAGTACAACCTTTATATACAACCAAAATCTTTATAGCAGCACTTGTTATGATAGCAAAGAATTGAAAACAAAGTAGATGCCCATTGATCGATTAATGGCTAAACAAATTGTTGGGCACTTTGAATGTAAGGAACATTACTGTGTTAAAAGAAATGATGCCACTGGAGTACCATAGGAAGATTTAAAGGAATTGATAATAAAGAGTATTTAGAAAGCAGAGCCAAGAAAATAATATATTACAATGACTAAATAATGGCATGAACAACCACCACAAAAAAAAAACCTAAAGCTAATGTTTCAAAATTACAAAGAACAAGTATAGCCCTAAAGAAGAGATATTAAAAGACTCCTTTGCAGATGTGGGAGGTCAAGGGGTGTGGGATATTATATATTTTCAGATTTTTTCCCTGTATTGATTGTTAAATTTTTTTTATTAAAAAAAAATATTATAAGATATGGCTGTCTGGTAGGGGGAATGGGAAAGGATGCTGGGAGAAATTTTGATGATGTAAAAAAAGATAAAAATTTATTTTTAAAAAACATGGAGACTGGGACTTAAGATACACAGGCACTGTGGTAGCGAGATCCATCCTGCCCTACTGGAATGTCAGAGGGGTTTTGGGGGAGGACATAGGAGAGAATAGATTGGGGGAGGGGATATACAATGGGATGGCTGTTTTGGGGTGGTGGGTAGGGGAAAGATGGGGGGAAAATTTGTAACTCAAAATCTCATGGAAATGAATGAGGTAAACTAAAATAAATAAAAGTTAAAGAAAGAAAAGAAAAAAAACATGGAGGACTAGAAGAGTGGTGGTACCTTTGACAAAAATACAGGAATTTCAAAGGGAGAGATTTAGGTAGAAATATAATTACTTCTATTTTGGACATGTTGAGTTTGAGATAGCTCTGACATCCAATTTGAAATGTGCAACAGGCAATTAGATGATGTGGGATTGAAGCTCAGGGAAGAAAAAGACAGGCTAATAAAGAGATCTGAGTCATGTACCTAGAGAATCATCTCAACCCATGGGAGCTGATGAGATCACTGTGGAGAGAAGAGTAGGAGATATCCTAGGACAAAGCCTTGGGGAACATACGCAGTGAGGGACTATGATCTGAATGATGAACCAACAAAGGAGACTGAGGAGAGGTTAAATAAGTAGAAGAATTAGGATAGAGTAGTGTTACAAAACTGTAGAGAGGAGAAAATATGCAGGAGAAAGTTGTCAATTATGTCACATATGGCAGATAGGTCAAGAAGGATGAGGACTATAAAAATGACCATTAGATTTCCAATTAGAGCACTTGTAACTTTGAGAAGAACGATTTCAAAAGCCATATATTAAAGGATTAAGGATTGAAGGAAAGGAGGCGGTACCAGTGAATGTAAATAGCTTCTCTTGGGAATTTGCTAGAGAAAGAGAGAAAAGGTTTGAGGAAATGGCAGGGACTAGTGTTTTTTTTTTCTCAAGGACTGAAGATACTTGGCCCCTTAGAAGAGACTAGGGAAGGAACCAACAGGAAGTGATTGAAGATGAGGGAGCAGGTAGGTCAGAGTAGGTCAACCAAAATGGTAAAGATAAATGGTATGAAAATTGACGAAGTAGTAGAGGTGTTTAATATATAGAAGGAAAGAAAAGACTTAAGGGGGACATGATAGCTGTTTTCAGTATCTCACATGCTCTCATGTAGAAAAGAGACCTGCCCTTCTGAAGACAGAAGCCAAAGCAATGGCTGTCCAAATCACTCAATATTTCCTTTTTTTTTTCGTAGTAAAAAAGGATGAGGGGTTTTTTTTCCTTTTTACTGTGGGGTAGAGGATACCTATAATATTAAAAAAATCAAAAGCTTATCTGACTTATCTTTGTATTTTCTTTCCCTAGCTGTCAAATTGTAAGCCTAGAGTTCATTTGTACATTCTAAGGGTTTGAGTCTGCTCAAGTCTGCTCAGCTGCCTGATCCTAGGGGTAACTGTTTGGGAATATCCCAGAAGTGATCACTCAGGATACTGCAAAGAATCAGGATCAGGAGGAGATCCTTAACCTGGGTTCATTTTATCCTTTCTGCTTCATGTGTATAACAAAACAGTCACTGCATGCGATGGTCAGCCTGGCAGTGAGTAAAAAGAAGTGCCCACTTTTCCATCTCGGCTCTGGTCCTGGTCTTTCATAATCTTGTCTACAGCTAAAGGGTCTTTCTAGTTTTCCAGAAATCTGGGGAACTCTTTTTTCTGTGAGAACTCTTGGACCTTCTTCTGCTAGGTGGCCTTTGATTCCAGCAAACTTATGAAAGGTAAACATCATAGTTTACATAATATGTTCCATTTGAGATGGCATCTTGATGGTATCTTCTGTAACCTTACCAAAGCAAGAAGCAGCAACTGAGTGGGAACCTCAGTATTTTCTGTAGGAATTATATATTTTATCAAATGATTTGGTAAGACCTAGATAAATGTGATATATCATTTATTTCTATAGAGACATATGGAAAACCCCACCATTGTTAGAAAATCTTTCCTTTTTTAATACTTTCAACAACACCTCAAAACATCTTCTATGCACTGGGTCAGCTTTAAATGTACATGTAATGGTGGCATGGAGGGCGGTGACTAGAGCTCAGCTATTCTGAGCCTATACAGATGGCATCATCATACTGACAATGCAATTCCCCACCTAGCAGAGACTAAGGAACCTGCTTCTGCTAGTCTTGATGACATGTAACAGAAATGCCTTTGGAAAGACTTTGGAGCATGTGCATACATTTTCTGTTTCTAGTTTGCTAATTGTATGATGAATGGCAGTCCTGGAGTGGTTGAAGTTGCAGACGGGAACTAGAAGTGTCTTTTTTTTTTTTGGAGGGGGGAAAAATAAGACTTGCCCAAGGTCACACAGTTAGTAAGCGTGTTGAGTGTCTGAGGCTGGATTTGAACTCAGGTTCTCCTGACTGCAGCACCGGTGCTCTATTCACTGCATCACCTAACCGCCCCCTAGAAGTATCTTTCAAAAGGATTTCATTGATTTCAGTCACTCTCTTTTGGTTGGACCTCTCATTCTTGGTCTGACTCCTCTGACAGTCTCGGAAAACCCAGAGGGGCAGCTAGTTGGTGCAGTGAATAGAGCACCAGTCCTTGAGTCAGGAGGATGTGAGCTCAAAGCTAGCCTCGGACACTTGACACACTTACTAGCTGTGTGACCTTGGGCAAGTCTTATTTTCCCCCCTCCAAATGCCTTATTTTCCCCCCTCCAAAAAGTAAAAAAAAAGAGAAACAGTGCTGTAAAGGGAGAGACCTTGAGCTCTCTCCCTCTGAGGCTGACCTTGGTTCTTTGTTTGCCTTGGTGTCTGTTCGTTGGTTTGAGATGAAGAAGATAAATCTGGAAGCTCTGGCTTGGCAGCTTTCAAAAGGTCAGGAGAGCAAGCCTCTGAAAGTATGGATTCTGGGAGTCTGAGAGTCTAGGAGGTAAGGCCATGCTGAGTTTTACATCTAGCTTAGCTTTCATGTCTCCAAAAGAGAGAAGCAACTTTAGGATGAAGCCAAAGTCAGACTGTTACTACATCCCTCTTCAGAGCTCTAGGGATACCCTGAAAGGGTTGGGGTCTCTTGTCTATCACTACTGGCTTAAGTCTCATTTCCAGGTGTGGTTCTCCCTTTATACGGAGCTTTCCATCTTATACCTTGTTCAATGTTAATAATCTAAGGGATTCGTTGAATAATAATGATGTACATATAAAGTTTGCAAAGTATTCTTACATGTATTATCTCACAACAACACTATGAAATGCCTCATTTTATCAATAAATAAATCAAATTTCAGAGAGGTTAAGTATAGGGTCACAAAGCTAGTACTTACCTGAAGTGTATTTCAGACCCAAGTCTTTCTTACAATAAATCTTTGCACTGCATTTGTGACACCATGCTGCCTCATTGAACAAAATAGTATCTGCAGTCATAACTGTCATAGTCTTGTATAATTCTCACATAGACATGAAAGACATGTTTTCCAAGGAAAGCATGCATTTTTTCCCACTGAATCATGCACTCTCTTAAAATTAATAAACCCAATGGGATCTTATATGTCTATTTTTTTCACCAGCTACAGCCCACTAAACAATCCAGTTAACTTATTAAAATAAAATATTATATTCTGAATTTGACAATCATTAATGAACATGAATATTTCCATCTACAAAGGAAGAAAAACAGGATTATATGTGAAACGTGGAATCTACCATGCATAGCTGGTTCTTTTTTTAAAATATTCTTAAACCTTTAACATGATAGAACCAGCACTGGTCATCTTGTCTGCATTCTCTTGATTCATTCTAACAGGTTTCATTGACATTCTTTCCTTTGCATCTTTCTCATACTCCCATAAAAATGCTTCTTCCTCTGATTAAAGACTTCTTTTGCAACAAAAAAGGATAGTTGATAGAAAACCAAATCTGCATTGTATCAGTCATGTCTGAAAGTACCTACTGTCCATGATCTCTCTGTCAATGGTGGGAAACATATTCATCATTAGTCTTCTGAAATGGTGATTGGTTAGTACATCAGAATTCCTAAATCTTTCAAAGATGTATTTTATAACATCGTCTAAATTTTTTCCCTTATTCTGTTCACTTCATTCTGAATCAGTTTATATAAGTCTTCTTGGGTTTCTCTAAATCCCTCCTTTTGGGCATTTCTTCTAGTACAATAATATTCCATTACATTTATATACCATAATTTGCTCGCAGGCAGCATATATTTAACTATGAATTATCGTTGTTAATTGGGCAAAGCAGAATAGATAACCTTAATGAGGTTGGACCAGAATCAAAACAACCTAAAAAACTCTGCTCATCGATTTGTTTCATTTGTCTTGTCTTTGACAAACAATTCAATATGAGATTGTGCCTGATGAACTCTAATTTAGATTTTTTTCTAACAGGACAAAAAATCATTTTTCAAAAAATGAAATTTTATATGTTGGGAATGGGTAACTAAGTATAACTAATGGAGGAGAGGTTTCTTATTAGCTTACTGGATGTGAGACTGAGTAAGTCAGTTAACCTCAGTCTGCTTCAGTTTCCTCCACAAATGGAGAAAGTAATAGAACCCACCTCCCAGGATTGCTTCAAGGATCAAATGACATAAATATTTGTAAAGCACTTAGCACAGTGGTTGGCACATGATAGTAGGCACTTAATAAATGTTTGTTCTGGTTTTTTTCTTCACTGTTTTAACACAAAGAAAAGGCAATAGGAAGCTCTTTCCTTAAATACTGTTATGCCTTCCGTCATTTGTTTACTTAAATTTCACATTGAACAGAAAAGAAACCACCCTTTTGAAAGCTACTTAACAAGAAGGAACTTTGATGTTTTCTACTGATGTGTCTTTCTGACCTAGTGCTGTAAAAGAACTTTGCATTCTATCAAGTGAAAGTAAAAAGGTTATGTATCCTTTGGAAAAACCTTATCTTTCGATTTTCAGGATTACAGTATAAGGGATACTTAATACTGCACAAAACCATTGAGGGCTTTAGAGCAAGTAATGGTTAAGAAAGAATAATTTTCCTTTGGATTATGCCCATGACAGTTTTCTAAAAACTATTTTTACCTAAAATCACAAGATGAGTAAAGCATTTCAGTACCTCCTGTGAAGGCTCTGCCTACTTCCTCTATAATTATTCTGCTCACAAACTGGAATTTGGGGAGGAAGAATAGCAGAATATAATTTTCCATTTCTTTATCATTTTGATTGTGAGTAGAACAATTTGCTTCTATTTATTCTGATGTAAGTAACTGGTGGCAAAAATGTCTAATTGGTGTTTCAGGCTACTAAATATTATAGTTTACTGAGCACCCATTTCATCTTCAAAAATAGATGTTCTGTTTTCCATGCTTTGTTTGCTATAGCTGGGATGTTGTTTCATATTTCATCTGCTACTAATTTTACATGGGAAATACTTCCTGTTCAGGGACACAATACTAAAGGGCAACTCTGCAGTTCACAGTAACCATAGCAATGACTGTTCTAAAATACAGAAAGCAAGCCTCTGCCAGTGCAGATGGTATCATTTTACTGAGTAAGAATCAGGTTCACAGGCAGAGATATCTCCTGGACCCCAGAATCAGACATGATAGTAAAGTAAGACAATAACATGAGAGCTTGTGACAGAAGCAAGTGCTTAAAAATAGACTTGATATTCAGACTAACCTCCTAGCCTAGCAGAACATAATAAAGAACCTAATCTGTGTAGATATAGAACTATTCTCATCACAAAAGTGAATCATAATTCACCTATTTGACAATATTTGGACTTCATTAAAAATATTTGTTAACTTACAGCCTACTGATAATTTTTTCTGCACTGTATAATCCAACTAACTGTAATTCTAATATAACAACAATTATCCATTTCTTTATGTGTTATTTATCACTGGACCAGAAAAGCAGCACAGCTTAGTGGTTAGAAATCTGACCTTGTCACTGCAGTAAGCATATTTAAAAAAAACCAACACATTCTAGTTCAAGTAAAAATATTCAGAAATAATATTTTCTCTGGCTGCAAAACTTTTTCAGACTTTTCCCTTTAGGAAAGTGAATAGAACAAAAGGGCTTTTTTGGAGAGTCAAGTTAGATCAACTCAACAAATATTTATTTAGGACTTAAAATGTTCCAGGCACTGTGTGAAGTGAAGATGTAAAGAAAGTTAAAAGCAGTTCCTGACCTAATGAATGAGAGTGGGAACAAACTCCTGAACAAAAAGTGCCTTTGGTCTTGTAAGTTCCTTGCCTTCCCCATTGCCAAAGTCATGGGGCTGTGTTATTGTTGAGCTGTTTCAGTCGTGTTCAGCTCTTCATGACCCCATTTGGGGTTTTCTTGGCAAAGACACTGGAGTGATTTGCCATTTCCTTCTCCAGCTCATTTTACAGCTGAGGAAAACTAAGGCAGACAGGGTGAAATGACTTGGCCAGGGTCACACAGCTAGTAAGTGTCTGAGGCCACATTTGAATTCAGGACTTCCCGACTCCAGGACTGGTATTCTATTCACTAAGTCAAATAGCTGCCTCTATTGGCATATGAGAAGTCACCTAAAGGAAGTACCCTTTTTTCATTAAAAGGGAAGTATTCTCTTCTTTTATTCAGAAAAGATCAAAATAGTGATGAAACTGACCTAAGGTAAAAGATCCTCGGGGAGGACAGTCAAGCAAGGAACTGAGTAGCTATGGAGTGACTTGTTCTATTTGTTGGAGTAGGATGTTAATCCTAAACTTTATTTTAATGTATTATAACATTTTCCTTGTGCAAGATTCTATAAATCTTACCGCAAATAGTCTTGGGATAGAGAGATGGCAAAGGGCACAGGAGAAGGACCACTCTTCCAGTTCAAAGGTTTCACTTTCTCTAGGTTAAAATGTTTGGATTTAGAATAATGTTTAATCAACTTTAAAATGCTTCTGGCTCACTTATACCTAAAACACAATAGTATAATATTAACACATGCAATTACATATATATTCATTGACTTACATGTTAATTACTGAATTTTTAATATACTTTTAGGTTATGGTTTTCTTTTCAATGTTTATTTTCTTCTGTGTTCATGCCATGCATCCAATTGCAGACACATTCGTCTGTTTTGTTGCACATGCACTTTTATTACTGGCATTTATGCTGACTTTTCTGGCCTAGCAATGATGTTGTCATTGTGCTGTCATTTGACCAATCAATCAGTTAACACTGATTAAGCACCTATTACACAAGCACTATGCTAGGCACTAGGGGCTCAGAAAGAAGCAAAGGACAGTCCAGGCCTTAAAGGAGTTTTATGTTCTCTCAAGGGCATAAGTGGAAGGGTTGGCCTTGATAAAGAGAAAGTCACCTTTTCTTCAGAGACTGGAGCAAAGCAAGTAAAGACAGTCAATTTGATCTATGAAACAGGGGATATTTCAGAGCTCACACAAGATGTCCTCAATTTTCTTAGGATAGTAAGAGGAAAGGTCAACTACCAAGAGAATGGGTGTAGAGTACAATAGAGAGAGGAGAGAAAGTCCGCAACAACCATAGTAAAGAAGAGAGCTTGTGGGGTGGCTAGGTGGTACAGTGAATAGAGTATTGGCCCTGGAATCAGGAGGACCCAAGTTCAAATCCAGCCTTAGACACTTAACACAAAACTTTGGGCAAGTCACTTACCCCAACTGCCCTACCTTCCCCCCTCCAAAAAAAGAAAAAAAAAGGGAAGAAGAAGAAGAGAGTCTATTAGCTTATTAAGGAATATTATAAGGATTGCAGGGCAATTGGGAAGGCCCAGTTTATATTAGATAGCATACATTTGTAGTGGAGTAAAAGGAAGGATGGTGGGAATGCTCTAGAAGATGGGGAAGCCTAGAAAAGCATAAATAGTGGTAGGACAAGGGACAGTGAATTCAAGGTGGGACAGTGTAATAATAGCAGACATTTATGTAGCATTTACCTGTGCCAGGCACAGGCTGAATGCTTTTACAGTTATTATCTAATTTAGTCCTCACAAAAACCCTGGGAGGTAGGTGCTATTACTATCCTCACTTTACAGCTATTAAATGTCTGGTAGGTAGTTAAGTGACTTGCCTAGGGTCACAATGTTAGTTAATGTCTGAGGTCATATTTGAACTCCTGACTCTGGGCACTGCACTCTATCCACTGAGCCATCTAGCCACCCAAAGCTATTATATGGGGGAAGCAAAAGACTTTAACTCTTTACTACTATGGAGTCAGGAAGACTTGAGTTCAAATCTGGCCTCAGACATAGTTGACTTTGGATAAGTCACTTAACCTCTTTGAGACATAGTCTCCTCATCTGTAAAATGGAGATAATAGCACCTAGGGGGATAAAGTGAGGTCATATTTCTAAAGCACTTTCGCAAACCTTAAAGCATTATATAAATGCTAGCTTTCATTTAGCTACAAAGATAGTGCAGGTTCAATGGGAGGGATGAAGCTTCTCTTTTCTAGGGAAGTTTAAATCCTTAGAGACTTAAGCCTTTAGCTACTCCAAGTTCACTTCCCCTCTAGGAAGCAGTCCAAATCAAAGGCTGATTGATGCCCAGAGTCTAGAAGACTGCACATAAACCATGGAGGGAAGGTGGGATTCATTGGAAAAAAAAAAAAGAGGAAACAAATCAATTGTTTATGGGCTATTATTAATTCTTCATGTTGTTTTGCAAATGCTATAGGGTGGAATAAAGACTATGTTCCTATGAGATCTGGAAACCTTCTTACTCTGTGTAAACTTACAGATGAGTTGTTTGAGCTACATAATAATACTAATAAGCATTTATGTAGAGCTTGCTTCCTTTTCATAATCAAGGAAGAAGTCAAATTGTGCTGGTTAGATGAAGCAATATCCTATTTTAACACTGTAACAGCCTTACCAGAACACTCAAGAGCACATTTTCCCAAAATGTTGTCTCCCTTTGATTTAGTCACATTTCTGCTTTACTAAAGACATTTGTGGAGGGGGAGCGTGTGCTAAATTTTGGCAAACATTTTGGCAAATGTAAGAAGAATCGATATGGGTCTTGTATTACTCAATCTAGTGATTTCAGGGTAGGATCATAGGCTTATTATAACAGCACACGTTTATTTAGTATTTTATATATGTTGTTCATTGGAGCTTCCCCATAACTTCTGTGAAGTAGGTGTTATTAACTTTATTTTTCAGGTGAGCGTTCTAAGGCTCATTGTTGTTAAGTGACTTGCCCAGGATTGCACAACTACTAAGGATCTGAGGTAGGAAAGTCTTCAATTGTAGATTTAGAACTGGAGAGGAAGCCATTCAATCCAGTCCTGGCATTTTATAAATGAGGAAAAGGAAAGCCCAGAGAAGTAAGGTGACTTGCCCAAAGTCAAACAAGTAGGAGAAGCAGCATTGGAAACCAATTCATCTGAGATTTCAAATAAAGATGGTAAGCAGGCCCACATTTCCATAATACATACATTGTTGTGGTTCAACACAAAATGGTTTTAACACTACCAAAAAAAAGGAAGAAAGAAAAACCCATTTTCATCAACTTGAAGAGAAAAAGAGGTTAAAAATGGGGGGGAAATTGACCTTTCACAACAAAAGCTTTCCATTAGATCCCAGCTTGAAGATAAACTTTTCCTTTGTGCACAAGGGTGAGAGTGGGTGGGGTATTAAAATGGGGATTTATAATGAGACAGCTCTGCAGGCTTTGCTCATGCATAGATCACAGATTTAAAGCCAGAAATCGACCCCAGAGATTGCCTAGTCTTCCCCCTCATTTTAACGGAATAGAACAAAGTTAAGTGACTCATCTATTAGTCAGAGGTCAGAGGGGGATTTGAACAAAGGTCCTCTGATTCCACTACCAACTCTCTTCCGCTGCCCTAGAGCCTGCCCTTTTCTCTTTTAACTGGAATATAGGGGAGAGCAAGTAAACATGCATCATGCCTGAACGGGAGAGGTATCTATGCTCCGTGATTACTAGCAGTACTTACGTGTTATTCCTCTACAAAATGAGCAAAAAAATTATAAGCTGTTATGTTCACAAGGTCCCAGATTTAGAACTGAAGGAACCTCAGGGACCATCCAGTTCAATCTCTTCTTTTTACAGATGGAGAAACTGAGACCCAGTGACCTGGCCAAGGTCACATAGAGACTAAGCAACTACAGAGGTATGCTAAACCTCTAAAGATTCTTCCAACTCGAAATCCTTATGACTTAAAAAAAAATAATTTTTGTTGATCTCTTTTGAGTTAACATGGAGTAAATTTTCCCCGATCCCTATCACTTTGAACTAGCTACACAATCTATTAAAACCTTCTAATCACAAGAGACCCCCGATTATGGACTCCAACAAAGGGAAAACCATTGCTGGGCGTGGACAAAATCCTGATCCGTCAGCGAGTTCGCAAGCCTTGGGTTGGTCCTGCTCTCCAGTCCTTAGCGAGGTGGGATAGGCGCTCTTCCCCCCGTGCTAAATTCGGGATCCTGGAAGGCTCGTAAGCCGGCAAACTGTGTCAAATCCTTGCAATAAGTTGCTGTCCAAGTTCTGAGGAGTGGGCGCAAGAGACATTCTTTTGGGCTCGCTGTTGGCCAGACAGCTCACTGGTCAGAAGTTCATTTTCACTTTAGGATTCTGGAGCTGCGGAGCCGCAGTTTTGAGGGTGAGTTACTTACTCCTAACACCCTTCCTCCCTTTAAAAAAAATATGAACTTTTTCTTAATGTGAACACATCTCTTTCTTGTCTGTCCTTTAAAGGGGTGTAGGGAGGGGAGGGAGAGCTGTTGACAGATGGATCTCATCTGACTCATAGATGAGTTGTTGTGTGTATGTCTTTAGATCATTATTTTGCGGGCCTTTCCTTGGAAGGGGTCCCGGACTAGGGGCTAGCGGCTGGCTGAATCAGGAAGGGTGAAAGGAAACGCGGCGTCCTGCGTTTGCGAGGTCCTGAGGATTTCTTGTCCCTAGAGGAAGAAATCTTTTTTCCTGCTCTGGTCTCTTTCTTTGAGTCGCTCTTAGATCCAGAAACTCGGGCTGCAGCTCCAAGTTTAGGCCAATTGGGAACTTTCATTCGTTTTTCAGTGGCTTTTACTAGTGGCGAGCAGGCCAGTAAGCTCGGTGGTTTGAGTTTTCTCCCTTTAAATAGTCCAGGGTGGGAGAAGGTGTTTATGGGGTTGTTTGTCCTTGGTTCTCTGAGAGGACCTTGACATCCGGGGAAGGGGAAGTCCTGACTTGCAAGTTAATTGGGTTTAAGAGCCGCAGGGCGGTGTACATGTGGTTTCATTTTCTAAGGACTGGGTATTTTTGAAGCCTTACCTCTCCTTCAAAAAAAAAAAAGTTTGTAGAGGGAGAAAAATAAGTTTATTTGTGTAAAGCCAAAGACTATTGTTTTATAATTGTGTTCCTCAGAGTAGGCATTTTGACAAGGCTGGGTGTGCTGACTGAGTGTGTTTGTTGAGCATTCCAAGTTGGTCAGTCTTTCTCTTCAGAGTAAAACATCACAAAGTTGTTATTTTAAAGCTTCCAAATAGTTTTAGTTCCTTAGGACTGATAGCTGGAACGGACCTTAGAGATCATTCTGTCTAGTCTAACCCTCCAAATCCCCCCCTTTTTTTTTTTTTACAGATGAGGAAACTGAGTCCTAGAAGGGTTAACTATTTAGCTTTCGGTCAAGCATCTGGAGAAGGGAGCTAAAAGTGAGGTGACCCTAAACAGGTCACTTGGCCTTAGGCCTCATTTTCTTCATCTATAAAGTGCTGACAATAGTCCCATTAGAATCCACCTCGAAGAATCGTGAGGAGTGTGCATTTTGTTTGCCTTTTAAATTTCTAAAAAATTTATATTTTGTTTTCTACACTACCTACCTTTACAACTGTATCTTTTGTACACCTTCCCCCACCCTCGTGCCCTCCTCCCCACCCCAATATGCACCTCCTAGAGAGCCATCCCTTATAATAAGAATGAGGAAAAGAAGTTCATCGAAACTAAGCAGAAACTAAGCAATTGGGATGGCGAGGGGGCGAAGTGAATGGACCTGAGTTCAAATTTGACCTCAGACACTTAACACTTACTAGGCGTGTGATCTTGGGCAAGTCATTTAACCCCAAATGCCCTGCCTTCCCCCCTCCAAAAGGCAAAGGAAAGAAGGAAGAAAGGAAGGAAAGGAGGGAGGGAGGGAGGAAGGAAGGAAGGAAGAAAAAGAAGGGAAAGAAGGAAAGAAGAAAGAAACAAACTAAGCAATATATGGAAAAGGTCTGATTTTATTATATGCAGTGTTCCATACCAAGGGATCTTCCACCTTTGTAAAGAAGGGAAAGTGGTGCATTTTCTGGTCTCTTCTACAGACTGTTTGGTTATTATAGTTACAAGGTTTTGTTTCAGAAGAAAATCATTCCTTTTATAAAAATGAGTTTTAATTTTTTTCCTATTTCTCACATTATCATGGTATTCCATGTATCCCACCCAATACCCCTCCATGAAGGCCATCCTATGTGACAAATAATATTTTTTTTTAGATAGGAAAAAAAGTCGGCAAAGCTGTTGTTCAGTCGTATCTGATTGTTCATGCCCCTTTTAGAGTTTTCTTGTCAAAGAAAGAGTGGTTTGCCATTTCCTTCTCCAACTCATTTTACAGATGAGGAAACTGAGGCAGACAGGGTTAAGTGACTTGGCCAGGGTCACACAAAGTGTCTGAGACCATATTTGAACTCAGGAAGATGAGTCTTTATGATTCCAGACCTGGGGCTGTGACACCTCCCTGCCCCAGCAAAACTGATGGATAGACTCAAAAAGTCTGAAGAAAACATGTGCCATATGTAAACGTCCCGCCTCCTCCAAGGTATAGGTTGGATGGATTTACTCCTATCTTGGGTCCTATTTGAACTTTATACTTCTGCTACATTTACTTCTGATTTTCTGGTGTATTTTCCATTTTACTTGGTTGTGGCTGTTATATATATTGTTTTGTTGGCTCTACTTACTTCAGTCTGCATCATTTCATATAGATCTTTCCACGTTTCTACATATTCATCATACACATACTTTTTTTAATGGCACAGTAATAGTACATAACATTCATGTACCACAGTTTGTTTGGCAGGAAGAGGGGGTCATGACCACACAGAGTTCAAGAGAAGTGAAAGCAAGAGGAAGAACAGATGGGGACAAATACTGGGGGCCACACATGGACTCGGACAGAAGAGGATGGCAACAAGAGCCTGGACACAGGGCAACACAGATGGGGTACTCTAGTCAGACTGATGAAGACAGATATGTAGAAGGGCAAAGGTCTCCTCTCTGGCCAGCTGCACTAATGGATCTTTCCAACACCCCTTTAACATTGATTATTGTCATTTTTCATCATTTTTGCCAATTTATAAGGTATGAAGTGAAGCTTCAGGTTTGTTTTGATTAGCATTTCTCTCATTATTAGTGATTTGGAGCATTTTTTCACATGAATACTTTGCAATTCTTTTGACAACTGTTCATATTCTTTGATCATTTATCTATTGGGGAATGGCTAATAATCTTGTGTATATTTACTGATTGTTTACCCTTATCAGAGAAATTGATGCAAAGTATTTTCCCCATTTGACCATTCCCCTTCTTATCATAGCTACATTATTAATATCGTCTGTGGAGAAGCTTTTCAGTTTTAAGTAATTAATCCATTATATCTTTTGTAATTGCTTTTATCTCTTGTTTGGTTAGGAATATATCTACTTTTTTTTTTGCTTTTTTTTGTGTAGGGCGGTTGGGGTTAAGTGACTTGCCCAAGGTCACACAGCTAGTTTTTTGTGTAAAGTGTCTGAGGTCAGATTTGAACTCAGGTCTTCCTGATTCCAGGGCCAGTGCTCTATTCACTGTGCCACCTAGCCACCCCTTGGAATACATCTCCTACCCATGGCTGTGAGAATTAGATGATCTGTTTCTCTTCTAATTTTTTAAATGGTATGATCTTAAATATTAAGATTGTGCATTTATTTGGAATGTATTATGGAATATGGTGTATGAAAATGTTCTTTTTAAAATTCAACTTTATTTCATTTTTAAGTGACAAAAAATAATTGTTTTTAATAAAACTTTTTTTTGGAACCTGTCCTTTGGATTATTTTCTGGCTCTAGGACAAAAGGGCAGAAAGATTTCCTAGGCTCTCATGCTGACTTAAAATCTGATTTGCCTTGGAACAAGATAAGTTGTTATAAAAAAATTTTTTGAGGGATAGAGTCAAGATGGCAGCAACATTGCCTCAGCTCCCCCCAAAACTTTTTCTATAATGACATAAAAAATGTACCAAATTGAATTTTGAGCAGAAAAGCCAAGAGAAAGTCATAGCTAATAATTTTTCTAGCCCAGGGTAGCTTAGGAAGATCAACAGAAAAGTCTGAAGACATTTAGGGTAAGGGACAGACAGGAGGGCCAGGAGCACTGTACAACACAGCAGTAGTGTGGAGCAGCCCAGTGCTCAGAAACAATAAGGAGACTGAATATCTGGGCAGAAAAAGATCCCAGGGAATCCCTGTACTTGCTCTGGAAGCAGGAATGGGTGCCATCTAGCATATCTGTTGCCCAGCTCTGTTATCTAGTTCCCCACTGCAGTTCTAGGGAGGAGAGACATAGTTGTGGTCAAGAAGGATTAGAGGCCATATCCTAGCAAGGAGCAGAGGGCAATGAACAAACTTCTTCCCAGGTGACATCATATTGGAAGCATTGAGAATTTACAGGCCCTTTGACTGAACTATGAAAGCAAAAGAAGGACAGTCATCTCTCTCAGAAGTGAGCAGAGCCGAACTCTAACATAAGTCCAAAATAAAAAAATAGGCTTGAATAATGAGTAAACAAGAGGAAAAAAAGAACCTGACCACAAAAAGCTATTATGGTGACAGCAAAGTTCAAGACACAAACTCAGAAGACAATGACATGAAAACATTTAGAAACAAAACCTCAAAGTAAAATGCAGATTGGACTCCCAAAAAAACAACAAAAAGACCAACAAGAATTCCTATAGGAGTTAGAGGGATTTTTTTAAGCAACAAAAAAAGTGATTTTAAAAACCAAATAAAAGTGGTAGAAGAAAAAATTAGGAAAAGAAATGAGAGCTGTGTAAGAAAATTAAGAAAAGAGAAATAATAGCTTAGTAAGAGAGGCACAAAAATACTAGAAAATAACTCCAGAAAAATCAGAATTGCCCAAATGATTAGGAAAAAAAGGTACAAAAACCTGACTGAAGAAAATAACTCCTTAAAAGTTAGAATTGGTCAGGTGGAAGCTAATGACTCCATGAAACACCAAGAAACAATAAAACAGTCAAAAGACTGAAAAAATACAAGAAAATGTGACATAGCTCATTAGGAAAACAACTAACCTAGATAATAGATTGAAGAGAGTTAATTTAAAAATCAATGGACTACCTGAAAGCCATAAACAAAAAAAGAAAGAGCCTAGATATGATATTTCAAGAAATTATAAAGGAAAATAGCTTGGATATCTTAGAAACAGAGGACAAAGTAGGAATTTGAAAGAATCTACCAGTCATCTCCTGAAAGAAAGCCCCAAATGAAAACTCCTAGGTATGTGTCAGCCAAAATCCAGAGCTCAAAGATCAAGAAGATTTTGAAAGCATCCCGAAAGAAAGATTTCAAATACCATGAAACCACAGTCAGGAACACACAAGATTCAGTATTATAAAAGAATAGAGGGTTTGGATAATATTCCAGAAGCCAAAGAAGCCAGGATTACAGCCAGTCAGTATTACAAAAGAGTAGAGGGTTTGGATAATATTCCAGAAGCCAAAGAAGCCAGGATTACAGCCAAGAATAACCTGCCCAGCAAAACTGCATATAATCCTACAGGGGAAAAGTGAATATTTAGTGAAATAGAAGATTTTAAAGCATTTCTAATTGAAAAAAAAAAACCAGAATAGAATAGTAAATTTGACATTTAAACACTAGAAAAGCATAAAAAGACAACATAAGTGAGAAATCATAAGGGATGAAACAAGATTAAATTGTTTATATTTCTATATGGGAAGATGATACCTATAACCACTGAGAACTTTATCATCACTAGGGCAGTAAGAAGGTGTGGGTGTGAGTCTATTATATTGAGATGATCTCAAAAGAAGAATGGTAAAAAAAGAAAGAGGGATGTATTGGGAAAAGGGGGAAGAGAGAACAACAGGGGAAATCTCACATAAATGAGGTGGCAAGGAAGAGTCTATACAATGGAGGAGGGAGAATGAAAGGGAGAATGGGAAATGCTTGAACTTCACTGTCATCATAAATGGTTCAAGAAGGGCAGAACATACATATACAAACAACTGGGGACAGAAATTCATTTTATACAACAGGGAAGTAGGGAGGAAAGGGGCTAACCAGAAAAGGGGAAGGAATAAAAGGAAAACTAGATTAAGGGAGACAATATTCAGAAGATAGACTCTTGAAGGAGGATCAGGGTAAAAAAAGAAAAAACTAAAAATAAGAGAATAGGATGGAAAGAAATACACAGCTAGCAATCATAACTGTGAATGGGATGAACTCATTCATAAAATGGAAGGGAATAGCAGCATGTATTAGAAACTAGCATCCAAAATGTGTATTTTTTTGTTTATTTGTTTGTTTCTACAAGAAACACACTTGAAACAGAAACACAGAATTCAAATAAGGGGCTGGAGCAGAATCTGTCATGCTTCAGCTGAAGTAAAAAAGGAAAGGGTAGTTAGTAATCATGATCTCAGACAAAGCAAAAGCAAAATTAGACCTAATTGAAAGACAGAATCATGAACAAAGGTATCATCAAGGGATATAAATAGGAAGTTTTCAGAGGAAGAAATCCAAGCTATCAATAGTCATATGAAAAAATTCTCTAAATTATTAATAATTAGAGGAATGCAAATTAAAACAACTTTGAAGTATCACCTCATACCTATGAGATTGACTAAGATGACAGAAAAGGAAAATTACAAATGCTAGAGGGGATGTGGGAAAACAGGTATGCTAATGTATACTGTTGGTATACTGTTGGTATACTGTTGGTAGAGCTGTGTATTCTGGAGCAGTGTGAAACTATGCCCAAAGAAGTATAAAGTTGGGCATACCCTTTGACCCAGCAATGCCACTACTAGGTCTATACCCCAAAGTGATAAAAGAAGTAGGAAAAGAGCCCATATGTACAAAAATATATATATAACAGTTCTTTTTCCAATGGAAAAGTATTGGAAATGGAAGGGATGCTCATCAAATGGGGAATGGCTTAACAAGCTATAGCATATAAATGTGATAGAATATTATTGTGCTATAAGAAATGAAGGGGATATTTCAGAAAAACCTGGTAAGAATTATATGAACTGATGCAAAGTAAAGTGAGCAGAACCAGAAGAATGTATACAGTAACAGCAATATTGTAAAGAGAATCAATTGTGAGAGACTTAGTAACTGTGATCAACATAATCATCCACCACAATTCCAAAGGACTGATGATGAGAAATGTTATCTACCTCCATGTAGAGAACTGATGATATCAGAAAGCAGAATGAAGCATATTATTTCTTTTTATTTCTTTTTTCTTGGGGGGGGGGGAGACATAGCTAATAAGAAAATATATTGCATGACTTCATATGTAATGTATTTCTTCCCTTCTCAATGAATGAGGAGGGGTGGATGGAGATAGGGAAAAAAATCTTTGTTAACTATGAAATGTAATAAAAAAGGAAAGTCAAATTTAGCTAAACAGGTTAAAAGCCAAGAAGTTCAGGAAGGCAGAAATCTTAAGGAAAAAATATATAATATACATGTGTATCAGCAAGCACCCTAGCATACCCAGGATAGCTGCTAGGGAGCTTGCTGATACAAAGGGCATCACAAACAGGATCTGTGACTAAAAGGAAAGTATGGGGGCTGGGATAATTGTTTGTTTCCCAGTTGTGGTAGCTGTGATTCTGTGAAGCCATGGAACAAGAGCGCAGAACTGCCTGCTTGCTGCCTGTGTCAGGACTGGGGCAGAAGCCAGGAGCAGCTGCCTCCTGCAGGAGGAGGAGGAACCTAGGAGTTTGGAATTCAGCCTCAGGACAAGATAAGGACTGTGCAGCAAAGCAGGAGCACTGAATGTGTTTTCTTGCTGCATTCCACAGTTTGGGATCCAGGGGGAGGATGGAGTTGTGTCTATGGTGGGTGGGGTGAAGTGCTATGGACCCCCAAGGACCCCACCCTGTTGGTTTTGTTGCCCAGTCACCCCTCAGGACTTGGAAGCAGGGGCTAGAGCAGTGTAAAGACTGGGACTTGGATCCTTAGAGCCTACACCTGAAAGTTCCAGGAGGAAGACTGCAAGGGCAGTGTGGGGGGGGGGGAGGACAACACCCCTCCAACCCCCATGAGAACTTTATTTGGACATTTTTGTTTTGGATTGCTGATAATGAGTTACTATGTTATGTATCTTGCAAATGTGATGTCTCTATTTTATGGGGATTATGTTGTACTTAAGAGATGTTAATGCTAATTCAGATCTAAGTTGCCTATGTAATGGGCATGAAAGATCCTGGGGCCAATGTTATGGGAATCTGAAGATCTTCCCTACCCCTAGGTCCTTTGATAAGCTTAAGTGACTCTGAGAACCTTCCCTGATTTGAAAATATACTCTGCCCCCTAACAGGCTGAATGTGGTCACATGGAGACTGTGGTGGGAAGCTTGTTTTTCAGGAATGCCCACACCTTATTACTTTGTGATTGGGCAGTTGGTCAAGAGAGTTGAGACATTCCCTGATCCAGGAGAAGACTATATATACCCTGATGTGAGTTTTTGCTTTGGGGCTCACTTTGGAAAGAGTTGTGTGATTTGGCCAGAGGAAACTGTGGGCAGCAGTTGAGCCCCCTGGCTTTGAAAACCCAGATGTTGGTGCTTCCCTCTCTGGTAACTAACTAGGTATGGCTGAAATGGTCAGACGGCTGCCCGTCTGCTGATATGTTTCTTTGTCTGCTTGTAACTTCTGTTTGTATTCTCTGGAGTTCAGGGTGCTGACTTTTTCCCCTGAACTAGGTAAATGATATATGTCTGATTGATTAAAGTAAGATTGTTAACCCATTTTGAGTTGCTTTCCTTTAGAAAAGCAGATCTAAGAACCTGTGCTAGCAGCATTGTCCTTCATGTTTTATCATCTCTATGGTATGTTTAGCAGTCCTCTGTCTGATTAGTAGAAGTGAAATTCTGAACCCATTGTCCTTCATGTTTTACCATCTCTATGGTATGTTTATTTTTTTTTTAACTGCATTGTCCACTGGAATAGGCATATACAATATACATGTTGTATATTATACAACATGTTTCCTGCCTCAAGTCTTTCCCCCCCTCCAAGCCATTCTCCCCTCAGTTGTCAAACTGATCTTCCTACTATACAAGTTTTACCACACCCCCTCCACTCCCAATCAGTAACCTCCAGTAGCTCCCTACTGCTTTCAGAATCAAATAAAATCCTCTGATTGGCTTTTAAAAGGCTTCCTTCTCTGACCTTCTCCTACCTTTCTAGTCATCTTACATCTTACTGCACCTCTCCTACACCCACCATATACCCTGGAATCCAGTGACACTAGCTTCCTTGATGCTTCTTAAACAAGGCACTATCTCCTGACTGCTCATTTTCAGTGATTATCTCTCATGCCTGAAATGTAATTGCTTTTTGTCACCACTTCCTGGCTTCTTTCAAGTCTCAGCTAAAATTCCACTTTCTGTAAACAAAACAAAACAAAAACTTTTTTAAAAGTACCTTTCAAAGCTCTCTTAATGCTAGTGCCTTACCTCTGAGATTACCTCCAAATTATCTTGTGTATTTCTTGTTTGTATATAGTCATTTGCATGTTGTCTCCCCTTTAAGATTATGAGTTTATCAAGGGCAGATTTTTTGCCTTTCTTTATACATCCAGAGCTTAGCAAAGTGCCCAATCATACTAGTTGCTTAATCAGTGTTTATTAAAATCAACTTAATTGATGTCAGGTCTCCTTTAAAGCCCTACCCTACTGTCTCATCATGATGTGTAGGCACCAAGGCATGTAGGCTTGTCAGAAGGCACAAGTTCTGGTAGATCTGACCAAACCTGAAAGGCTTCTGATGGTAGGGATAAGACATGTTCTCTGGATCCAGAGAGTACACCGAGTGGAGCTAGCAGAGAGACACATTTCAGCTTGGTGTCTGAAAACATTTCCTAACACAGAGAGCTGTCCAAAAGTGAGATGAGGGGCAGCTAAGTGGCACAGTGAATAGAGCACCAGCCCTGGAGTTAGGAGGACCCAAGTTCAAATCCAGCCTCAGACACTTAACACTTACTAGCCATATGATCTTGGGCAAGTCATTTAACCCCAAATGCCCTGCTTTCCCCCCTCCAAAAAGCAGACAAAAGTGAGATGGGCTGCTTTGAGAGGTGTTTCTTTCTTGGGGGTCTTCAAACAAAAGTTGGACAACCACTATGTCAGGGTTTCCTTTCATGTCTGGGTTGGCCTAGATGGCTGGTGAGTGCAGGACTACAGAATGTATGTTGTCAGACTCCCAGCCTAGGTATTGTTGGGAAGGCCCCTCAATTCAGCAAACTTTTATTAGGTAACTACTAAATTCTTAGCACTGGGGATACAAAGATAAAATGAGATAGACCTTGCCCTCAGTGAATTTACATTCTACTGGAGAGGATATAACATAACATTCTGACGGATAAATGTAATTTGAAAAAGTAAAAGCACTAACAACTTAGGGTGCAACGGGATGCTTCTTGGAGGGAGCACCTGAACTAAACCTTGAAGGATTCTGATAGGCCAGAAAATTAGTTGCCAGTCTTTTTGTTAATACCAGTTGTCAAAGAAAAATATTAATGCTATACTCTGAGTTTTAGGCACAAATCTAAACATTTTTATTAATTTAACATTATTGAGGCAGCTACGTGGTATAGTGGATATAGAGAGCTAGGACTAGAGACAGGAAGACCTGAGTTTAAATCAGAACTCAGACATTTAACTGTTTGATTCTGGGCAAGTCACTAACCTTTGCCTGCCTCAGTTTCCTCAACTGTAAATTTGGAATTTATAAAAGCACCTGCCTCCCAAGAGTTGTTATGTGACAAATGAAAAAACCCTGAGAGACAAACTTTCTGGGTAATTAATATTCAATGTATTAATTAGGTTAGCTAATAATAAATTGATGATCAGTGGTTTCAAACAAGATAATATTTATAAAGTGCTTAGTTCACTGCTTGGCACATAATAGACTTGTTTTCTTCCTTCTAAATTTAATCATTGCTTGAGAGAGATGCTCAAACTGTCAGAATCTCTTTGTGCTCTCAGACTGACTGACCTATGACACAAGACAATTTGAGGCAACATTTCTGGGAATCTAGAACAATATGATCAATTGTAGTAAGTACATTTTACTTCAGCTATTAGAACAATAGTTACTTAACTTTCTAATCCCCTCTTTAACCACTACCAGCTAGCTCCTTAAGGGTTCAAGGGGTCCTCCTCCTCCCAGTGAACAAGTATCTGATTAAGGAGGTTCAGGATTCGCACAAACAGAACACTCAGAACTTCAAAAGATCCAATGTAGTTTATTTAGAATATAGACGAATGGGAAGGAAGCCAGAGATAACAGAGTAAAGGCTTAGGAATAGTAAAAAAAGAGCAACAATGATTAATATACATATATGCATATTTACAATCATCACCTATTCGGGGAGCACCAACACCTGAGCACACAAGCTGGGGAATCCCCAGGTTCCACTCAGGAGGGTCCCAGGCAGGACATCTCCTCCATGAGTGAGATTCCAATTTGGGGTCTGAATCTTACAGTTTAAGTAGTGCTGAGAACAAAGAAGGCATACTGCCAGGTGTTTTTTATCAAGCATCTTATCTTGTGTGAGGCCAGGGAGGGAGGCCAGTCCCTCCAAGAACCCCCCAAGATGGATGTTTCCTTGGAGTAGCTAGTTCCAGAAATAGTGCAGCTAATCTATCTCTTCTCAAAGACCTGGCCAGGGTCCAGGAGAGGAGCAGCCCTCTATGTTCTCAGGATCCTCTGTTTCAAAACAGCTTGGGGTGATAGAAAGGTCATATTGAGTCAGGGCCTTGGTTTGTATGATCTTATTCCTCACAGAGGGGCTTACTTTGACCCTTCAACAAGTCAACAAGTCAAGTTCACAGCCATTTAGTAAGCACCTACTATGTGTGAGGCATTGTACCCTAGTTTCTTCAGAATGGAAGAGCAGGTTTTGCTGGGGAATGCAATGATCTTAACTGGACAACTGTTGTAAGTTTGTTCTTGTTCTAAGTAAATTCTTATTCTAAGTTGGTTATCAAACTCACTCTATTTTCCTGGGGCCTTAGCTTTTGTTAAATAGTTATCATTTATATACTGTTTAAAATTTTGCAAAGTACTTTACAAGTGTTAGTTATCTCACCGGATCCTCACAACAACCCTGTGAGACAGATGTTATTATTATCCCCATTTTACGTATGAGAAAACTGAGTTCCAGAAAGGTTGTGACTTGCCCAAGACCACAAAGCTAGTAAGAGTCTGAAGCAGAACGTGAACTGAGGTCTTCCTGACTTCAAGTCTAGTGCTCTAGTCACTGACTTTTTACACACTTTCTAAAGATAAAAAAGTCTGGAAAGGACTTTTGAATGGAGAAAGATTTGTTTTCTTAATATTTCAATTTGAACTAAAAAAAGAGGTTGGTCATCTACAAAATAGGGTTCATGAGTAGCATAGGTGGAAGGAATACTATACCAAAATTCACAGCTGTGTTGGAAATGTTGGTACTTAGTTCATTGACAAGCAATAGTTCTAGCCCAATATTTAGAAACATTAAAAAAAAATTTTACTTAAAAGATTTTCTGTTGTCATGGGAGTTTCCTAGCCTTCATATTGTCAAAGTTGGAAAATACTAAATCTAAGAATGAAGTACAACTCTGCTAGGCCGGATTTGAACTCAGGTCTTCCTGACTGCAGGCCCAGCACTCCATCTACTATACCACCTAGCTGCCTCAATAATGTTAAATTAATAAAAATGTTTAATTTGTGCCTGAAACAGTCACAGAGCTAATAAGTATCTGAGGCCAGATTTGAACTCAGGAAGATGAGTCTTCCTGATTCCATGCACTGGAGTAGAGCCACTACAACATCTAGTCCTCTGTCTGATTAGTAGAAGTGAAATTCTGAACCCATTGTCCTTCATGTTTTACCATCTCTATGGTATGTTTATTTTTTTTTAACTGCATTGTCCACTGGAATAGGCAAGAAGTTAACCCTTCCCTGGGGCAGATAAGAAAAGCCAGGGTTTTTTAACCTTGGGTTCAAGTAACTAACTTCACAAGTACAGTACTGGAGAGGTAGGGAGACAAAAATTTTGTGACTTCACATATTTTAGTGGATCAGTTTAGTGGATAAGTTCAAGATGAGCGAATAGTGCACCATGATAGCCAAAAACAAAAAGAAAAAAGAAAGAAAAAGCTAGTTCTATCCTAAGCTTCATTAGGGGAGTCAGTGTCCAGAAGAAAGCAAATGATCACAGAAAACACGTGGAGTATTTTGTTAATTTCTGAGTTCCACATTACTGAATACAACCAGTGCAGCAAGATGGTCATGGAAACATCTTACATCTCTCTCTGTCCTTGTGCAGGAAAACAATACAAAATAACCACACCCTAATAACCATCCTCAAATATTTGAAGGGCTAGCATGTGGAGGAGGGGTTGAATTTGTTCTGTTTGTCTTCAGAAGGTCTAAAAATGCAGAGGAAAGAGAAGCTCCCTGACAAGTGGAGCTGTCCAAAAGAGGAAGGAATAGCCTGCTTCTAGGGGCCCTCACTGAAAGGTGTCAATCTGAAATCAGATAATGGAGGCAGCAAGGGATAGTGGAAAATCCATTGCATCTGAAGTAAGATCTAGGTTCTGATCCTGGCTCTGTTTTATTGTTTTGTGATGTTGGAGGTGACTTCACATCCTCTGGATCTGTTTCCTTATCTCTAAAATGAAAGTGTTGGAATAGATGGCCCTGGACATCCTTTCTTTTTCTTTGCTTTTTGGAGGAGGGAAGGCAAGACAATTAATTGGAGTTAAGTGACTTGCCCAAGGTCACATGGCTAGTAAGTATTAAGTGTCTGAGTTCATATATGAACTCAAGTCTTTCTGATTCCAGGGCTGGTGCTTTATTCACTATGCCACCTAGCCGCCCCATCCTTTTTTTAAAAAAATTAATATGTTATCTACCCCCAATTACACGTAGAAACATTTTTGACATTCGTTTAAAAAAATTTTTGTCTAACACAATTCCAAGGGACTCATGATGGAAAATGCTATGGAGAAAGAACTATAGAGTCTGAATGCAGATTGAAGCATACTATTTTCTCTTTTTTCTTTCTCGAGGTTTTCCCCTTTGGTTCCGATTCTTCTTTCACAACATGACTACTGTGGAAATATATTTAACATGATTGCACAGGTATAGCCTATATCAAATTGCATGCCATCTTGGGGAGGGGAAAGGGACAAAGGGAGATAATATTTGGAACTCAAAATCTTATAAAAGTGAATGGTGAAAACTAAAAATAAATTTTAAAAGAGTCAATCTGAAAAATAAAAAAATTAAATTCCAAATTCTCTCCCACTCTCTCCCCTTCGCCCATCATTGAGAAGGAAAGCAATTTGATATAGGTTATACCTGTGCACCTGCACATCCTTCTTAGTACTGAATTTGTGATTGCTTGTCAGAAGTGTTTTAGAAGGGATTCTTACTCTGGTCTCATTTAGACTTCAGAAATCCCTTCTGATTCTTTGATCTTTGGGAGACTCTGATCAGGAAGTAGAAATAACAATACCTGGGAGCCAAGATGGCGGCGTGGGAGCCAAGATGGCGGCGTGGGAGCCAAGATGGCGGCGTAGAAGCAGCAACATATCGCAGCTCTCACATAGCCACCCCAAAATAACCATAAAATAGGACTCTAAACCAATCCTGGAACTCCAAAACGCACACAAAGATACTTCCCACTAAAGTCAGCTC
>CM053580.1:72946613-72980806 GCA_028627135.1 Pseudochirops cupreus
CTGGGTTATCCTAATTGTGTTTCCACGATATTCAAATTGTTTCTTCCTGGCAGCTTGCAATACCTTCTCCTTGGTCTGTGGATTCCGGAACCTGGCTATAATATTTCTAGGAGTTTTCTTTTGGGCATCTTTTTCAGGAAGTGATCGGTGAATTCTTTCAAGTTCTATTTTGGCCTCTGGTTCTAGAATATCTGGGCAATTTTTCTTGAGAATTTCTTGAAAGATGCTTTCTAAGTTCTTTTTTTGATCATGGCTTTCTGGTAGTCCAATAATTTTTAAGTTGTCTCTCCTGGATCTGTTTTCCAGGTCAGTGGTTTTTTCAAGGAGATATTTCACATTGCCCTCTATTTTTTCATTTGTGTGGATCTGTGTGATAGTATCTTGATTTCTCATGAAGTCCTTTGCTTCCATTTGCTCCATTCTAATTTTGTCGGAATTATTCTCTTCAAAATGCTTTTGAGATTCTTTTCCTATCTGGCAAAGTCGACTTTTTAAGGCATTCTTCTCCTCATTGGCTTTTTGGGCCTCTTTTGTCATTTGAGTTGATCTGTTTTTTAGGGTGTTAATTTCTTCAGTCAGATTGCTGACTCTCTTTTCATGATTTTCTTGCATCATTCTTATTTCTCTTCCCAATTTTTCTTCTACTTCTCTCATTTGGTTTTCAAAATCCTTCTTCAGCTGATCTCTGGCTTTAAGGCAATCTTCATGTTTATTGGAAGCCCCTGGTGGGGGAGCTCTGGCTGTGCTGTCCTCCTGCAGCTCTCTGTGTTCGTCATTCTTTTCTTCAAAGAAGGAATCTAGGGTTTGGTTGCTGTTCTTACCCTGCTTCTTATGCTTATTCTTATTCATGCTTGGTCAGTCCGTGATTTTTTTTTTTAATCTCTGCGGAGCTCTGCTTCCAGAGGGGAAAGCTCTGTCCCAAATTGTTGGGGTCCTCCCAGCTGCCGGAGCTCTTAGGAAGTTGCTGGGTCTCTCCGCCACTTCCGGCTCACTGAATAAAAACGAACCACAGGACCAAAGCCCAAGACCGTGATCCGAATCTAGGCTGCTCAACGCGAGAGCACTTGGCCTCTGAACGATCGCTTGGTCCCCCTGCAGTCTGCAGGCAAGAGCTCTGAAGCTGCATTGCGGAGGTGGGTGCAGAACCTCCGCCTTTTGCTTCTCAGCCCTGGAGGCGTTTCAGCCAGACTGCTTTTCTCCCACAACCTCGCAAGTCCCACTGACCTAGTTCTGGACACTGCCGCAGCTGCCGCCAAGGTGCTCACCCAAAGCTCCAGCCCTGGCTCGGCTCCTCTCGTCCAGCCGCCCCCAGGGCACAACCACGGCTTCAGGCCAGGCTGGTTTTGGTTCGCAGTGCTGATATGGTTCCTCATAGCCGAGCTGACTTTAGCGGAAAGTATATTTGTGTGTGTTTTGGAGTTCTAGAATTAGTTTAGAGTCATATTTTATAGGTATTTTGGGGTGGCTATGTGAGAGCTACAATATGTTGCTGCTCTTAAGCTGCCATCTTGGCTCCGCCCCTATAAGCTTGTTTTTAAAAATATTTTGGTAGCTTTATTTGCATGTAATTGGTTTCCTTTGTAATCCTATGTATCTTGTGTGTGTGTATGCATTTAAAAATACCATTCCAAGAAGTCCATAGGTTTTGCCACATTGCAGAACTAATCTAATAAGTTTCAGAGTCATTCCTGGCTCATTCCAAAAATTAGAGCTACATAATTTTTAAGAAATTGTAGGTGTCACTTCCCAGCTCCACTGGCAGCCCTGTCCACCAGGTTCCCGCCGCTGCCAGCAGCTCCAGCCTGGCCCCGGCTGTACCGGCACCCAGTAAGGACTCTTGAGTCCCAGGAGAAGATGCTGTAGTGGTTGGCGCAGGGATGAGGTGGATGGCTCCTGGACGCCTTGGGGAGGGGACAAGGGTATGTCACCACAATGCTCCATCACATTGCTCAACAACGTGGCCATCATCCTGGGCACCATCATTGGCTCAGGCATCTTTGTGGGGCCCACTGGCATGCTCAAGGAGGCTGGCTCACCTGGCCTGGCGCTGGTGGTGTGGGCCTTCTGTGGCGTCTTCTCTATCATGTGCATGCTCTGCTATGCCGAGCTGGGCACCACCATCACCCAATCCAGCAGCAACTATGCCTATATGCTGGAGGTGTACGGGCATGCTACCTGCCTTCCTCAAACTCTGGATGGAGCTGCTCATCATCCGGCCCTCGTCACAGTACATCACGGTGCTTATCTTCACCACCTATCTGCTCAAACCACTCTTCCCCAGCTGCCTGGTGCCAGAAGATGTGGCCAAGCTCCTGGCCTGCCTCTGGAAGCTTTTATTTACAGGTGAGTTGTTAAAAGCGTGAAGGCTGCCACACTGGTCCAGGATGCATTTACCACTGCAAAACTGCTGGCTTTGGCCTTGATCATTCTCCTTGGCTTCATTCACATTGGAAAGGATGAGTTTTCCAATCTGAGCCCCCAGTTATCATTCAGAGACACCAATTTAGATGTTGGGAATATAGTGTTGGCATTATACAGTGGCCTTTTTGCATCACCTGGGCATCTTGTCCTGGATCATCCCTGTCTCCCTGGACTTGTCGTGCTTTGAATCAGTCAACAGCTCCCTTTTCACCTCCTCCAGGTTGTTTTTTGTAGGTTCCAGGGAGGGCCACCTGCCTTTTATCCGTTCCCTGATCCATCCCAAGAACCTGACTCCTGTGTCATCCCTTGTCTTTATGTGGGCCCTGACCCTGCTCTGTGTCTTCTCCAATGACATCTTCTCCATCATCAACTTCTTCAGTTTTTTTAATTGGCTTTGTGTGGCCTTGGCCACCATTGGGATGATGTGGCTATGCTTTAAGAAACCAGAATTGCCCAGACTCATAAAGGTGAGCCTTGCCTTACCCATCTTCTTCATGCTGGCCTGCCTCTTCCTGATAGTCATCTCTTTCTGGAAGATCCCAGTGGAGTGTGCGATTGGCTTCATCATCATCCTCACGGGAATCGCTATCTACTTCTTTGGTGTCTGGTGGCAGAACAAGCCCAAGTGGCTGCTTCAGGGCATCTTCAGCACGACAGTCCTGTGCCAGTAGCTCATAGAGGTGGTTCCACAAGAGTCCTAAGTGTAGTGACTCCTTGGGACAGAATACACTGATGTCACCTGGAAATAACACACCCACCCACCTTTCAGAAAAACAGATGAGTGAGCCCAGCAATGTCTGTTCCCTGATCCTGTCCTCCCGAGGCCTTGCCAGAGCCACCATACCACCCTCCTCTCTTTCTCTGCTCAAGCCTGGCAGCTGAGGGTGCTTTGAATGACAAACCTGCAGTACAAACGAATCTCTCCTGGATACTTCTTCAGGACCCCCAGAGGAGGGGGAACAAGTTGCTCAATTAGACATTAAGACTTTGGATTTGTGACAGAAAGCTATGTGTTATTTGGGGGGAGTTTTTTGCTTTCCTTTGTTTTGTTTTATTTTAACTTGAAGTTCAGTCTAGTAGATGCCAGCGATACAATTTCTTTTTATAAGTGAGAATATTATTTTTTCAGTGCTGCCACCTGTAGCCACATACCTCTGGATGGCACTGACAAGCTAGCTCCAGCCCAAGTAGCACTCTTTTGTTGACCCTTCTCCAGGGGTGGGGTCTCATAACTTTGGAGAAAGGGGTCTTCCAAAGACCACACACTCCAGGGTTCAAGTGGACAGAACTACTGACACTTGTACAATGTTGCTTTTAAATGGTGGCTTGCACTGATTCCCACTGAGGGTCTGCTTCTGCTCCTCATTCTGTTACTGCACAATGATACTGGGTTGTTGGTTTGTGTTTTTTTAAGTTGTCATAAATGGAGCTAGTTCAAACTGGAAAAAAAATAGAAATTGTGGGTGTCTTATTTTTTAAAACATCTTTTCAAAGAAGAATTGTAGAATTTATATATTTAAGAAAATTGAAAGAGGATAGGAGCGATACTTTGAAAACACCTTTTACAGTCATGTAAAGTTAATGTTTTATAAATTATCATGCATGCCATCCTATATTTTGTTTTTTTCCTCCTTTCTATAATGTATGCTTCATTATAATTTGCCCTTTTTTTTAATAGCCCTCAACCATTGGATCCATGGCCTTGACAGAGGGAGCATTGTGTCAACATGACCTCATTAGGGTAGTTTATAGTGATCTTCACCCTCAGAGGGAAACATTTACTGCACAAAACAGGTAATAGCTTAAGCTATCTTGCTAAATCTATACTTAATGTAATTCTTCATTTCCTGGGCTGAAATAATTAAAATTGTCTGAAATGTCAGGGACCTGAAAAGTTAGATATGTCTGGGGTGGCTAGGTGGCACAGTGAAAAGAGTCTGGAGTCAAGAGGACCTGAGTTCAAATTCAGCCTCAGACACTTAGCACTTACTAGTGCTGCCTTCCCTGCCTTCCCCCCTCCAAAAAGCAAAAAAAAAAAAAAAGTTAAATATGTCTTACAAATAGTTCTATTATCAGCCTAACTCTTGTGGAGGGGGGGAAATACAAAGAAATTATAATACAACAGAGTTCTATTTTTGAAGTTTAGTAGTACCAAGTACTTAGGAGCTGGTATCTCAGAGGACACATGGGGCAAGTCCAATAAATTCAATAGACATCTGTTAAAACACCTGTCATGTGCAAGACACTTTACAAGGGATACAAATATTAAAAAATATAGTCCTGCCCTCAAGAAGCTGCTCCATTCATGCTTCCCAAATTATCAACCTTCTGATCTGGGTCTCTGAGAGCTCCTTTGGCTCAGCAGTTGCTGACAGTGGTTCTCCCTTGAGTGTGCTGTGGCTTCTTGGGTATTTCCCTTACTTTCCCCCAATATAATAATATTAATACAGAGGCTCTCTATAGCCCCATCAATATAGGGTCTGTGCTTTAGAATTAGTCTCCAGGGTGCTGTATGAAACTTCAGAAGAAATAAATAAACTCAGGCTAACCTTTGTTTGATTACTGTGTGTATTGAAATAAAAATACCAAAATATATAGAAGGCCTAGTAATCATGAAAAAAAAAGATAGTGTTGAAGTTATTTTCCACATCATTGGTGATAGCCACAAGAGCAAATTATTTAATAAAAATCTTTCTTAGGAATGTTATTTTAAGGAGAGTTAGAGATTGGGTTGCCAAAAAGAAAGAAGAGAGGGTCATCGAAACATTTTTTTAATGCACAGAAGAAAATAGAAGGAAAGACAAAAGAAAATACAGACATACTGGACAGTTCTAAAAGCTTTTATTATATCCTTAAAGAGAAAGCAGGCTAAGCACATGATTAAGATTTACGGTTTCATGTACAATTCTGTTTTCTACTTTATATAAGGAAATGCCCATTTAATTTTGTGTTAAGTTCAGAATTTTTAAAAAGGAAAAGAATATTGTAAACATTCTTCCTTTATATTCTTTTGTTTTCATTAGGTTTGAGGTCCTGAGTTTTCTCATGCTCTGCTACAACTCAGCTATTGTTTATATGCCTGCCTCCTCTTATCAGGCACTGTGCCGCATGGGTTCCAGGTGAGCAGTGGGAAAAACTGATCACTAACCTTTATGTACTAGAAATATTTTCTTACTGCCTCTATTGATCACTATTCCCTCTTCAGTTATTTCAGAAGTAGAAATGTTGCCAAGTTGTATAACAAATTAAAAGTCAGAGATCTAATTCTTCCTGATGGGTAATTTAATGATGTACCTAATTACCCCAGGGCAACTTGGTGACAGTCTATAAAGCACTAGACTTGGAATCAGAAAGACTCATCTTCATCTTCATAAACGCAAACCAGCCTCAGACACTTACCAGCTGTTTGACCCTGGGCAAGTCACTTAACCCTGTTTGTCTCAGTTTTCTCATCTGTAAAATGATCTGAAGAAGAAAAGAAGGAAATGGCAAAACTGCTCCAGGATCTTTGCTAAGAAAATCCTAAATGGGGTCACAGAGTCAAACATGACTGAAATAACTCAACAATAAAAATCACGCCATGGATGACAGCTTATTAACCGTATTGAAGGTGTAAATTGTTTCAGGAGATTGGGATTTTCCCTGTGCCTAATTCAATTTTATCCCTTTTAAGCCTTAATAATAATAGCAGCTTCCATTTATGTAGTCCTTTATGGTTACAAATCATTTTACATGTATCATCTCATTTGATTATGAAAAATAGCTTCGTGAGTTAGTGCAAATATTGTCATGCCCCTTTTAAAGTTTAAATGACTTATCCAAAGCCAAATAGCAGGTAAGTGTTGGTGTTGAGGCTCAAACCTTTTCTTATTGTGAAACCTGTGTTCCCCCTACCTTTTTTTTTTTTAAATTCCCTCACCTGACTTCTGATTTCATTAGTATGGGGAACTATTGGTGAGGAAATTTCCCTCTACAAATGTAAGGTCGCATTTGTGCTGCAATTTATAGTCTAAAAATTGTCTGGAGTACTGTGGGGGTTAAATGATTTGGCCACGGTCATAGTCAATATGTATGAGAAGCTGGACTTGAACCCAGGTTTTCCACTTAAAGACCAGCTATCTCTCCAGCCTTCCACTCCATTCTCTTAAAACTCTGTATTTCTCTGTTCATTCCTCTTGGTTTTAAACCAATTTATTCAGAATTCTTGGTCGTTGTAAAGTCCTAGAGTGAGATTCAGTTTTTAATTATGAAAAAAAAGTATTTGCTGAGGTGCGGTGCTAAGAGAATAAACTTATCAGGTACTCAGTACCTATTTGCAAAGTTATGCTAATTATAGACAATCATCTGTTCTTTAAATTAATTATGTCAGAATTTATATTGTGCAATGCTATTAGCTGTTAACTTGTTTGTTATGGATTCTTAAAAGTAATTCAACTGCATTTCTTGACCCTCTGTAATTTAGTATTTTTATTGATAAGAGTTCCTCCTCTTTTGTCTGAACTAATGATATTTTATTGTTCAACTTTATTACATACTCATGATGGTTTGTATTAGGTTCTCTAAGCTTTACGAAGTTTAAGTAAAATATGTGAGTCTGGCAGCTATCACAGAATAGGGAAAATTCCATTCATATTAATTTTCCAGTAATCAGGATTTATCTTTTAGTTTATTTTATAGTTATTTTTTATACTTTTAATTACATTTTATAGTTATGTAGTATTGTAATATAAAAGCCATTATATTCTTAAAATATAACAAAACATCTCTTAAGTCTTTTGGCAAATTCCTCATTGCCCTCTTGTAGTGCAATCCAGAAAAGATATGCACTATTCTCTGGAACATATTCTAAAATAAAAATTACTAATTGAAACCTGCAAAATTTTAAGCTCTAACAAAACAATGGCACCACGTAATGTAAAGTTGTATGTTCGATTTGCTATTTTTTGAATCATTGAAATAGAACCTATTTTAGTAGCCTAAAAATTTGTTACAGATTTTTGACAAAATTTCACATTTCAGTATGTTAAAGGGGAAAGTGTCCCTTGGAAAGTAATTTTCTCTTAGAACTTGGTCTGTGATTTCTTTGATTCCCTTATTCACTCCATTTACTGGCACAACACCAGTTTCCCAGAACGCATTTGGATCTACGTTTGTATTTCACAATCTAATACTCCAGCCGTTCATCCAGCACCTTCAGTCACGTTTTATAAAAGTATACCTACCCTTTCTTCTGTTGTTTTCTAGATTACTAAATTCTATAATAGAACAAATAGATTAGCAGTCAAATGTTAATTGTCCTCATATTGATATTCTCTGTTGTTATACAAAGCAAATTATCCTTTTAAAACTTTTAATGAGATTGTCTCTAACTTTACGTAATTTAGCCTTTTATTGCTAGGAAGAGCAGCTGCAGCCTAGTAGATAAAGAGCTAGCCCAGACATCCCAAAAACCTGAGGTAAAGTTCTGCCTTTGTATTTGTTCTCACCTAGCTGGAGCTGAAAGAAAAAAAAATGTTTAAAATAAGTTCCTACTTGTGGAAGATACATACCAATAGGTTATACAGAGAACCCAACTCTGCTTCACATTGGTCCTGTGCATTATTCCGAAATTTGGTACATTTGTGTTCTTAGCATGGAGTGAGAATGTTAAGCAGGGGAAATGCTTAGTACTAAGTACTAAGGAGTCAGATGTTTAGTTTTTTTGTTATTTTGTTTCTAGTTTTATGATCTCCCAGATACACAGGTATTTAAATACCAAAATATTAACCAAGGTCAAATATTCCTTTTTTTTTTTAAATTGAGTCCATTGAATATAACAAAGTGTTTTCTGGGTTTTTAAAAAAATGTATTTTGCTTTGGCAAGTTTACTTTGTTTATTTATTACCAATACTTTTATTCAGATAAGGTCATTAACACCTGAGCTTAGGGAAGAGACTGATGAATTGTATATCACCATCTGGCCACACAATTCTATTACTACTGACCTTTTTTGAGTAACTCTTTCAGTTGGCAAAGCTGCTGTAATGCCTGTCCCTTTCAGGTTACCTTTCACTATATATATTCTCTATATATTCCGTACATGCCTAGTTATTTACTTGTTCTTTTCCTTGTTGGATTGTATGCTCCTTAAGGGTAGGGGCTGTTTTTTGCCCCTTTTTGCTATCCTTAACACTTAGCAGTATTTTTTTGTATCTCTAACACTTTTGTAGACCAGGTACATAATAAACAATTAATAAATGTTTTTCTGGGTAGAGAAGAGTTATCAGGGCTGCTGTAGCACATCTCCAAGTAGTTAATCAACTCATTATTTTTAATACTAGGAAATCTTAATTTGAAGTTTATCTACCACCAGCACTGTAAGAGACAAGTGATAGATAGGAACAATTTGTTTTTGTCTGATTAAGGTGTGTTTAAATATGGAGTGTGTAATATTATTTTACTAGGGTCTGCTGCTGATCATGATAGTTCTAAACTGGTAGAAATAGTGTGTGACAGTTTAGATTACTAAAGTAGCAACCACACATACAAATCCAAGTTTCAATTTGGTACTTTTACTTAAGTCCGTAGGAATTAGACAAATAATACTTAAGCAATAAGTTATTGGTAAAGTTTTGAATGAATTTAGAAACATTTTATTTTTGTCTAGATAATGATAATATCTCTTAAAAAGGGATATCTTGGGAAGGTAGTCTCATCCTAAGTAGGATTTTGAGAATATCTTACCTATTTGGAAGCATACGAGAAAAAAACCCTTTTATTATCTTAGCTTTCTTGCTACACAGTAACATTTGAGATTATGCCTCAGGTAGAATGGTTAAAAACTATTCCTCTTTAAAGCTATATTTCTTTTATAACTTATAAAAATGGGTCTTTTTTTCCCTGTTCATCTTTATTTATTTTTGCTTTTTTGTTTTTTTTTCTTTTTCTTTTTAAAAATTAAAGTGGTTTATTTACTTTTTAGTTTACAACATTCAATTCCACAGTCCCTTGAATTTCAGATTTTCTCCCCATCTCTCTCCTCCTCCCCATTATGGCAGCATGCACTCGAATATAGGATCTACACATATCTTCACATTAATCATTAGTTAGGTTGTAAAGAAGGATTATAACTGATGGAATGATCAGTGGGAAAGAGGAAAAGAAACACAACAAGTAGTTTGTTTCAATCTGCATTCAGACTCTGCATCTCTTTCTCTGGATGTGGCTATCCCTTTCCATCATGAGTCTTTTGGAGTTGTCTTCTAACCTTACATTGCAGAGAGGAGCCCAGTCTATTGAAGTTAGTCGTCACACATATGCTGTGTCTGTGATTGTGTACAAATTTCTCCTGGTTCTGCTCTTCTTGCTCAGCGTCAGTTTATATAAGTCTTGCCAGGTTATTGTGAAGTCCATCTACTCCTCATTTCTTATAGCACAGTAGTATTCCATTACATTCATATACCACAACTTGTTTAGCCATTCCCCTATTGATGGGCATCCCCTTGTTTTCCAGTTCTTTGCCACCACAGAAAGAGTCGCCATAAATATTTTTGTACATACAGGTCCTCTTCCCACTTCTCTGATCTCTTTGTGAAATAACCCTAGAAGTGGTTTTGCTGGGTCAAAGGGTATGCACTTATTTATAGCCCTTTGGGCTTAGTTCCAGTTTGCTCTCCACAATGGCTAGATCAGTTCACAGCTCCACCAACAATGCATTAGTGTTTCAGTTTTTACACATCCTCTCCAGCATTTATCATTTTCTTGTTTTGTCATCTTAGTCAATCTGGCCCTTGAGGTGTGGTACCTCAGAGTTGTTTTGATTTGCATTTCTCTAATCCAGTGGTTCTCAACCTGTGGGTTGTGACTCCTTTGGGGTGGAACAACTCTTTCACAGGGGTCGCCTAAGACCATCGGAAAGCACCTATTTCTGATGGTCTTAGGAACCTCCTCTATCTGCCCACATGCAGACACACCCACATACGACTATTAAAGGGTCATGGCATTAGGAAGGTTGAGAACCACTGCTCTAACCACTAGTGATTTGGAACATTTTTTCATATGCTTATAGATATCTAACTTCATCTTCTGAAAACTGCCTGTTCATATCCTTTGACCATTTATCAGTTGGGGAGTGGCTTGTATTCTTATAGATTTGACTCAGTTCTTTGTATATTTTAGAAATGAGGCCTTTATCAGAGACACTGGTTGTAAAAATTCTTTCCCAATTTTCTGCTTCCCTTTTGATCTTGGTAACATTGGCTTTATTTGTACAGAAGGTTTTCAATTTAATGTAATCAAAATTATCCATTTTGCTTTTTAAAATGCTTTCTAACTCTTATTTCATCATGAAGTCTTCCCCTCTCTGTAGATCTGACAGGTAAACTATCCCTTGCTCTCCCAGATTGCTTACAGTATCAGCCTTTCTACCTAGATGATGTACCCATTTCGACTTTATTTTGGTGTACGGTGTTAGATATTGGTCTATGCCCAATTTCTGCCATACTGTGCTCCAGTTTTCTCAGCAGTTTTTGTCAAATAGTGCATTCTTATAAAATGGCTCATTTTTAAAATGACCCACCTAACATTCAATAAAATATTGCTATCAATAATCTACTTTAACTTCTCAGTCTTCAGTTTTATGTACAGCTTAATGTTCATTTCGAGGTAATTATACAAAATGGTTATGAACTGAGATTGATTTTCATGTATGGAGTTTGGAATTGTTCATACCAGTTTTCTGGGTTCTAATAGTAAAAAATCATGAAATATCACTTTCAGGTAATTTGGAAATTCCTGGAATTTGCCTTTTGTATCTATCACCTGTATTTCTAGCTTAACTTTCCATTTAATTTGATTATAGCAGTTTTTTATCAAAAGAGGTTTGCCACAGTCCTTTAAAGTACCTAAGATAGTTACTGTGTTAAATTTATTTCATGGGCACAGAAAGTCAAGTAGCTACTTTAATGCCTCAAGGGGTTATACAAGGTAAACATTGTCTCCTAGGCTTTGCGTGAGTGGGTTTCCACGGCAAAATGAAAAACACTGGAAAGAACCATGTGGCCGAGTAGTATTGGATCCTGAATTTATGGTGCAGCTTCTGACAGGTGTCTATTATGCCATGTAAGTATCTGGGATTTGAAATTAAATGAATTCTTACTGGGCCTTAGAAAATTTTAATGTTTTCCTTTTCTTGTATTGACATGTCCTGATTATCCTTTATTTTATGGCACATTAATTATCTTGTCTCTCTGATTTTAGTAATTCATTTTTTTAGTTATGAGCTACTTTGAGAGTAGCTAAAAAGCAGTTTGATGATTAGGATTCACAATTGGAGAATACAAGCTTCTCCTTAAAAGAAACTATTAGTATCCCCAGCACTAAGGATTATCATGACCTAGCTTACCTTAAATGTCATGCAATAGTCAACCACTATACCAGTTTATACCCTCTTCCACCAGAACCCTTTATATAGGGAAGCATTAGCATTTAGTTCTTAATATTTTCCTTGACGTAAAACTTGAAGTGAAATGTCTTGGGAATAAAATAATTTGAGATCCTTAAACTATTAAAAAATTTACTTGGATTCATGTAGTATTGTAAAATGGATACTTTATGTTTCCTTGGTAGATATAATGGACAGTGGGATCTTGGCCAAGAAGTACTGGATGACATTATTTACAGAGCTCAGCTAGAACTTTTTTCTCAACCACTACTGGTAAGGCACAAGTTATCAGACATGGAAATTGGATGGCACCAGTAATCTTTGCATAAACAACAGTATATACAGCATGAGGTTCACCTATGTGTTTTTAACTTGTGATATTTGACGCTAGTGAGCATTATTGTCCAAAATTGCTTTTCCTGATCTTTTGCTTTAGTGTTTAAGATGAAGCAATTTAAATATGGCAAGGTTAGGGGTGGCTGGGTGGTGCAGTCAATAGAGCACCAGCCCTGCAGTCAGGAGGACCTGAGTTCAAATCTGGCCTCTGACATTTAACACTTACTAGCCGTGTGACGTTGGGCAAGTCACTTAACCCCAATTGCCCTCCAAAAAATAAGTAAATAAATATGGCAAGGTTAAAGTATCAAGGAAGGTACTGGTGACAAATGGTGTGCTGCAAAGCATGCTAGACTTGGAGAAAGAGAACTGTGTTTGAATCTCAACTCTGGGTACCTAAAAGTGCTGTGACAATTACAAAGTCACTTTGCTTCTTACTGAGCCAAGTTCTTGGGGAAAATAATACTTGCACTACCTACTTCACAGGGAGGTTGTGAGAAAAGTTCGTTGTAAGCCATAAAGAGTTATATAAATAAATGCAAGTTATTATTTGGTCAGAGTCAGAAAACATTTATTGATCATCTATTATATGCCAGGCACTGAACTAAGCAATGGAGATAGAAAAAAAGGCATGAGACAGTTCCTAAAGGAGTTCTCATTCAGATTGTGGAGAAAACACATAAAAAGTAAGGGTAGGAGGTATGATAAAATCATACATTTAAGGTGAAAGGAGATGTGAGTTTCCTTTGCCTTTGACAATTAAGGTAATCTGAAAGACAATGGTCTTAGCATCATCAGTTTTTTAGTTAGGCTAGCAGTAACCATTAAATTGGGTTTTTGGTCTCTCAATAACCAAAGATCACAAGGTAAGGCCTCCTGGCCTTCATAGAATTTTGGAAACTACCAGAGAAGAAAAACAGAGTTAGGTAGGTGAGGAAAACAGTGTGATTGGTTACAGAGTAGACAGCATCATGGTTGTGGGAACAATTTGATTGGGTGGAAATTGGGAATGGTCCTAGCAACAACCCTCTTCCCTGCTTTGATTAAGAAGTGTTCAGTGTTTGAGTCCACCTGCAAGGTTTGAGATAGAACAGACTTTCTTGGCTATCAAACCAGATATCCTTGACTTGTGGATTGGTGGTGTAAAGATACTAGATCAGATTCTAATGTCTGCCTGCCTTCTTTCTTCAAGGGTAACAGATTGCTGTGAGGCAAGAATAAAACGGTGATTAGCAAGAGAACTGAACTTAGCTTATAGACAAAGAGACTAAGAAATGTGACTTGAGCAATCGTACAAAGTGGGACAGCAACACAGAATAGAATTAATTACAAAATAGAATCAATTATAAAATGATACAGAATCACTTTAACTTCTTCAGTTTCCGGGTAGATTTCATCTTGTAGAATGATGAGTTTCTGGAAATGAAAAAGTCCAGGAAAGTAGCCTGGTAGGAAACAATGTGTTGTCATCTTAAACAGTAGAGAATCTAGGAGGAGCTCTCCAATGTCCATCCTCCGTTCTCTGCAATCAGAGCAAGGAACATACTGTACTCATTATTTTCTAATCTCGGCACATCTAAATTTATGTCAGAATAATAGTAAATGGTAACTATTTGGGAAAAAAACATTATTAACATTAATACCTTGCATTTGCAGAACTCTTAATAGTGTCATTTTATTCTACAGCCACTTTGTGATTTAGTCATCAGGCAGCAGGCATTTATTAAGGGGCTAAAAGTGTGCTGGGTTTTAAAGATATAAAAACAAAAATAAAAATCGTTTTTCTCAAGGAGCATCAATTTTGTTTGAGGAGACAATGTGCATATATAAATTTATACAAAATAAATACAAAACAGTTTAGGAAGGAAAGGCACTAGCAATTAGGATATCAGGACAAGCTTTATATAAAACATACTCTTAAAGAAACTGAAGGATTCTTTGAGGAGGGAAAACATTCCAGGAATGGGGAAAGACCAGTACACAGGCATGGATACAGGAGATGAAATGTTATGTGTGAGAAGTAATATCTGAGGTGGAATGTTAGGTTGGGTCCAGGCTGTGAAGAGCTAAAAGTAGCTTTTGTTTGATCCTATAAACAAAAGGGAACAGTGTAATAGTTTACTGAGTAGGGATGTGACATAGTTGAACCTTTGCTTAAGGAAAATCACTTTGGCAACTATATGAAAGAAGGATTCAAGTCAGGAAAAACTTGAAGCAAGAAGCAAGAAGACAAACTGAAGGCCATTGCTGTAGTCCCCAGATTTGGGTGATAAGAACTTGAACGAAGGTAGTGGTTATGTGAGTAGTGAAAAGGGGATGGTGTAAAATATTGTGGAGGTGGAAATGGCAGGATTTGGCACCTGATTAATTATGTGGAGTGAAGGAGAGTAAAGAATCTAAGATTACACTGAGATTACAAACCCGAGAAACTGGAATATGATTTGGTGTTGGTGACTTTAACAGAAATAAGTGAGGTGAATAGTTAGATTTAAGGGAAAGGGTAATGAAATGTGTTTTGAGTTGGAGATGTTAGTGGGGTATCCCATTTGAAATGTCCAGTGGGCAGCTTGGTGATGCTTAGTAACTAGAGTTCAGGAGTATAAAACTGTGGCAGAATGTATAGATCTGGAAGTCCTGCTTAGAAATGATAAATCTAACGGGAGCTGCTGAGGTCATCAAGTGAGAATGTAGAAAGAGAGGGTGAGAGGACTCAAGACAGACTCTTTATGATACATCAGCAAGTAGGAGGTCTGGTACAGATGGAGACTAAAAAGGAGCAGGCAGGTAAAAAGAAGATGAATTAGTTGAGATTAATATGTAAAACAAACTTCAGAGAAGAGAGTATATAAAAGCAGAGGGTGGTCAACAGCACCAGATGTTTCAGAGAAGTCAAGGACAACGAGGACTGATAAGCTACCATCAGATTTGTCAGATTTTTGGTAACTTTGGAGAGAACAGTTGTCTATCTGAGCAAAATAAACTTAATATCCAATTTAGTCCTTCTAGAAATTATTTACTGTAGAACATCTCTCTTAAATCTCATTTTTTCTTATATATAAATCCTATTATTTATGAATACTCAAGTGGATCAGTGATCTTGTTGATTCAGGAGTTCCATCTGGTGACGCATATCACAGATCATCTATGCCTGCCTAGCCTGTGCACCATTTCGTTCCAGAAATTTAACACAAGGGATCCACTCAGCATAATGGAGATAATTTCACTAACTGCAGTCATCGTTTAAGGAAGGCTAGCTGCATGCCAGCCTCCTGCTAAACATAGTAATTTATTTTGTTATGAAATTTTATGGAGCCCCTCCCCCACTGGATTCTACATTAGACAATAAAAGTAGTTTCCATGAAAGTAAGTCAGCCACACTTTTGTATTTGAGTCCATTTCCTAGTTTAAAAAAAAAGTCAAGAAGCTTTTCATATAGCTTGTTATGCATACTATTTTTTCAGTAAATTCTATTGTCTGTGTTTTGAGCTCTCTTCTCTACCTCTGCAATTGATCACCAGCATAGTGGTACATAAAGTATACCACCTAACTTATTTTACTGATTTTTAGCCCCTTGGATTATGTTAAAGTAAAAATGAGTAGAATAAAAAACATATTTTGAAGGTATCTAAAATTTGTCCTCATCTTTCTGCTGCTTTTGAACCTTGTTCATTTTAACCACAACCTCTGTTACACTGTTTGGGTGTTTTTAGTATGTTAGAATGACAGTCAGAATTTTTAAGCTAGTGTAGACTACTCACTTAATAGAACTAACTTTACCCCTGACTCCTGAACATTGGTTGTGAAGGTAAAGCTTTGATAGAGTGACAGGATAGATGTTGTCTTAGCTTGGTATGGCCTGTCTGGCAGAATATTTTAGGGTACCCACATTAGGGGGTAGGCAGTGCTTGTTCGGAGATCTTATTGTTAGGCTTAATCCTCAGTTTCACCTGTTTTTAATTTCTATTATAAGAATTTGGAGGAAACAAACAAAAAAGCTCAATCCATGAAATCTGGGAATAAAAATGTGTGTTTTATTGGTCCTGGTAGTGTCAATTTTACCAGGCTTTATTAATAATAGATCTTGATCATTTTATAATTTGACATTCTACTTCTTGTGAAGTGTCATATAAGAATTAATATATATATATAGTAGATTCAGTGCTTTTGAATTTTAACTTCCTGCTCTTGTTTTAGGTTGCTAATGCCATGAAGAATTCATTGCCGTTTGATGCTCCTGATTCTTCACAAGAAGGTCAGAAAGTGCTTAAAGTGGAGGTCACACCCACAGTGCCAAGGATTTCTCGGACTGCAATCACGACTGCGTCAATTCGTCGTCATCGATGGAGGCGAGAAGGTAAGAGCGTAGCTAGGAGTCAGTAATTCCAATATTGTGTATAGATTATTGCTATGTTATTAATTAAATGTGTATTACCACTATATGTTGTTAGCATACATTGTACAATTAATCCAGAGAACGTTTGACTACATACTTTAAGTGATAGAAGTATGATTTAAAATGTCCGTAGCTCTTTAGAGAGTTTTCTTTAGATTTTCCTTATGAATGATGTTTCTTCAGGAAATATTTCAAATAAAATGAGATGTAAAATGATTCAGGTCTTAAGAAGGGCAAGAGATTAAGATTTTCATCTCTGCTTATTAAAATACTCAGTAACAGCAGAGTAGGGGAAAGGTTTTCATTAAATATGCTTATTACTGTCATTGAGAAATTTCAGTTTGTGCATGCGTGAGCATTTTAATTAAAAAACAACACAACACAAAGCAAAACTCTAACTGGTTGATACAAAAATATAACCCAAGCAAGTTCCTCAGAAGGATTGATTCTGGTTTTATATTGTTATCTTTTTACTGTGAGCTTTTTGTTTATTTTTAAGTATTGATTGCAGCAGTGTCTCATGGACATAGTACCTGTATAATCAAGCTGTCTTGGCCTTGTTGTAGGAGCATATTATTGCCGTTTTAATGATCTTTTTCACTTCTCTGTCCTGTTCATTTGCCAGCTCACACATTTTTCATCTGCCTTCTTGCGTATGTATGTGCCTTGTACACACATATACAATTGCATATGGTTAGTATTTTTTGTTTTTTTAATACCATATCCACATAAATCTCCTTAATCTGCCTGGGTCAAAATGCTCAGAAAGTTATAGAAGAGCACAAAAGCACTAAAATTTTATATGTTGAATCCCAGATGGCTTTGACTTCTCAAACGAGGCTGACTCGAGTATTCCTGGCTCCCCGATCCAACACGGCTCCACAGACCTAGGGATCAAACGTGTGCAAGAGGGGGAGGTGCTGATGCGCAGGACCCCTGAGCATGGCTCGCCGGAGCCCACCTTGGCAGCAGCCACAACAGAGGGTAGGACAGAGATGAGGAGGCAGAAGTCAGTGAGGCAGTTCCTGGAGAAGGATCCTGGCTCCCTATTCCCAAGCAGAACATCTTTCCATTCTAGTGTGTGTTTCCACTATCCCAGGGTGTATTAGCTTCTCCTTGCAATACACACACTTCCCTTTATGCCTAGCACCAGGTCAGGTACAACCTTTTGTTATCATGTGTGCTGGCCTGGAGTTTGCATCCCTGTGTGGTTAAAGATCAGCTTGGCATGGCTAATAACAAGGCAAGCAGCCGTCTTCAAGAGGCCTGCAAAGGCTTGGGGTGTTTTCATTACTGAGCATGTCTACTTTAACATTAAGGGGAAATGCATCCAATGAACACGAGCCCTGATTGCCAGTTTCAACTTGTTTAGCATACAAAAACTTCAGGAATTGACACTTAAAAAGCTTGTGAAGACTGCCATAAAATACAAATCTATTGCCTTTGATTGGAAAGGAGAACTGAGGTGGAGTTGTTTGACTTGTCTCCACTTCCAGTGATCCCAAGAACAAATTTACCTCTGCCTAATTGTAGATCTTTATTGGTGTTGATTCATTTTAACATTTGAATAGATCAAGTTGCTGTGTTTCTAACTATTTTAATCACCAGTTTTCCTCTATACGCAATTTCCTGTTCAATCTCCAGTTCTCAAACAGAATGCAGTGCTTATTTTAGTGTTTCTGGATGATTTTGTTAACGCTCGCTAAGCTAGTTTGGATCATGAGCTATATTGGAACTTACCAATCATTTATGCAATGAAATGGGATTTCCAGCTTCTCTTGTTATTAATTTGCTTGTCTGTAACTTCCAACACTGACGGGAAAATGTATTCTTGAGAGTTTAGCTATACTAGTAGCAACTTTTATTTAATGTTGTACCTTCATTCTGAGAATGTTCCTGTGGTATTTTCACTGTTAAAGATCCTAGCTATTTTGTATATATTGTTGTCTCCCAGGAATTGTTCCCTGGAAGAAGAGCACAAATAAACCCGAGTTCCTTTCCAATTTAATATGTTGCTACTGTGGGAACTGCCTTGATTCATGGATGTACCAAAGTGAATTGCCTTTAGAGTATGTTATTTGAGTTAATTTCCATGTTAGAAGTATATATTAGGAGGACTCCTGCTCCTTGGTGCATCAGAAATTTGAGCATGTTCAGTAAGAATCTGAAGCTACTTTTAACTCCCTAGCCATTTGGCCAGATTGGCCTTCTCTTTTCTCAGTGTTGCATGTGCATGACCTGAAGGATCTGGAGACATTGTTGCTACTTTTTAAGACCCACATTAAATGGTTGTGAAAGATGCAGCCTTCCCATTGCAGAAGTTTTTACATAATTTGACATGATTCCCTGGAGCCAGCTTTATCTTGCCATAAATGAGAAAATGAGACTATAAATAAATATCAAATATTGGTTAATTGCTTAAAGCAGATAAAAACCCTGCTTCTTAACTCTAGGACAAAAAGAGAGTTGGATGAGCCTATTTGGCTTTCTTTACCAACTACTATTTTTATAGTGATTTCAGTGCCTTGTTAATTAGAAAGGTGATAATGCAGAAAGTTTGAGATTAGGAAATCGAAGATTTTCTTTAAGTCAGCAAAAGTCAAAATATCCTGAAAAAGGACCAGAAGTATTATATAGTTAATTTTAGTACTTCCTGTAACTGTTACTAATTAAATTTTTTGGATGTAACTAGGAAAAGGATCCTAAATTCCTTAAATATGTACAAGTTTTTTCTTAGTTCTCATATTTGTAGGTTTAAAATAAAAGATAAGAGGCATAAATTAGAGAAGAAAATGCAGTGAGGTTGGTCATCAGTATTCCTGTGCCCTGCTCTGTGTTGTTAGCATCTTTATAACTTAAGGGAGAAAAAACACAGATCCACCCACATCCTTTGCTTCTTTGTTCAGTGCTCTTTGGGGGAACTTTTCAAGCATGATGCTGAAATTGTATTTTAAATATCTAAATCATGTTGATTATATGTTGAAAAGGAGAGAGAGAGGGGCTCAAATTTAAGAATTTCACTTGGCAATCTGAAGAAACTATTTGTAACTTTTGAAGGCATTCTTAAAATCATCCGTAAAGCAAGAGTTAATATCTTGAATGAATCCGAAAGTCTACTGCCGTGCTGCTCCACTACACTGAAACAACATTTCTGGGTATTTGAGATCCACTGATTATTTTTTTTTGCATGCACTTCCTTTCTACCATCGTCATCTTTAATATTGCTGACCTGCTTGAGCATCTAATCTGCATGTAGCAATAATCCAAAGCAAGCGCCAAGTGTCTTAGTTTCCGCTCTTAATTAAATGGATACTTCTAATGTTATTTTTGCCCCTGTCACTCTTTATATTTCTAAAACGTGTTTACTCAGCACTTATAAGTATCTTCTATGGACATTTTGCTGTTTTTCTTAAAAGGTTATAAGTACTTATAATGTGATGCAATGTGTATTTATAGAGTTTGACATTGTTATTCTAGTGCACATTATGTGTTGTCCTTTTGAAGAAACAGGTGGAGAGAGGAGGTGGCTTAAGCTGTTTCTCCAAATGCACTCTCATAAAGAAGGCTTTGCATGATGACCAAAGAAAAGTTGTTTGCCAGATAAAACAAGGTGTTTTTGTATTTAATGGTAGCTTGATTATCAGTTTTTCCCAGCACCTTTGAAAACCAGACATTTCTTTTCTTTTTGGGTTTTTTTTTAGAGAGAGTATATTAAAGAATAGACTTTAATCATCTATCTTAATATGTTTCACATAACTGTTTATTTAAAATTATCTTGGCTAATATTGTTTTGTAAATATAAAGATATTTACTTTTCAAAGGTTCAAGTTAAATTTTCTTGGCATTTGGGGAAATGTATCAAAAATAACTCCTTAATGAAATAGCAAAACATCTAGCACTTTTTTTAAAAGAGGCTCACATACAGTAATACTTTAGCTTTTAGAGAGAGCCTTTCAAAGGTTTGACTTTGGAATAATGAATTTTACAAGAATATTGGTGATTCAGGGTGGGTGGGTTGTACACTGAATAGAGCACCGGCCCTGGAGTCAGGAGGACCTGAGTTCGAATGTGGCCTCAGACACTTAACACTTACTAGCTGTGTGACCTTGGGCAAGTCACTTAACCCCAATTGCTCTGCTTTCCCCCCTCCAAAAAAAAATATTGGTGATAATTCTAAAAAAAAATATGAGTTGTCTGAAATTCTTCCTTCTCTATTACCCTTTCAAGTCACAGAAAGAGGGATTCCATAGATTGAGTGTGAATTCTAGGATGAAAGTTGATAGAATAAGAATAGTCATGATAACAAAATTGCTTCCAAAAAAAATGAAACATACTTTTTGCTTCATGACAATGCTCGAGATTTTTTTTCATATGTATTGTTGCTTAGGTTTTCACGTAAGAAAGCACAGAAACTTGCCACTGGATTAATTGAATAGTATATAACTATGGAGAAATGTAAGTTTTAAGAGCTGTCCTAAGAAGAAGTAGAACTTATTGAGAAGATTGTGAAATTCTGTGTTTGTAAGTGAAAGGCTAGGTAGCCCTATGTTAAAAGGTTTACCTCTGTCACTACTTCTATGTACTCTTGGATTATAGACTAAGTATAACATTTTACATAAAAGAGGCACTTAAAAGTGAAACAATAAGTGGAAAAAGCTTCCCTGTAATTTAGTAGAATTGGATCTTTTTCAGGTGGCAAATATACTAGCAATTTCAGATACAACAGTTTCAGAAAGGTTTTCATTATGTTTGATCTTTTTGCAAAAGTGCAAAAAATCTAAGACTACTGACTTTTCATTAGGTAATGGCTAAAGGCAAGATTATCTTAAACTGAAGGTTTATGTGCAGAATTGTGTTGTGGCAACAATTTGTATTACAGAAATGTCATATGAAGCCTAAATTCACTTGTGGTATCTAGTTCTTAACTTTATTTTTAATAAGAGGCAGTTGACTTGTCTACACAAAGGTAGTAACAGAATATCCATGCACTATAGTAATGCAAAACAAGATACTAGCATATTGGAAATCATTGTGGAACAGCATATTTATCAAGGATATTGTTTCGCAAGGTTATTATCAGTGTACAACAAACTTAGAACTTCACAACAGATGAAGTCTGTTGTGATGCGAATCATAACTTAGCTTGTGCTGAGTCTGTCTGATTTGTTTTTTAGGTGCTGAGGGTGTAAATGGAGGAGAGGAGTCTGTGAACCTGAATGATGCAGATGAAGGATTTTCATCAGGGGCTTCCCTCAGCAGTCAGCCAGTTGGGACCAAACCATCATCCTCCTCTCAGAGGGGAAGTTTAAGGAAAGTAGCAAGTGGGCGTTCAGCCAAGGATAAAGAAACAGCTTCTGCCACTAAATCCATCGAGAGTCCTCGAGAGTCAGTAGCTCGTAAGCAGTATATACACCAACCTACTGACCTTAGCATAGATTCCATTGAGTTGACACCAATGAAGAAACACCTGAGCCTACCTGCCGGCCAGGTGGTGCCAAAAGCTAATAATTTGAGTTTGATCCGGACAGCCAGTGCTTCCTCAAGTAAATCGTTTGACTATGTGAATGGCAGTCAAGCCAGTCCAAGCATTGGGGTTGGCATTGAAGGAGTTACTAATTTAGCAGGTAGCAATGCCAATCGATTTTCAACTATCAGTCTACAGGAAGACCGGCTAGGTCAAGCTGGGGAAAGTAAAGATCTCCTTAGCCCAGGAGCCCCTCTAACTAAGCAGTCTCGCTCCCCAAGCTTCAATATGCAGCTGATATCACAGGTGTAGTTTTGAAAGTTCCACTTTCTTCTCTTTCTTCTTATCTTTTAAAACCAAACATTTCATTGTGCAAGAAGAAACTTCATCCCACAGGCAGAAACTACTGACCATTGTAATCAGATTTGATTCGGTTTAGGTATCATCATACTGTATTTTGTACTGAAACAGCAATAATATTTTCTTTCCCCTCCTATTCTTCCTCTCTGCCCCCCCAACCCTCAAATGTGTTTGTGAAGCAGTATAAAATGTATGCCTTTTTCATGCCTTCCTTTCTCCTTGGGTGATGTGCAATCCATCGTAGGCTGATCGGTCCCATTTCAACACTGTGAGACTGCAGAGACATTAGAGGAAATGGTGTATGTGATCCCTATGAAATGATTCTTTGGCTTTGTTAAGAAATAGAAACGGGTTCTCTCAATGTGCAGAACTATGAAAACTACTGGATCATATGTTTTTTTCTCAAAACCAGGAGTGCCTCAGAGATTCTGCTATGACCTTGGACTTCTCTGAGTTTGTGCAATCTTTTGTTTCTTTGTTTTGTTTCTTTTTTTTTTTTAAAGAAATATGGGAAAAAGAGATCGGAGGAAAGGGATCAGACCTGCTCCTGGCAGTCTGCTGCACGTTTTTCATTAAAATGAGGGTAACTCTTTTCTCTCAGCTCTTTTACTCTGAAAAGTTAAACATTTAGTCACTGAAACCTTCAGACCAAGTCTTCTCCACTGCAGAGAAGGTTCTAAGTTTATTGTGTAGATGGTAATGCACTTTTAATGGCTTTATAGCCATATTTAACATAATGTCTTCCCTCTTTCCCGCCAGAACATATAGGGTTATTATGTCAGTAGGTTAAAGTTTAAAACAATAAACAAGTCTAAGAATCCAGATGGGGTATCCTATTTCCTACACATGATGGACAGTTCTTGTTTATGAATTGTTAACTAAGTCAAGCAAGTGCGTCTTCAGGTAAACAGGAATTTCTCAAGTCATCTTCAGTGAAGCCCTCTCAGCTACTTTCTGGGTGTGCCTAAATTCAGTTAAATATTTGGCTTAAGAAATCTACAGTTTTGACAGATTATATATTTCATGGAGGTACATCAGGAACAGATAATTTGCTTGGGAAAATCACTGAAGCTTCAGTGTGACACATTTTTATAAAACAATTTCCCACCAGGGGGTATTGAAATGTTTTCTGCTAAAAGGACCATACTACCTTTTTATTCATCAGTCTATTGCAGTTTGTGAACATGTTCAACATTGATTTGAAAGTGGTTTCCTCATACTTTAGAAAATTTTGAATCATGTCAATGAGCTAGATAATAAATGTATGACTAGCTTTTGGAAATTGTATAAGAAGCTTCAAAAATGTATCATTCAGAATATCAGTTCTGATTTGATTGAAGAGTTATTTTAGATATTACATGGCCTCCCTGAGTTCTTTTGGCTCTGACAATTAAAATAGAAAGGAGTATACTCCCTTTAGAAAGTAATGTATATGCACACGCATGTAGGTATCTGTCATTGTACTCTTGGAGTCATATAAGTTATCTTCTCATAAAACAGATCAGAGCTAATACTGCTCAGGTTTTTTTTTAGGCACTTTTCATTGATACTGTGGAAAAAGTATTTTGGGAAATTTGTTGAAAATAGATTTTCTCTTAAAATTTAAAAAAGCTGTAAGAACAATTCTAGAAATTGAAATTATATTGGAATTTGATAAATAGGAGCACTAGAAAGGATCCCCTAGTTCTTCTATTTTTTATAAAAAGAATCCTTTAATTTTGATGGGAAAGGATTTCCTTTTAAACAGTTAGTAAAACCATTGGGTTCTTATTTCAAGATAATGATTCTGTAATGTTTTTGGTTTATATGCAGATTGGCAGATCAGAACCAAAAACGCCTATACCATTGCCAAAATCTTGTGGTAATATAGAGATTTTATATATACATATCTGTATATGTACATATATAGATGTATATGTATAATATGTGTATGTACAGATATAAATAAATCTCTCATATTTTAGATAGTAACTTTTAAAAAAAATTGTCCAAAAAAAAAAGGAGAAATATAGAGAAGTGAAAAACATCTGAAATAAATCAGAAGGCAGAATTTTGATCATATTAAAATTTCATGTGTAAAAGGAGAGAAGCACTTATAAATTACTGGAAGTGGCGAGTGATTTTTACAGAGACATCTAATTTCTTGTAAGAGAGCAAAAGGTTTTTATTCTGTAAAATTCAGTAATTCCACAAGCATTTATTGAGTACCTTCAAGCACAAAATTACCAAGTATAAAGAAGTGTGAAATGATAAATAGTACAGAACTTCAAAGTCCCTTTTTTTATTGCTCAAAATTTAAGATATGTGTGTGTGTGTGTGTGTGTGTGTGTACACACACATATATGTTTTTGAAAAAAATTAAGCATACTTGGGGATATACATCTGTGTACACTCAGTGTACACATGCATATTTATTATACCCATTGGAATATCATAATCTTGATGAACAGTTGTGTTTTCATTATGTCCTTTTATTTACTACAATTAGACCCTACTTCTGAAACATTTCACTAAATTGAAATTATTCAAGTTGTTAACAGCAAATTTTTTTTATAAAATGGTATTATCATTGAATTGTCTATTTAGAGAAAGGCCTTATGGCTTCCAGTACAGATTTTTGGACGATTGTTGGGGTTATTTGTTGGCACTTTTTTCTTGAAATAGTGCCTTTTTGTATATGCAATTGTTGATCTATAAGCATTTGGAAATCTCTGTTCATGCATTTTTATCATATAATAAATTAATTTATTCTAGACAAGCTATTCATAATTTCCATAAAGTGTCTTACAGATCACTACAAGAAACTTACCCTTAAATGTGTCATCAGAATCTGAATTGAGCCAATCCATGGTAAAGCTATTAAGGAATGAATGCCAGTTTTCTATAATAAGTAGATTTTCATTGATGTTATCTATGTTAGATCACAGTTTGGCAAAGTGCCTGAAAGGATATGGAATATGTATGGAGTTAGGGCAATTTATTTTAAGGCCATTTTAAAACAGCTTTATGACACTAAAAAGGAACTTGATGAGAAGTAAAATAAAATATACAATGAAAAGTTGCCTTTTGGGGGTAAATTCTAAAAATTTTTAAGATAAGCTGCTCTTTGGTGGTGGTGGGGAGATTTTTAACTTGAAGCTTTTGTTTTTCCTTAGCTTACTCTACTGTATATATGTATTGTAAAATCATGGGATTTTAGAGCTAGAAGAACCTTGAAGATCAATCTAGTCAAGTGCAACCCTCTCCTTCCCTTTATAGATGGGGAAGCTGAAGCTGAGAGACATAAAGTAGTTTGCCCAAAGTCTGATGAAACCTAGATCTCGTCTCTTAGGTCACTTCTTCCTACTATACTAGGCTCTTCCCATTCTTTTACAGTACATGTGGCATATAGCTTCAAGTACCCTCGTCCCTTCAGGTCTTTTATCCTATTGTGTGGTACAACATTTAAAGGAAGAGATTTATGCAAGCAAAATGTAGATCAAATCATTTTTCCACATGTGGTTGAATACTGCATACACATAAGTGCTGGAAATGTAGGTATCCTTGTACATATAAGGTACTTTTAATGCATCATGTCATGATTTCTACCAGATTTTACTGAAATTCTTCCATTTTAGATAGTTTTTCTGAGGCTTTATTTAAAGGTAAAGTAACTCCCACTGAAATGACTTAATCAGTATTTTTGTTATTCAAATTTTGCAGAAATACCAAAGTGGCAAGTTAATTATATGTCCAATTGAATATTGCAAATAAGAATTAAAGTGTTGAATTTTCTGTTCCAGTCCTTTTTTTATGTTTAAGAGATTATACTTAATACACTTTTAATACAGGTTAAATTTCCTGGTGTGATTGAAAAGTTATAATATTTATTATAAAGCTTCTGCTTCCTTATTGTAATAGTAAATGTTATATCATAAAAAGTAAATAACTTATTAAATGTCTTGTAGCTACAGTAGTTTCAGATGCATAAGCTTAACATTTCCAGTCTGAACCCTCAAATTCCATTTTGTTAGCTTTAAAAGTAATCATCTGCTTGATGACATTAGAAAAATGAAAATGAAAATTTTTCTAATATGTTTAATTTGCACTATTTTTATGAATTTTAGAACGAAGTAGTATTTTCCTTTCCTCACCACTTGAAGTTTGTATGTGTACTTTGATTATGTTTAACAGTCCAATTCCCTTAGCTAATTCTCTACATGTTCATTTGTAAATAGAAAAATTTTTAAGATTAAAGGGGAGAGTAAGTAGCCCACTGCTGAACAGTGGCAAGTAGGATCGTCCCATTTCTGCCTCCAAATATTATAATGTATGTATTGCTTTGTGTATTTGAAAATCAGTATTTCATTTCTGAATTTTGTTGGAGGGAAAGAAGTATATTTTGTAAGTTAGAGCAAATGAATGAATGAGGAAATTCCATAAAGGTTTTAGAGCCTTTTTATTTTAAGGCCTTGTTAAATAGTCTATATACAGATTTTTTTTTTCATCTTTCAAGTTAGTTGATTGTTTTACTGTTTCAGGGTATTAAAAAATTCATTTGACATGCATTTTTAATGATTAATTTGTGGTTTGCTTTAAAGATACGTGTTCCTTAGAATTATTTTGGAAAACAAATAGAAAGTACTCTTAAACTATCCCTAGAATTTGTCAGATTATAGAGCACTAAAATTGGGTTAATGATACTAATGAAATCTTAAGTAGTCATCTAAGTTGGTGCAATTAGCCTTTGCCAAAATTGTCATATTGATAGATTTGCATATAGTTCAGGGAAATGAATAACAGATAAACGATCATCCCAAGCCACTAGAATTAAAGAGGTAACCTTTCCATATTAGGGAGTGTTCGTTTTAAACCAGACCACATGATATTTGGTATATTCTGCATTTTTATTTTAGAAATATCCTAGTTTCTACAGTACTGTTTCTTAGTTATCTCAGAAATAAACCACAAAACTAACATTGTGGCAGCTTGAAAAGTTGATTCTGTTTGAAATAATTGGTAGTGTAGAGCTAAAAATGTGAGTAATTTTTTTTCTTCTGAATTCGAAAAAAATGTATTGGTACTGTTTACAGTTATAGTATAAATGAATTCTTGAAGATACACTGCTATGATGTTGAATATGACTTTTATAAAAGAACAGTATATAAAAATAAGTATAGCTTGGAAGATAGCAGTAAGATTGCCTAAAATTTAGTTTGTTTTTTTTTAATCAAGAGTTTCAGTTTAGGAGACCTTCTTTAAGCATTTTTTAAAAGAAACTTAATTGACTACTTCATTATCTATTTTAAAAAGTTGATTTCAGTCTGGGTTGCAGTGTTTGTAGGTTTTTAGTTCAGTGTTGCCTGTAATATCTAGAATAATAAATTCTTTGTCTTCCCTAATTTCATTATTTTACCAAAGAAATTTACAGACCAAATATGATTTTTAAATTATCTGGAATTTGTACGATTCTCTCTTCCCTTTTTTTTAAATCTGGAAAAAATTAAACAGAATAGATTCTTTGAAATGTAGATTATCTGTAGATATACTACACTTGGGAGTCTGGGTAGAATTCTTAGAAGTTAACATTCTTTTTCTTTACTTGAAATAAGTTGAATTTTGTCATTATTCTAATGGTAATTTCTATTAATTTTAAGATAATTTAAGAAAATATATAAAACAAAATGTCTAATTGTGTACATTGAACAAAGAAAGAATTAGAAATATTTTTCATAAGAAAATAATACAGAAGGAAAAGCCATTTTGAGCAAATGATACTAAATATCTATAAGTTCATATGTCATTGCTTAATGAAGATTTTTTTCTAATGGCACATGTAGTGTGACATGTTTCCATGTTCTTTCACCAATTTATGTAGGAGATTAAAGATCCTACAATATGCCAGTATTGAACAGAACAATTTAAAAATCAGTAAGTCATCCTCAAACTGAGAGGTAGAATGGATGGACCTCAAGGCTGGGGAACAGTTTAACCCTAGGCATATCACTTAGCTTCTCAATGCCCCAGGCAGCTTGCTACAACTTAGGGATGATAATTCATCATCATGTTCCAAGGAGGTTTTCATACCTAATCACTACACTGATGAAATCAGATCTGGACCAAAAAAACACCTTATAACATGTTACAAGTCACAGAAATGGACCTCTTTAAATTAACACTCAGACATTTCTGCTATATTTGTTTGTGGCATATAGGAAATGTAATTGGTAAAATGGGGTAATAATCTATATGAGTAATTACTTGGGATTTTTTTTCTTTGCAGCTATCTTGGACTAAGAACTATTAGTGTATTTATGTGTAATATGAGCTTATTGGGAATATTATTCCTAAATATGCCATTTTACTTGTCATTTTTTTAAAAATAAGAAATGTGATTAAGAAAATAAGATGCTCTACTCAGTTACTTCTGTGTACTGTTTTCCCTTAACAGAGAGACCAGAAAAATAAATAATTAATGTTTTGGTTAGTTTGACCAGACCATTTTGAAAACTATAAATAGATTTGTTTTCTAAACATTAGAATGGTATTTCTTTTAAGTTTTATTAAGAAAATTGTACTGAAAGGTATGCCCCTACCCCTAAATGTGGTCTTTTTAACATTTGTAATGAATTCATATACTTAACAATGAATCTTTTTGATTCTTATCCTTGAAATTATACTGGATTTACATTCAGTTTGACTAGCTAAGAGATACAATCTTTAATGGTTAAAGGATTATTTTCGTACTTGTTTCTCACGCTAGTTTGGCTCTTCTGAGCTAAGGTTTCTGAAGGACTTTTATGACTTTGGCATTGTATAGTTTTCTCTGTCTTAATAGAAAAGGAAGCAGTAAATAAACCCTTGCTGAGAATATGTTTGTTAGATGAAAAGATGTGTACTATGTAAAGCAACTCTTATTTTTCACCGGCATTAAATTGGTGGTTGTGCTAGGGCTGCCCAAGTATTAAAGATTTATTGCTGGGGAAAGTCTAAACAAGATAAGTGTATAAAAAATGAGATCTCTACTGTGTCATGTTCCTTAACCTAGGACCAGTAAATATCTTCATTCTTTTAGAGCTGAGGTGACACACACATTGAAGATCATGTGCATGTAAGCCATTATTTTAATAACTGTCTTACTGAAACTGGTTAATGCTATTGACTGTTGTTGAAATGTGAAATATATTTACTGTTGACCCTGTAAATATCTGCCAGAGATGAAAAAATATTTTAAGTCATTGTAAATAAAGATGTAAAAAATTCATTATCAGTCTGCCAAGCAGAAAAGAATATCTAAAAATGTTAAATAAATATTGTGTTTCTGGATAGCTGTGTACCTTTTTTTCTAAATAAACCATATTTATGTATGTGGATTTTCTTTTCCAGAATATAAAGGGACTCTAACTATGCTTTCCTTTAGATATTATATATTGTTGCTGACTTGAGTTCTTACAGCAACATTTTGATCTTTCATTGTGTCTCCTTAAGGTTTTCTTAGTTCTACTGTTGTTTATGTATATACTGTAGAATTTTGTCTTAATCCCTCTACTGTAGCTTCTTTATTTCAATCAATGAATGTCTGCTGTGTATCAGATAGGTGACATAGAGAAAAGTGACATAGTGAAATAGCCCCCAAAGAAGCTTCTATTTTATTAGGGAGACATACACATATGAGTATATATGGAATAAATACAGGTAAGTTTAGGGAATGTAGGACTATAGCTGTTGGGCAGATCAGGAAAGGCTTTATGTAGAAAGTAGTGCTTGCACTGAGGAAAATTAGTATTAAGCTATACTATTTAATAATACTATTCTGTGATCCCTCCTCATTTTTGTCAGACCCCACTTTTGAAGGACCTGCAGTTTCTGAAGGGCATGAACAAGCAGTGTGATAAACTCAAGCCCACCAAGGCATCTGCTCATTAACCTGCTTGGACTGGGCCTTTCCAAAGTGGGACCCTTGCTTCTGTTTTTCCAGTAAACAAGCCTACTTGAGTGCAGCTCTCCCCAGGGACATATCCTTTGTCCTTGCTTTTCCTTCATCAAAGTTGAGGGTGACCTGGTCTATGAGAGGGAGAATCCTGATTTTGGTGGTTTTCTAGCCAAGATTCCTAGAGGCAGCTGGATCTCAAAGCAACTAGTGGTCTCTAGTGGTCTTTAAGTATTAGAGAGAACTAAAATCAGCCACAAATTTCTCTAGTTTTGGAGTAAACCTTTCACCAGAGGATTAGTCCTGTCCAGCCCCTCCCTTGCTCTTCCTCCCCCCTCCCGCCAACTATGAAGTAATAGGGAGGAGCTGAGAACTATTATCCTACCTCCTTATTAAAATATCCATCAATTGGGATTGCTTTACACTTGCCAGGAGAGGTCCAAATGATGTACTATCAGGCCAGTCAGAAGACACACCAAGATTTAAAAAGCTCTGTCTGCCCTCACTCCCAGTCTTTTGACACAAATGGAGGCAGGCCAGACATCTCTTTATCAATGCTCCATTCCCTATTAATAAACACCTTGCTCAGAGAACTTGTATCACAATGTTGAAAAAGTGAGGTGATCTATGAAGTAAAGATGGGAAAAGAGCATTCCAGAACTTGGGGAAATGCAAAGCAATAAGTGAAAATGAAATGCATGTGTGGAATAGCAAAAAGACCAGTTTGCCTAGACCATATAGTGTCCAAAAGGGGAATGAAGTTTTAAAAGCCAAGTGGTGGTTTATATTTAATTCTAGAAGCAATAAGAAAGTCCTGGAGTTGACTGGGTAGGAGAAGCATGAGTGGTCAGACCTTCACTTAAGGAAAATCATTTTAACAACATTAGAGAAAACAGTTTGAGATGAGGGTCAGAAGCAATGTGACAAAGGGTTGAAATGTGAGTGGAAGGGGAGAATAAGTTGAATCAATGCCTATAGACCTCTTTCTAGAAGTTTGGCTGAGAAATGAAGAAATAATAGGGCAATAGCTTGAAGGGATGGTAGAGTTTCAAAGGTTTTTTCAAGGCTTGGCACATTTGAAAATGAAAAGAATGAGTCAACATGGTAAAGAAAGTATGTATAGTATAAATATATATTTATAAATACAAGGTAGTTTTTGGAGGGAGGACCCTAGGGGCTGTGGGAATTCAGAAATACCGCGTAGAAAATGTGCTTCAACTGTGTCCTATAGCAATAACAGGCCTAGAGGGAGTGTATCACACTGGGTTAATAAGCATTAAAGGGTTTATGGTATGTCAGGCACCGTGCCAAGCATCAGGTGTATAAAGAAAAGCAAAAATATTTCTTAACCTCGAGGAACCAAGGTGAAACAGCCACTGGAGTTCACTTAGTAAGGCCATGATATAATTAAACCTACATTTTCAAAAAATGGCACTGTAATGTAGGATTAGTTGGTTCAGAGAGAGACTAGGCAGTGAGACCGTCAATAAGCATTAAGTGCTTATTATGTTCCCAGCACTGTACGAAGTGCTTGAAATGACAGTCCTTCCCCTCTAGAGGCTTACATTCTAATAGGAAGTCTACACATAAAAGGAAACAGAAACGGAAGAGCAGGGGGATAGTAGGTACTTTACCTGAACACCTTTTTTAAAAGGAAATTTTCTGTAAGGGAGTCAACTTTCCCTTCAAATGAAGAGACCTCAGGCACAGAGGATTCTGGGGTTGAAGTGATTTAGGATGAAGATGTTTCTATGGATCCTGGTGGAGGAGTTGAGAGGAGTGCTCCCTGTTGGGACCAGTTAGGAAGCAGAGCATTTCTTATGGAATATGTGGGGAACAGAGAAAAAGCCAGTTTGTATTTCAGAGTAGGAAAGAGTAATCAGTTAAAGTGGAAAGATAGGGAGTTGGAGTCAGGTTGTGAAGTCTTTAAAAAAAGAAACAAGTTTATTACATTCTATGCCAGAGGCAGTAGGAAGCCACCAGAATTGATTAAGTAGGGGATTCAAAGAACTGCACTTAAGGAAAATTACTTTGGTAGCACTGGGCTAGAATGGTGAGACCAAATTTAGGCAAAAGGGAATAAGGGCCTGAACTAAAGTGATAACTATGTATGGAGATAAAGGGTTAGATGTCAGATGCTGTGGAAGAAAAAACATCAAGGTTTGGCAGTTAATTGCTGAGAGGATTACAGGATAATGTCAAAGTTACAAATCCAGAAGACTGGAAAGATGGAAATAGGTTGGAAAGAACATGATCAAAGCAGAGGGGTTGCCTTTCATTAGAAGGGCCACTTCATTATCAGACACTTGGACAAAGGAAAAGGGGGAGGGTGATGTCAAGGGTATTTGAGACAAGAGAAGAAGGAATGAGATTACATTTCATGCAAGTCCATTTCTGCCACTACTATAGTCTTTGCATAGTTTTGTATCGATGGTAGGAAACCTTTTGCTTAGGTACACAGAGTAAAAATGAGTGATTTTTTTTCCTCCCAGTGGAAACATTGTCAGCACCCACTATTTCTTAAGCTAGATAGAATTTTACTATTTAATAGATGGTACTTTACTATTTATAGATTTTGTTTTTACCTAATTTTCCTATAAAATATTTTATGTTAAATTTTATTTTTATAATTTTCTTATAGTATTATTTCTTTTTTTAAAAAGGTTACATAAAATCACTCTAGCATGCAAATTGCAACTAAGTACACTTAACATTCTGCCCTTCTAGTCCACTGTTAATAAAAAGGATGGAGAAGTAGGCTCTAACTTCAGTCCTTCCCTCTCTCCACCCCCTTTTAAAAAATTGATTGATTTTCATTTTCTAACATGTCACACATATGCACACACTAAACCAGATGACAAAGCAACCCTAGTCTAAACTCTCAACTGCCTTCCATATTTATAATCCTCTACTTTTTTTTTTACTAATAGAAAACCCCGGGGGGGCGGAGCCAAGATGGCGGCGTAGGAGCAGCAACATATTGCAGCTCTCACATAGCCACCCCAAAATACCCATAAAATATAACTCTAAACTAATCCTAGAACTCCAAAACGCACACAAATATACTTTCCACTAAAGTCAGCTCGGCTACGAGGAACCATATCACCACTGCGAACCGAAACCAGCCTGGCCTGAAGCTCTGGCTGAGTCCCGGGGGTGGCAGGACGAGAGGAGTCAAGCCTCGGCTGGAGCTTCAGGTGAGTGGATTGGCGGCAGCTGTGGAAGTGTTAAGAACAAGGTCAGTGGGTCTTGTGAGGTCGTGGGAGAAAAGCAGTCTGGCCGAAACACCTCCAGGGCTGAGAAGCAAAAGGCAGAGGTTCTGCACCCTCCTCCACATTGCAGCTTAAGAGCTCTCGGCCTGCAGACTGCAGGGGGACCAAGCGATCATTGAGAGGCCAAGTGCTCTCGCGTTAAGCAGCCTGGATCGGGATCACGGTCTTGGGCTTTGGTCTTGTGGTCCTTTTTCCTTCAGTGAGCTGGAAGTGGGGGAGGAACCCAGCCCCTTCCTGAGAGCTATGGCAGCTGGGAGGACCCCAGCAATTTGGGACAGAGCTTTCCCCTCTGGAAGCAGAGCCCCACAGAGATTAAAAAAAAAACCACAGACTGACCAACAATGAATAAGAATAAGCATAAGAAGCAAAGTAAGAACAGCAACTAAACCCTAGATTCCTTCTTTGGGGAAAAGAAAGACCAAGGCAGAGAGAGGGAGGAGGACAGGGCAGCCAGAGCTCCCCCACCAGGGGCTTCCAATAAACATGAAGATTGCCTTAAAGCTAGAGATGAGCTAAAGAAGGATTTTGAAAACCAAATAAGAGAAGTGGAAGAAAAATTGGGAAGAGAAATAAGAATGTTGCAAGCAAATCATGAAAAGGGAGTCAGCAATCTGACT
>CM053580.1:72981306-73015208 GCA_028627135.1 Pseudochirops cupreus
GTTTATTGGAGGCCCCTGGTGGGGGTGCTCTGGCTGCGCTCTCCTCCTCCCTCTCTCTCCCATGATCTTTCTTTTCCCCAAAGAAGGAATCAAGGGTTTGGGAGCTGTTCTTACTTTGCTTCTTATGCTTATTCTTACTCATGGTTCTTCAGACCGTGATTTTTTTTTTAAATCTCTGTGGGGCTCTGCTTCCAGAGGGAAAGCTCTGTCCCGAATCGCTGGGGTCCTCCCAGCTGCCGTAGCTCTTAGGGAGAGGCTGGGAACTCTTCCTATATACTTCCGGCAGACTGGATAATAAAGACTCCAAGACCGAGGCCCAAGACAGCGATCCGTCCAGGCCGCTCAACGCGAGAGCTCTGGCCCGATAAGAATCGCTCAGTCCCCCTGCAGGCCGCAGGCGGGAAGCTGCAAAGCGGAGGCAGGTGCAAAACCTCTGCCTTTCACCTTTCCGCTCTGGAGGCCTTCTGGCGGGACTGCTTATCTCCCCCTTTCACAATTCTCATTCACAGCTGCCGCTAATCTGCTCACCTGAAGCTCCTCAGCTTCTCCACTCCTCCAGTCCAGTCGCCCCCAGGGCACAGCCCAGGGCACAGCCGCGGCTTCAGGCCAGGCTGGTTTCGGTTTGCAATGCTGATATGGTTCCTCATAGCCGAGCTGACTTTAGTGGGAAGTATCTTTGTGTGCATTTTGGAGTTCTAGGATTGGTTTAGAGTCCTATTTCATGGGTATTTTGGGGTGGCTATGTGAGAGCTGTGATATGTTGCCGCTGCTACGCCGCCATCTTCAAGAAACTAAACTCTTAACAATGCAAGTTGGCATCTCTTTTATAACTTATCTTTTTTTCCCTAGGGGCACTTTGAGGTTAAATGACTTACCTGTGGTCATAAAGCCCCAGTATATGTCAGAGGTAAAACTTGAATCTAGATCTTCCTAAGCCACAGTGCTTCCAAAAATCTGGTTATTTGAGCTCTTTAGTTGTTTTTAGATCCAGTACATAGATGTTCACTGTATGTAAGGGTAATATAGCTCATTTTTCTGGTTTAATTTATTGTAGTTCATTGAGGAGTTTTTGTGTATCTCTTGGATTTTGATAGCGTTTTTTTCTTTTCAGCTTGTGAACTAGCGAAAACACCAGGGAAAAATGTTTCACTGATTTCTAAGGGGAATGCTGAAAAGATGGCAAGCACCTCACAAAGTAGCAAGAGTAAGTAGTTGAGCCTTAGAGTGAAAATATAACTAGTGTGTTTCACCAGCTTTGAAGGTACTTTTTTCTCATTTATTTGGATGTTCTTTTATTAGTTTAATGATATAGAATCTAAAAAATTTTTCCTTTTGATTTAAGTAAAATTTTCACTTTTTTCCGTTCCTCCCATTCTGAAATGAACATCTGAAAATGAAAACATATTTGACTCTACAGATTCAAAATGCAGTTGTAGAAATAAAATCTTAAGTACTAACTAAATTAACTAAATCTTTATGGCAGGACCAATCATGAAACAAATTTCATTTCCTCTTGTCACATTCTGAATTATCTCAACTTTTCTTGAGACTTGTCAAAGCTGTTCTCCCTCCCAGTGGTAAAAGTCAGGAAGAACAAACTCTAGAAAACTTTACAAATTGTTTTAAAGAACTGGGATTTCTTTATTTCTCATATAGTGATTTAACTGATGGGGACTTGTTTGTAGAGTTTTTGGTATAGTATTTAAATCATGCTTTTAGGTTAGCCTGAACATAATTGGGGGTCATCAGTAAGGAATTGCTTTAGTTCTTCATTCTGTCATAGAAAAATTGGAAATAAGTGAATTAATAGGAATAATTGTGGAATTAATAGTAAAAATTTGAGATGCAGTTGGAGAATTTAATATTCAGGTAGAACCATATAATTTCTTAGGAATAATGACTTAGACAACTTGGCACTTGAGTGCTTAGTGAAACCGAAGTGCACGTGCTACAATGTGAACTAATTTAATATTCAGTAAAATTTAATTTTATGTTTATTTTATAGAGCAATCTACTTCAGACAAAGACCAGCTAAAGGTAAGCAGTGAAGTAAAGCATTATGAATTGAATAATTTTAAAATAGTATTTCATACTAAGTTGAGTAACCATAAAAATCCATTTCTCTCACTGATTTATGTTTTCTCAACATAAAGATTGAAGTTTGCCTGACCACATCCTAGTTTTCATGTAAATTTTTGGTTTGTTTCTAATATATTGCAGCTAATAAGTTACCTGTCCTTTTAAGATTTAAGTTTAAAGAACTGAGAATTAAGTATAAAGAAGAAAACAACTTTCTAGGCCTTCCTAACAAGAAGACATTTATTTTTTCTGTTTCATCATATAATAATTGTGTCTGATTATTTTGCTTCAAATTGTCTTTTTTTACTATGAACTTAAAAACCAGCAAACATGAACATTTTAATATATAAATAAGTATAGAAATAAAAATTGTACATGAAGCTATAAACCTCTATTGTGTAGAGGTTAGTTTTTTAAAAAGTCTGTGTATTATCTATATATACAAACATACATGTTTATATGTAGTATATACATTAAAATTTACGTATGTGTACCAATACTGCCCAACTTGACTGTCCACGTTCCCTTTTGAACTTCTCTTTTTTGTGTATTTAATATTTCATTAATACACTACAACTGTCCATTCATTCACTGTCCTCAACTCATAAATAAAAGCTCTCCTTTTATAATAAAATAAGTTTATTCAAGGAAGAAAACCACACCTTGTCTATGTCCTTCCTGTCCATTATCTCTGTCAAGATGGATCACATGTTTCATTATCTGTCTTCTGAAGTCCTGATTTAACCGCCTAATTTTACAGATGTGAAAACAATCCCAGAGAGATTAAATGACTTGCCCAAAGTTACAAAGGTAGTAAGTAGTAGAGGGTCCAGATCTCATGCTCTTGCCACTAAACTTTACACTTGTTTCCAATAATCCTTGTTTATTAACTTCATGGTATAAATATAAATGTAAACTCAGCTATTTATAAGGCTCTGTGCAAATCTTTGGAGAGACACATAAAATTTAAAAATCGTCTTTGTACTCCAGAATTTACATTTTCCTGCAGAAAGATGTTGATCATTGTTTAAGGATTAGTTTTATTGTTTTTTGTTGTTAGTTTTAGTATTTTCTTTAATTCTGTTCCTCACGTATGGTAGAAACCCTATGTAGCATACTATCATATGTATAAAAACTCTTAGTTTTCCTAAAAAAATGGAATATAGCTTCTTGGATACTTGCTGTTTGAGATTCTTGTTGTCATATGTCTGATATCCTTGTGACAGTTTGTGCTTGTTATAACTGTTGAAATTCAGTCTGATACTTAGTAGATCTGAATATATTCTGAGTAGATTCCTGAATATATTGTAGAATTTAATAGTTTCTTCAAATTTGCCTTACCTCTGTGTGTTTACCAGCATAATTATGGAGACTACTGTGTATCTGCAATTAAAAACTTTATGCTTTGTTTAAAAGCTTCTTAAAAATTATATTCTAATTAGTGGTGATTGGTATTTTTTAAATCCTCTTCTAACTTTTTAATAAAAAGCAGTTTTTATCTAATCATTTGATTTAGAAGTGGTCGATAAGGTTCAAGAGAAAGAGAAATAGGCAGTTGTGGATTGGAGTTTTTGTTGCTGGCAAGGGAACATACTATAAGGTCTCTTTCCAATTTTTCCTGGTTAAAAAAAGCTGCATTAAATCTTAATAAACTGAAACCTGGGGGAAGCTAGGTGGTGCAGTGAATAGAGCACCAGCTCTGGAGTCAGGAGGACCTGAGTTCAAGTCTGGCTTCAGACACTTGACATGCTTAATAGCTGTGTGACCCTGGGCAAGTCACTCAACCCCAATTGCCTTGCCTTCCCCCCTCTAAAATAATCTGAATACTGAGAGGAATGCAGAGAAGATACACTAAGACAGAAAACAATTATAGATGAGTTTCAGCATTCAGCTGGAAAAGAAGTCACTGGAGAAAATGTTGAAGCCCAAATGAAATTTTAACTTTGTTAAAGTAAAATTTACTTTGTGGGTGTTTCAACATGGAATCAAATTACATGAGAAACAGGAACAAAAGAATAACTAGATTTGCCTTAGCACAAATAGAGCCTTGGCTGTTGTGGCAGGAGATGAGGTTATCTGTGTAGAGACTTTGGCTCTCAATTCAGTCTGAAGTTTGGAACAGTTCTTTAAAGGGTCCAACTTTTATTGCTTTTGGCCAGATAGTTACAGGACATAAGGAGCCAAGGAATAGGTGATTTTAAATTATAAATTAGGTCAAAGTAAATTTATTTTGTTCATCTGTAAAATGGGGATGATAATAATAGCACCTACATCCCTAGGCTGTTGAAAGGATGAAATCAAATAATTGTAAACATTGCACAATTCCTGGCACATATAAAATAAGTGCCGTATAAATGTTAGCTATTATTATTGTCATTAAGTGAAATTTGGGTAAAAGGATAGTTAATATTTTGCATTGTTATTAAAAGAAATAGATCTATCATTCATTAAATGTCTGCCATGTGCGGTGCACTGCACTAGGCATTAGGAGAGATTCAAAAATAAATAAGGCATATTTTTGCCCTCAAGTAACTTACATTATACCTGTTGACCGGTTAAATGTTTGTGTTATCTGTGTGTAATTGCATGATTGAGTGGAAATAATTTAGTTTTAATGTTGTTATTCTAAAGTGGAAATTAGTAAATACCACGATTCACTTCAGCAAGTGTTTATTGAGTCGCCACCATGTATTAGAGTCTAAGGAAAAGAAGAGTAAAAAACAAAACAGTTCTTTAACTCAAAGGAGTTAACATTCTACTGGAGGAAAACAGTATGGGCGCAAATAAAGATATACAAAATATACATATAACAAATTATAATCCACTTTGCTTTCTGCTTCTGTTTTATGGGTGAGTTCATCTCATTCACAGTTGTGATTACTAACTGTATTTTCCTCCATCCTGCTTTTTTTTCCCTGTTTATCCTTCCCTTTCTCCTTTCATCTTGTCCCTCCTCAAAAATGTTTTGCTTCTGATTTTTGCTTCCCCCAGTCTACCCTTCCTTTTACCTGCCCCCCCTTATTCCTTTCTCCACCTACTTCCCTACAAGATAAGATAGATTGTGTATGTTATTCCCTCTAAGCCAATTCTGATAAGAGTAAGCTTCAAGTATTGCCTGCTACCCACACCACCCCCATCTTTCCCTCCACTGTAAAAGTTATTTCATGCCTCCTTTATGTGAGATAATTTACTCCATTTTACCTTTCCTTTTCCCCTTCTCCTAGTCATTCTCTCTTTCTCACCCCCCTTTTTTATGTCATTCTCTTCATGGTCAACTCACACCTGTGCCCTCTGTCTATATATACTCTTTCTAACTGCCCTAATAATGAGAAAATTCTTAGGAATTACAAGTATAATTTTCACGTGTAGGAATATATATAGTTTAACCTTATTGAATCTTTTATAATTTCACTTTCCTGTTTGCCTTTTTATGCTTCTCTTGAGTGTTGTATTTGAAAATCACATTTTCTCTTTAGCTCTGTTCTTTTCATCAGGAATGCTTGAAATTTCTTTATTTTATTAAATATCCATACTTTCCCTTGAAGGATTATACTCAGTTTTGCTGGGAAGGTGATTCTGAATTGTAATCCTAGCTCCTTTGCCTTCCAGGAAAATCATATTCCAAGCTCTCTGATCCTTTAATGTAGAAGCTGATAAATCTTGTTTTATCCTGACTGTGGCTCCATGATATTTGAACTGTTTGTTTCTGCTTGCTTGCATTATTTTCTTCTTGACCTGAGAGCTCTAGAATTTAATAATAATATTCCTGTGAGATTTCATTTTGAGTTCTCTTTTAGAAGATTCTTTCAGACCCTCTGGTTCTAGCATATTGGGGCAGTTTTCCTTGATAATTTCTTGAAAAGTGATGTCTTGGCTCTTTTTTTGATCATTGCTTTCAGATAGTTCAATAATTCTTAAATTATCTCTCCTGCATCTATTTTATGAGTCAGTTGATTTTTCCATTGATGTAGTTCACATTTTCTTCTATTTTTTCATTCTTTTGATTTTGTTTGATTGTTTCTTGATGCCTTGTATAGTCATTAGCTTCCACTTGGCCAATTATAATTTTTAAGGAGTGATTTTTTTTTTTCCGTGAGCTTCTGGACCTCCTTTTCTGTTTGGCCAGTTCTACTTTTTAAGGAGTTCTTTTCTTTTCTTTTCCTTTCTTTTCTTTTCTTTTGTACTTAAGGAACCAGAAGCAGAGAGAGGAAATGGCCTAGTAGTAGACATTACCCAGCTGGTAATTGGTAGGCCTTGGTTCAAACTTAGTTCTCTTTACTCTAGAGTTCTCTTTCCACTATGTCATACCTCCAGCTTAGAAGGTCAGGGGTAGGAGTTGAACCAAGGGCTTCCTGATTCTCAGTCTAGCGTTCTGTCCACTCTTTATGTGATGTTGCTTGTTTGCCTCCTAAAAAAAATATAACATTTTAAAGTTGATGCTGATTTTGGATTTTCCCCAGTTTTCTAACATTCAGTGAATGTTTGACACGCAAAAGAGACTACTTGCAAAAGAATGTATTCAGTAGTAATTACTTGGATCTTATTAATTGTTCTTTTTAAATGTTGGGAAGACAGAATTCTGTTTTCACCCAATAGGCATTGCCTCAGGATTGTTAATCTTTGTGAACAGTTTAGTCAGGGTTGGAGCCTACAAGTCAGAGAACTATTTAAATAGCCTTGAGGGCCCCCTGTCTTCCCTTGATGACTTCCTTGGCTGTGGAAAAAGATAGAAACTGCATCTCTTCATGGAACAGCTGCAGGTCATTGTCATAAGTTGGTTATATAAAATATTTAGCTACATACTCCAGAGGAAGTATTATTTTAATGTGTTTGCCTACTCAGAAAACTGGTGGATTGTTCTACTGCTGAACCTGGAGCCAGAAAGACCTCAATTCAAAAATGGCCTCAGACATTTACTAGCTTTGTGTTGCTGGGTAAGATGCTTAACTTTGGCCTACATCATTTTCCTCATCTGTAAAATGTAGAGGATAACACCTATTTTCCAGCATTGTTGTGAGGATAAAGTGAGATATTTATAGAATGTATTTGCAAATCTTAAAGCATTGTTTAAACACTAGCTATTATTCTTGTTATCTCTTTGGTAGTATTATACTAGAGATCTAGCTTTGTATGGTTCAGATATTCGATCCCAGAATTTCTTGTAAGTATAAGCTAATTCTAGTTCTTTAATAAATTTCCAACAGGTTGAACTATTTTTAAAAATTCAATTTTGTTTTGTTTATTTTTATTTTATTTGATCCCAGAATTTCTTTAAGTATAAGCTAATTCTTGTTCTTTCCATTGCTGTTTGATAAACTTTTTTGTACCCCCTCCTCCCTAATGCCTCATAAGATGAATGCAGAGACAATAGAAATATTGTCATGGAATAACTACGTATATACATGTTTTCCCCTTTCATACCTCATTTTGAGGTTGTTGGGTAAAGTTATTTGGTTTTTCCCAACTTGGCCATGTTTTTCATCAGTACATCCTTGTAACAGCAAGCACCCTAGCATACCCAGGATGTCTGCTAGCACAGGTTCTTAGATCTGCTTTTCTAAAGGAAAGCAACTCAAAATGGGTTAACAGTCTCACTTTAATCAGTCAAACACATATCATTTACCTAGTTCAGGGGAAAAAGTCAGCACCCTAAACTTGAGAGAATACAGACAGAATACAAGCAGAAGTTACAAGCAAACAAACAAATCAGCAGACGGGCTTACATCCGTCTGACCATTACATCCATACCTATTCAGTTACCAGAGAGGGAAGCACCAACATCTGGGTTTTTCAAAGGGGGTGGTGGGGTGGTGGGGTGGGGTGGGGTGCTCAACGGCTTCCAAGAGTCTCCTCTGGCCAAATCACACAACTCTTCTCAAAATGAGCCCCAAAGCAAAACCTCACATCAGGGCCTATATATAGATAGCCTTCTCCTGGCTCACAGAATGTCACAGCCCTTTTGACCCACTGCCCAATCACAAAGTAAAAAGGCGTGGGCATTCCTGAAGAACAAGCCTCCCACCACAGGCTCCGTGTGACCACATTCAGCGTATTACGGGACAGTATACTATCAAATCAGGGGAAGGTTCTCAGAACCACTTCAGCCACTTAAGCAAAGGGCCTAGGGGCAGGGAAGATCTTCAGATTTCCATAACAATCCTTTAAGAAGTAATATAGTTTGTATGATCATAAAGAAATAATGGTGGTTTAAGGTGTTGAGTTAGAGTTTCACAAGTTTTAAAACTATCTCTGTCATTGGCCATAGCTTATTTTTTTTTTTTTAGAGAGGTGAAGACAATTAGGGTTAAGTGACTTGCCCAATGTCACATATCTAGTTAAATGTCAAGTATCTGAGGCTGGATTTGAACTCAGGTCCTCCTTATTTGAGGACTGGTGTTCTATTCACTGTGCCACTTAGCTGCCCAGTAACTTATTTTTTAAATGAAATTTTGTTTTGTTTTGTTTTTTTATTTTCCATGTCTCCTTCCTGCTGCTGTTGCCCAGATTTTTTCAGCAAAAAACCTAAAACCTCTATCACAAACACACATAGTCAAGCAAAACAAAATTTCTCATTAGCCTTATCTAAGGAAAATAAATATGTCTCAGACTGTTCTCTGAGTCTGTTACCTCTCTGTCTGGAGGTGAGCAGGCTGTTTCATCTTGGAGTACTTAATTAAGCATTGTGGTTGGTCATTGTATTGATAAGAGATCCCAAGTTTTCTTAATTTTTTTTTCAAATTTTGTTTTAATTAGCCAAGGTCTTCCCTTTTACCTTTCTACCCCAATACCCCACTCATGCTTACCTTTCTTATGTCTCTTTTCACTCCTTCATTTATACTTTAAAGTTTCTCTGTATCATCAGGAATGCTTGGAAGTTCTCTATTTCATTAAAAGCCCATTTTTCTTCCTGTAAGATTATACTCTGCTTTGCAGGGTGAGTTATTAGCTGTATAGCCCATATATTTTGTGTTTGAGACTATCATATTCCAAATTCTCCATTCCTTTATAATGGTGACTGCTGATCATATGAGATCCATACTGGCTTCTTCTTCCTTTCTGACCGCTTCACGTGTTTTTCCTTTGTCTGGGAAGCTCTGGATTTTGGCTGTGATGTTCTGGGAATTCTAGAGATGACCAGTGGATTCTTTCTGTTTCCACTTTGCCCTCTGGTTTTAAGAGACCTGTGCAGTTCACTTTTAAGATTTTTGAAGTAGGATTCCTAGGCTCTCTTTTTGGTCATGGTATTTAGATAGTCTAATGATGCTTAAATGTTTTTCTCCTTGATCTGTTTTCCAGGTCAGTTGTTTATGTTATCAGATAGCTTACAATTTTCTTGTATTTTTATGGCCTTTTGACTTTGTTTTAATATTTCTTGTTGCCTCATGAAATCGTTGGCTTCTCATTGAATTTTCAAGGAGTTTATTGCTTGGGCAAGTTTTTGTACCTCTTGTGCCAAACTGTGATTTAGCTCCCTTTCCAGTTCTGTCTTTCATAGCTCTCATTTCTTTTCCAAAATTTTCCTCAAGAACTCTCATTTCATTTTGAAATATTTTTTAAAAAATTAACTCTTGCTTCATCTCTTCTAGGAATTCTAGCTTAGTTTGTGCTTTTCTGAGGCATTGCTTGTAAACATTTTAGAGTTCTGCATTTATGTCTTGTGAGTCCCTGTTACCATAATAACTTATGGTGTTGTTCTTTTTTTGTTTGCCCATTCTTCCAGATTATTTTGGTTTTGATTTGGGGCTAGATTCTGTGCACTTCTGGAGGGGAGGTCTGAGATGGTCCTTTTGCTGCTTTGTTGAGATAGGTTTGAGCAAGAATAGATTCCTGATGGACTCCATCCCAGTCAGCCAAATGGAAAAATCTCTTGGCTCAGAATAGTACAGTTGTAGGATTCCTTTTGGTCTGGGATTGTGGCCCTGATTTATTCTTCTGTAGTCTGGACATTGGAAGTGAGATCTCACATTGAGCAAGAGGTCTGAGCCATGCCATTGATACTGTTCGTTTTGGCTCTTGAACTTCTTCCTTTTTCCTTACATAGCCTGGGGATTCCCTGTCTGGAAAGCTGCTCCCCCATGCACGTCCCCTTCTCAGTCTGCTCTGGATCTGTGATCTGTGCCTGAGTAGGGAACAGTAAAGCAGCCAATTGACGCCTCTCCCTGGTGCAGAACTCTGGTGTGGGTCTGGGTATTCCCCCTTATGGGCCTGGGATCTCTCCCTGGGTGTGCAGCATACTCCTGAATCAGCCTAGTGTCCACTGAACTTCCTGTCAGTCTCTCTGTGCCAAGCTGGGCAAATGACTTGTGACTTTTTCTGGATTTCCCTGTCAGGATTCACTTTGGTGCATTTTCTAGATCTTTCTGCAGGAACTTTTGGAGAGGAACACATAGCAGTGCTTCTCACTCTGCCTTATTGACTTCACCTGACCATAGCTTATTAATAGGAGTGATTGAAGATATTGTGGCTGAAATTTTGGCAAAAAAAAATGTAGCTGAATATAGATAAACTTTTTTTTAAAAAAAATTCAGATGAAAGTTTTCATTAGACAAAAAGTAATTAGAAATATAAAAGTATTAAGACTAAAAAAGCTGCATGGCTAAAATAACTAAAAGGCAGGTAGGGCGTGGAATAATAAAATTCTAATGCTGTAAAATAATTTAGAGTAAAAGATATTAAAGCTGTCAATAGAATTAACATTACTAAATATTTTGAAGTCATTATTTTAAGGATCTCTGATTTTTATAGGTGTGGAAAATTCCTAGATCATGGCCTTCTGTAACTTTGTAGATAAGTCTTAGTAATCTGAAATAGAAAGAGTAATAAGTACCAGAGCAAAGATTTGAATCCAGATCTTTGTGGCAGTACTTTCTCTACCATGATATCTCAAATTTTAAAGTACTAGAAAAGAAAAAGGTTAATGCAAGCTGCCAATATCATTGAGTACTAGTAAAACTGATTTGGATCTCAACTTTTTTGGAGAGTTGTTTGGGTCTTTAAGAAGTACAATTTTTAAGGTGTTGGGTCAGGAGTTTATACCAGAGACTTGTACCACTGTGGAAAATTTTTGGACAGAGTTTAGCAAGCTTCCTTTGTGCCTCCCCTTTGCTCCAGCCCTCATGTACCAATTAACTTGCATTTCATCTTATTAAAACATACTTTTCTAATGCTTTTTACTGTAGTGGCTAAGCATTACTGTAGTCTATCCCACTTAGAACCTTAATGATATTCTGTTTTTCTTTTGCAATTTCTTTCTTCCTTTCTCTTCTTCCTTCCCTATTATATTTAATGTCATCTTTAATCAGTCTCTTACAATTTTCTTGGATTATGTATTCTTAAAGAAGTTATGATGCTTTTTCTCTCTGGGGTTACATATACTATTTCCTTACTGTAAGAGGTTACATAAGTGTGAGTTTTTATTATTTTGCCTTTTTTATTCAGGGAGAGAATAACTTTCTTTCTTATAGTTTTACTATCAAGATTTTGCCTGTTTTTGAATTATATGACAAATATCTTTTTTTTTAACTATCCTAATATTACAGAGGGATGAGAAAAATGAATTTCTATCAACACCTTACAGGCTAAGGAAAAGACTGACAGGTACGTACTTTGTATAAGCTCCTACTAAAAAGAATACAGTTAGCATTGATACATTACAGCTCAAGTACCATTTCCTTTAGAAATACTGTGTCAGTACCTTCTTTCCTCTTATTCCTGTTGTGTGCTGTTTGTTCTTCTCTGCTTTTCCCCCATTCTACTTTTCAGCTTACTTGTTCTTCTCCCATTAGATTCTAAACTCTTTGAGAATAGGGACTGTCTGTCTTTCTTTTCTTTTTCCTATTTAACCCCTAGTGCTTAGCACAATGCCTGGCATAGAGTAGCTGCTTAATTAATGTATATTGACTGACTGTATCCCTTATTTTGTCCTTATCATAGGCTGCCTTGTATTATCATTTATCTTTTTGTTCATATCTTTCCTATCTCCCTGAATAGAAGACAAGCTTCTTGCGAATAGAAATCATCTCTTACAGTTTCCATATCCCAGGAATGTAGCATGGCGACCTCAGTGTAGCACAGTTTCTTGCACATAAGCATCAGTGAGTTTGTTAATAATACTAATTTGTTAGTCTGTTCGTTTTGACAGTAATGCCTATATAGATGATGGTGTCACTAAGTTGCTTATTAAACACTCAACGTGTTGCACTGAATACTGTTTGTTGGTCAGGAAACATTCATTGAGTGCTTACTATGTATTAGGAACAGTGTTAAGTGCTAGGGAAACAAAAAAAGGCGGAAGATAGGTCTTGCCCTTGAGGAACTCACATAGGGTACACAACATATGAAAGGAAGGTAAAAAGAGGGGAGGAAGGAGTAGGGCAAGAAGAGCACTCTGTGCAGCCAGCTAGGAAAGGAAGAGATCTGTGTTACAGGGTCAACGTGACCTTGTGGGATGATGAGGTTCCTGGCATATGCTGAAGTCCAGAGGAGTGCAGCCAGGTGGGAAATGAAACAAAGTGAATAGACATCATTTGTCTCTTCTGGAAAACATTTTATCAATCAGTCAATCAATACACATTTATTAAGTGCCTACTATATGTGCTAAGCTCTGGAATGCAAAAAGGGGCAAAAGAACAGTACTTGCCCTCAAGAAGCTTACAGTCTAAAGGAGGAGACAACATGCAGACAAATATGTACAAAGTAAGCAGTATTACAGGATAAATAGGAAATAATTAACAAGAGTTGGAAAGCACTGGAATTAAGGGGAGTGGGGAAGGCTTGCTGTAGAAGATGGGATTTTTAATTGGGACTTAATGGAAGCCAGGGAGATCATTAGTTGGAATGGAGGAGGGACAGTGTTCTTGGCCTGGGGGACAGTCAGAGAAAATGCTCAGAGTTGAGAGACGCAGGAGACCATTCATTGTCACTGGCTTGTAAAGTACATGTCTGAGAGTAAGGTGTAAGAATACTGGAAAGGTAGGATGGGATCTTGTTATGAAGAGCTTTGAATGCCAAACAACATCTTGTATTTGTTCCTGGAAGTTATAGGGAATCACCAGAGTTTATTAAGTTAGAGAGGTGACATGGTCTGACCTGCTCTTTCAGAAAATCACTTTAGTGTTTGAGTGGTTTGGGGATTGGAGTGGGGAGAGACTTGAGGCAGGCAGACCCACTAGTGGTTATTGTGATAATTAGTATATGCGGGATGAGGGCCTGTACCAGTGGGGTGGCAATGTCCAGTGAGAAGGGGGCATATTTGAGAGATGTTGCAAAGATGAAATTAGTAGATCTTGGCAACAGCTTGCATGTGAGAGGGAGAAGTTCAGGATGACTCCAAGGTTGTGAGCCTTAGGGACTGGAAGGATGATGTTGCCCATAATAATTGGTAAGGTAGGAGTTAGGGATGTTTTAGAGGGAAAGATAAAGAAAACTGTTTGCTCTGAAACTATGCACATTGTATGACTAAAAACTATAGATGTTGGAATGTTTGGAACCTTTATCTCCTGCTAATCCTTAGATTTCAAGGTTTTTTGCTGTAGCAGTCTTGTTTTGAGCTGTGAAATTATTATTAGGATTATCAGTATTATCCTAAATATCATGCAAAGATAGTCCTGAATGATTCTATATTCTTATTCCATAAAAACATTTAGATGCATTACCTCTGTTTGTGGCCAAAATATTCTACTTCTCTTTCTTCCTTATCCAACTATGTCTTAAATTCAGAGAAAGGAAATGCAGAGTTCCATCCTCTTCAGTGTATTTTGCGCTTTCTCCTTCTCATAAAGTAAAGATAGGCATTATTTTGAAGGATCCATTGAACACAATATATTAATTGGGGGATATTGCTTTTTAAAAAACGACAGCTTGTCTCCTGCCTTGTACTGGATAGTAAATATATCTATTTCTAAAGAATTACCACAAATTTATTTTTTTTAAGTTTAATGAGTACTTCACTTTAAACCACAGGAAAACCAAAGATATATTTCCAGCTATTTACACTCAAAGTTTATCACACCAGTGAAATAACTGGTCCTTGATTTTTGGCTGTTGCTACTTAAAATTCATTTTAACATACAACACACCCTTAATAGGCTTTTTTGTATATATGTCTGTTATTTGTTTACTGTTCTCCATAATTAATGTATTCAGTCAGCAATCATTTATTAAGCACCTGCTATGAGCCACACTTTTTGCTAGGCTCTGGACATACAAAGGAAAATAAAGGAAACAATCCTGTCCTCCAGGTCATAACCCTCCATCTGAGGAGACAGTGTAAATATACACAAATAAACAGGAGGTAATGTAGGGAGTGCAGAGGACGGCATTGACAATTGGGAGGGCCTGGAAGAGTCAGAGAATGCTTCCTGTAGAATATGTGTCTGAGCTGAGCTTTCAAGGAAATTGGGGATTCTGAGAGATTGAGGTGATGGATACATTGCAGGCCTAGGACAATAGGAGTGTCATGTGATGAACATGGTTCACATCAGGTTAGTTTCCCTCAACCAGAGAGTGTGAAGGGAAGTAACATAAAATAAGACTGGAAAGGTTTGTTGGAGCCAGGTTATAAAGGATTTTATATCCCAAAATGAGGGGTTTGTACCTGTTGTTTATTAGAGGCAATGGGGAGCCATGGGAGTTTATTGAGCAGGGGAGTGAAATGGTTAGGCTTGTGCTTTTGAAAAAGTAGTAAGCATCAATTAAAGGCTTGCTGTATGTCAGGCGCTGTGCTTGATGCTGGGGATATGAGGACAAACATGAAACAACTCTTTTCTGTTGGTAATGTCATAAATCACATGGCTTTTTTTGGTCCTAGCTTCTACCTTACCCTCTGACACTGAAAGTGAATATTCTGATTCAAACTCAGAAGATGATAAAGGGGAGAAACAGGAAGAGGAAGAGAAGATAAGTGAAGTCTTAATGGATCAAAAGAAAATTGCTAAGCACAGATCAGTTTCATCTTCTTGCAAAAAAGTATCAGCAAAAAAAATGAAAAAAGACACAACAGTAAGTGGGGAAACTATTCTGATTTAAATAGACATTTTTCATTTAATATTTTTATATTCTCAAAGACTAAATAAATCCAAAGAACAGTATAGATTCTAAGAGTAGTACTCTTTCTGGGTGGTTTCTTCTGTACTCCACTTTAACAGTTAAATATTTTATATTTCAGTAGTTTTGCAATCGGAAGTATACATAAAAAAAATACATATAGGTATCTGTTTTATTAGCTTAAAGTTTTTTTCAGAATGTGTTACTAAATATGGGAATTTTGTTGTTGTTAATGTGTGTCCAACTCTTTGTGACCCCATTTGGGGTGTTCTTGATAAAGAGATACTGAAGTGGTTTACCATTTCCTTCTTCGGCTCGTTTTATAGATGACGAAACTGAGGCAAACAGGGTTAAGTGACTTGCCCAGGGTCACACAGCTAGTAAGTGCCTGAGGCCAGATTTGAATTCAGGAAGATGATTCTTCCTAGCTTCAGACCTGGCATTCTATCCACTGCATCACTGAGCTTCCCTACAAACGCTTAACCAAAAGGTAAATCAATTACTATAAATGAGAAAACCTCAGACATTGACACACTTACTAGTTGTGTGGCCTTGGGCAAGTCATTTAACTCCAATTGCCCTTTCATCCCCCCTCCAAAAAGACAAAAAAGAAAAGGAATGTGTACTACTGTACTAAGACTTATAGACTATTTCACTATTTTTTCTTTTTTCGTTCTTTTATTAGGCCTTTTGGAGTCCTTATGAGAATTTTATTTTTTCTGATATGATTTTAGAATTCTGTTCTCTTTTTACCCTAGAGTTCTTTTACTTTATAGTAGTTATTCATATTATTAAAATGTTTCTTTTCCTTGGCCATTTCTTCATTCTCAGCTCTGAGACAGTGTCTAACCTTTGCTGTTTGGAAATATTCTTTTTTTTTTAAACTTTTAGTTTTCTCTGGAAGCTAGCTTGACTCAATTTTTCCTTTCTTCTGTGCTGATTATTATTCTTTTACTTAATTTCATGCATTTCTTCATTTTTTGAAGTGTATGTATAAGCTACTGTATTTGATTAAATTTTTTTTTAAATTCATGTTTGGGTTTTAATGAAAGGCTCCTTTGTACTCAGCTCATCTGAATCCCATCCTGCCTTGATTCAAGGAAAAAAAGAATTAATAGTATGATAATGACTAAACTCTCTCCCACCCCCCAAAAAAGTCACCATAGTAAAGCAAAACCTTAGCTTTTTTGAAGTATTTTTTTTTAACTTTTGATTTTCTGTGGGAGCTACCTTGCTACAATTTTTTGTTTCTTCTCTGTTGATTATTATTCTTATACTTAATTTGATGCATGTCTTAATTTTTTTGAATGTATGTATAACTGCTGGATTTGATTAGAACCTTTTGTTTAATTGATGCCTTTTTATTTTTGTCACATTCTTGAAAATATCACTGTATCCCTTCACTTTCACCTTTCGTTCTGCCATCTTGCTGGAAAATATTATTCAAATGTTATCCCTAAAACAGAGCCCGTGGGTTTTTTTTTGTAAAAGGCTTAAAAATTCAGAATTTTAAAATAAGAATATCCATATATAAAGTAAAACAAGAAAAGAGGATTCTTTGTTAAATTGCGAATCTCTTACACAGTTTGCTTTCTCTTTTAAGTAAATGATAAATTCAGCATATAATTTTCAAAGCTGTCTTGCCTGTTTTCCTTTTGGACTTCCTTCTGTTTTCTCCTGTGCACTTAAAAAAATGCTTTAAAGACCATATTTTCTTTTTCACTTCTTTTTTGCTAACCATGTTCCTACTGTCCTCTTCCTCCTAGCTTTGTTAGTCACTAACATTCTCCATTGAAAAAAAAAGAAAGCCCTTGTAACAGATATGATGCATTGTCAAAGAAAGAACAATTTTCCCACATTGGCCATGTCTACGAATGTATGTCTTATTCTGAACCTTGAGTCTGTCACCTCTATTACGTAATGGGTAGTGATTCATAATTAGTCCTTTGGAATCATGATTACAGTTACTAAATCTTTCAAAGTTGTTTTTCTTTATGATGTTGTATAAATTGTTCTGGTTCTTACTTTGCATCATTTCTTATGTCTTCCAGTGTTTCTCTAAAACTTTCCCATTCATCATTATTCTTAAACTGAAATAATCCATTATTTATTTGCCGTAATTTGTTCAGCTTTTTTTTTGTTTGTGAGCACCCCCTCAATTCCCAGTTTCTTGCTCTCATGAAAATGCTGCTGTAAATGGTTTTGTTTTTAGAGGTCCTTAACCTCTTTGATCTCTTTGTGGCTCATCTTTTTAAAACCTGTTATTTTTTCCAGTGATATTTTATGGCCACAGATCATGAAATACTACGTCTCTGAAGAATCATCCAAAGAATATTGAAAAGGCTGTAGGGTTTCTCATCACAGAAATTTATGTTAATCTATTTTTTTAAGGTGTTATTTTCTTCAGTCAGGTTGTTGACTCTCTTTTCATGATTTTCTTGAATCATTCTCATTTCTCTTCCCAATTTTTCCTCCACTTCTCTTATTTGGTTTTCAAAATCCTTCTTAAGCTCCGTTAAGCTATGGCCTGTAACATTTTTCTTGGAAGCTTTCGATGCAGGAGTTCTGACTGTGTTGTCTTCCTCCCATTCCATGCTTTTATCTTTTTTGTCCCCAAAAAAGGAATCTAAAGTTGGATTGCCGTTCTTGCTTTGATTCCTTTGCCTGCTCATGTTGCCAGTCAATTACTTGACTTTTGGGCTCAGTAGAGCTCTGCTTTCAAAGGGGAGAGCTTTGTCCCAAATTGCTGGGGTTTTTGCAGCTGCCGGAGCTATTAGCAGCCTGCCATCTCTGCAGCCCCCACCAGCTTTGGCTTACTGGTCACACACCTCAGGACCACCACCCAAGACCATGATCCCGATCCAGGCAGGTCAAGGCAGGAGCACTTAGCCTCTGAATGATCGCTTGGCCCCTTTGCAATCTGCAGGCTGCTAGCTTTGAAGCAGCCAGTGGAGGCAGCTGTAGGGCCACCACGCTGCTTCTTGGCCTGGGGTCAGACGGCCGGACCCATTCCTTTCCCCCAAATTTAGTTGAGTTCTACTGACCTTTCACTTTGTCCTTGTTTCTTATGGGTTGATAATTCTGGAAACTGCCACAGCTGCCTGTGATTGGCTCTCCTGAAAGCTCTAGCTGTGTCTTGTCCAGGCCGCCCTGGGGCTACATCCATAATTTCAGACAGGGCTGGTTTCGGCTCCCAGCGCACTGTGATGAACCCTTCCTGTCCACCTGCCGGGCTGCCTTCAGCGGGAGCCTTGTTTTTTTGTCATTTTGTGGGTTCTGGAGCTCCAAAATTTGTTTAGAGTCACATTTTATAGTTATTTGAGGTGGTTGGGGGGGATCTCCCGGAGTTCTCCTGCTTCTAGCCTGCCATCTTGAGTCTGCCACCACCCCCCCCATCACAGAAATATATGACCATTAAAAAAGATGGGCCAGTCACATAATGAGAACAAAGGATAGATAACCTGGTGCTGCTCTGTTGGCATCCATCCAGCATCAAGACGGCATAAGAAAAAGACCTCAGCACATTGTATGGATGGAGCCTCTGTATATGAATGAGAGTTATATAGTATGGGCTAGTTGCCATCTGCCGTGGAGGAGAAAGAACTGACTTTGAGCATATAACAATCAATGGGAATTTGATTTCATTTATTATAGTCATTGTATATATATTCTTTTGATTATGCTCTCTTTACTCTGAATCACTTCATATAAACCTTCTCTTATTTCACAGAATTCTTCCCATTTGTCATTTTTTTTTTGGTGACAGTAGTGAAAATGATCCTTAACCTGAAATGGAGATTGTAGACATAGAGACATAATGATTAAGTCTTTTATGTTCCTAAGATTTAGGCAGGAAGTTGTGGTTTAGCAGGGAGCATGGATATCTGCTCTAATTTATAGCCTTTTAAAATCTCTTTCTTGGGTAAGAAAAATAAATTCATATGTTTTCAATTTCCTATTAATGTAGATTAGCCTGAACCCACTGTAAACTGGCCTTTCTCTTTGTTTTTTCAGACTGACTTAGTAGAAGAGTATTTTCAAGCTCACAGCAGTTCAAAAGTTTTAACCTCAGACAGAACATTGCAGAAACTAAAAAGAACTAAACTAGATCAGGTATGTTGCCAGGACTGTTCAATTTAACATTTTAAAAATGGATCTTTATATGGGAACAGCAAACCATGGAGGGTGAACACATATAAACAGAATTACATACAATCGAATCAAACCTAGATAACTTATCATGATATACACTTACTGATACTCATATTCTTTATTTTGTTGCATGGTAATTAGGCACAAATAATAAGAAATTTACAAAAACAACTAATTAGTTTTATTATTTTTGGATAATTTTAGGAGTTTCTTCCTGCCTTTATTTCTTCAGTATCTGTGCTCAGCATTGGTGTCTGTTTTTTCTCTTATATCTTGTACATTTTAGTCCCTAATATTCAGCCATACCCATTGATTTTCTTAACATTTAAAAGTCTTTTCCTACCTTTTGTACCTAGGCTTCTGTCCTTACATCTTCCTACCACATACATAGTTTCTGAAGTTCCTTGAGTATTTCCGCTCTTTTCTTCCACCATCCCACCTCTCTTGAAAGGTGGATTTTGTTGGTTCTTGAGTTCTGCATTCAGCTACTCTCTGATTGTCTTGGATATGGGAAAGAGAGAGACTGAAGGTCAGTCACTTAATAAGCATTTATCTCCTTGCCCAGGAGACAAAGATAAAAAAGACCTTGTCTGTGCCCTCTCTTTTGAATGACAACCTTCTAGCAAACTACCTGCCACAAGTGGTCCAAATCAGGTAAAGCTTCAGGGTTTTACTTAGGAGTTCACATAATAAGATTTTAGGAACAAAGGAGGGCATCTCATCACTCCAAAATTGTTTTCTCCATTTGTTTTAAAATGTCTGAAATTTCTTTAGATGAATTTATTCTATTCAAAGTTTTTTATACCTTGGTTAGAAATAAGAGGCTTATAGTGCAAATGGCTTAGAGACTGAATACGTTTCTTCAGTAGAATTCATTCATGTTAAAATGTAATCAGCAAATGAACCAAGTAAACTTTGTCACAGGCTTTCCTATTATGGGAAGCTTTCACAACAGAAAGGCTTTGTACTAGGTAGTGTGCTTGGTGTGCCATGGTGGCAGGAACACACAAGAAATGTCACTTAATCTTTTGGGGCTTTAGTTTCCTAATCACCCAAACATGAGTGGGTTGGACTAAATATGATCTAAGTTCCTTCTCAGCTCAGAAAATAAGAGGAGAAACAGAAAGACTGAAGTGAGGAAAGAAAATATTTTATTTACTTCACAGTTTTACCTAGGATTGATATTTAGTTATGTGGTATCTAATGTATAAGAAGGTATTTTTGTTGGACATGGTCTCACAAATGCCCCCTAGTGACAATCATGGCATGTATCAATCAATCATAATCATATATTAAGGGCCTACTGTGTGCTAGGCACTGTGATAAGCAGTAGGAATATAAAAAGAGGCAAAAGATAGGCCCTCCCTCAAGGAACTTATAGTGTAAAGGGCAAGACAACACAAAAACAAATATATAAAAAGCAAGCTATATACAGAACAAATAGGAAACATTAATAGAGGGAAGGCACTAGAATTAAGAGGGCTTGGGGAAGACTTCTTATAAAAGATGGGGATTTTAGTAGGGACTTGTAGGGAGGGAAGCCAGTTGGTAAAGTTGAAGAAGAAAAGCATTCCAGGTCTGGGGAACAGCCAAAGAAAATGCCCAGAATTGGGAGATGTCTTGTTTATGGAACAGCCAGAAGGCTAGTGTTACTTGATCTAAGAGTGTTTATTATGGAGTAAGGTATAAGAAAACTGGAAAGGTAGGAGGGGCTAGGTTATGATGGGCTTTGAAGGCCAAACAGAGCGTTTTGTTTTTGATGTTGGAGGTAAGAAGGAACCACTGGAATTTGTTGAATAGAGGGTGACATACTTGGATCTGTTCAGCATTTCTTAAACTGTGGGCCATGTCCCCATATGGGTTACCACCCACAATTTAAGAAGCGCTGAAGGGATCTCAAGTGGAAAAAGTTTAAGAAGCCCTGCTTTAGATAGATCACTTTGGTGACTGAATGATTTGGATTGGGAAGAAACTTGAGGCAGGCAGATCCACCAGCAGGATATTGCCGTAATCCAAGTGTGAAGTGGTAAGTGCCTATACCAGGATTTTGGCAATGTCAGAGGAGACAAGGGGGAATATTGGAGGGATGTTGCAAAGGTAAAATTGACAGGTCTAGGCAGTAGCTTGTATGTGGAGGAGAAGAGAGAGTGAGGAACCCCAGGATGATTCCTAGGTTGTGAGCTTGAGGGCCTGGGAGGATGGTGTTGACCTCTACAGTAATAGAGAAGGTAGGAGGGGGAAAGCATTTAGGGGGAAAGATAATGAGTTCCGTTCTGAAACATAATGAGTTTAGAACAGGCATGGGGAACCTGTGGCCTCAAGGCCACATGTGGCCCTCTAGGTCCTCAAGTGTAACCCTTTGACTGAATCTAAACTTCATAGAACAGATCCCCTTAATTAAAGGATTTGTTCTGTAAAACTTGGGCCTCAGTCAAAAGGCTGCATCCAAGGGCTTAGGAGGATACAGGTGGCCCCGAGGCCAGAGGTTCCCTGCCACACCCACTTGCCCCCCCAGTTTAGGATATCTACTGGACATCCAGTTAAAGATATCTGAAAGGTGGTTGGAGATTAGCAGAGAGACTGGGGCACCATAATGATAGTTTCATAACTTTTTGCCAGGATTCTTATGGATGGCATTTGACTGTGGATGGCTAGCTTCACCTGCTAGAATTATAGCTGGAAGGGACCTTAGACACTATCTAATCCGGCTCCTTCATTTTACAAATTGAGGCCCAAGCAGGATAAGTGACTTGCCCAAGATCACCCAGGTCATGGCTGTCAGGCACAATTTAGTCTCACTTTTTAGTCAGTGCTCTTTCCAATTTACCACACTACCAGAACAGTTTAGTTTCTTCAAGGTAACGGAATTAGGATGGGTTTCCTTACCTCCCCCTTCAATAATTTCTCCCCCGCCCCCCAAGATAAGTGAAGTTTATTTAGAAATGATAGGACTAAGGGATTTCTTTGAATTACTTATTGGACTGTTGACTTAAGTTTTTATATATTTTTTCCAAATCCTCTACGTTTTTAATGGTCTTTTTCAAAGTTACTGTTTGTGGTACTGGGGCAAGCATTTTTATCAGTTGTTTATGATAATGAGCTTATACTATAGCTCAGACAGAGACTCCTTGCAATACTGTCTCTTCATAGCACGTTCATATATAGACAACCAAGAAATTATTTTAAAGGATCCTCAAGCAATTCAGAAGATATTCCTCATCATGAACGTGCTAATTGCAAAACAGTCTTGTTATGAAATGAGGTCACCTGAGAATGTTTAAGTATGAAAATCTAGTTTTGTTTCACATAATATATGTGAACCCAGGGTCAATTTTCTTTTATTACCTTTTAGCAAACTTTGCACAACCTGTTGAGCAAGTTTTCTCCTTCCTTCTCTGCCGAGTTAAAACAATTAAATGAACAGCACGAACAGCTATTTCACAAGTGGATGTTACAATTACAGTAAGTATGATGCTTTAAAATGCTTAATGGAATAATTGAATTTGTGCTTGTACAGTGTTTTTTACTTTAGAGCAATTTTATGCATTATTTTGTTTTATGCATAAACCGTGTGTGTTGTAAATAACCACAGAATGTATACCAAACAGCTCTTGTCCCTGTTTAATAAGTGGAAAGACTGAAGCACCTGAGGGGTCAGAGGAGAAAGCAGTTGGCTCTGGAATCAGAGGACCCCAGTTCAAATCCCATTTCTGCCACTTTTTACTGTGGGCAAATCACTTTATTTCTTTGGGCTTCAATTTCCTCATCTGTACAGTGAGAGTGTTGGACTAGGTGATTTCTCATATCCCTGACCTCTCCATATCTGTGGTCTGGTGAAGTGATAGAAATTGCCCAGTGTCACATGGGAATGTATGTAATGACAAAGGGTACAAATGTTATTATTGGTAAATCTTGGGTCTCCACTAGTTATAAGATAGTTTTCCTACCTTCTTTCCTCATCCTCTAAAAATTTTTCTTGGTCTGGGCCTTGGTATCAACTCAGTTCTGGTTCTGTGACTGTGTAATTGACCATCCTTTGAAGCTCTCTGAAACCTACTTCTCCAACTCTCAGTATGCTCTATCAAAATCTGGCCTGTCTCCCTCACTGGCTCAATCCATTCAGGATCAATTCCTCTCTACTGCTGTGTAGGGTCTGTGGTAGTTTATCCTTTCCCTAGAAAATAGTGAATATTTTCTTTCTAGGCTACTTCCCTGGGAATTTTTGCCTTATACCACCTCACTACACTCTGGATGGCTGTAGTCTTTGGCCCTTTTGAAAACTGTTTACCTACATGTCTTGTCTGGTTCTGTTCTCTCAGCTCCCAGAAGCAGGTTCTGCTGTGGCATGTTTTGACTGGTTTAGTCCTTGTATCTATTGCTGCAGACCACAAGACCTGTCCAGACCCTCTTGAGTGTTAGCTCCCACCCCTGGCCAAGTTTCACCTGCTTTAGAGGGCCTACCCAACTCCTTAACCTTTGACTTAACTAAAGTGTTAGATAGATATTAGGAACAATAAAGTCTGGACACCTCTAGTTCTCTAAGAATCCAATCATTTTGCTATCACAAACCATTCTTAGCCTGGTTTCTTTTTACTTTTCCTCCTCTCCTTGTTCTCTTACTACATCTCCTGAGGGGCAATTTCTTCAAACCTATATGTTGTTATTATAATTACACATTATAATTGGTCATGTTACGGTGTCAGCATGTGTTCACTTTCCATTAGTTGGTCAGGATTATTTCCCCATAGTGCCCCCTCTTAACATATGGCGCTCAGTAAGAGATGTAATTTAGTGTTCTTAATGCTCTTCTCAGACATGCCATTGTTTTAGAGTCATCCATAATTTATTTGCTTTTGTATCTATTGCTTTTAATCTTTTAAATCTGAGAGTTTGTTGTCCAGCCATACTAGTCTCATAAGACTCTTTACCAATTTATTGCCAGAATCAGTTTCAGCTTTCAGCTTAGCCCTTGGACTAGCTTTATGGGCATTAGCGTTGTGTGCATGGTCTGACAGACAAAATCATCAACAAAGTAAATCGAGGATTTATTGTTGATTTTGCTTTTAATAGAAATAGACAGGTAGGTGAAGCGTCCCTTTCACAACATAATTATCCTACCTCTGGGGTTGCTTTGTAATCTGCAGCCAGAGCTTGTCATTTAATTCCTCCAGCTGACCTGTTAGCTACAGTATATCAACACTATATTGCCATGTTTTATCTTTCCTTCATTCCTTACCCAAATACTCTCTACCATATAACCCCATTTAGGTGTGTGGACTCCACACAGGTGAGTAATTTTTATTGTACAGTGCTTCCCTGTTTCTTATTCCATCCAATCTCTTCTTTTTGTTCTGAACAGAGCATACTCACTAATTATAGTCATGAATCACACCCTGCCACGTGTCACTGATACCTGTTTGCTTATATTTACCCACCTTTTTTTATTGCTTACTATCCATAGTCAAAGCGATTATGTATAGACATATGAACCAGCAAATATGACTTGTTTGCTTTTATGTACTTTGTCTCTTATGATCACTGAACACTTCTAGTGCTATTTTTATATTATGCTTGTTGGCCTTTGCAATTTACATTCAGCTTAGTAGATAAATTTGATTGCTTTTCACACTTTAGTCATACTTTTTGCATTCTATAACTGATAATATGGTTTTTAGAAGCTGATTCTGGGATTTTTTCAAATTTGTCCTTCCTTTATAGTTTAAAGCCTGCCTAATTAGATTAGCCAGTCTGAAGACAGATGCATAGTTCCTTACTTTCCTTATATGTATTCAGCCAAGAACCCTTTATTTGTGTGTTTCTATGATCCAGAAAACTAAATCCTAGTCCAGTTGGTTTATGTTTAGTATTTTACTTTATTCTCTGATATTTTCAACTTAGAAAATCCTTCCTGTGCTCCTAAGTCCTTTAGCCTCTTATCCATGACTTCATAAGCTTTTAAAGTTAGAGGCATAACATGGAATTCTTGTACCTGGGACAAATTCAGTTCAGCATGGAACAGTGCACATAGGATAGTTCAGCAAGTGAAGTTGGACCATTAGAGGAAGTGGTGCTGAGGGTTAGCCACAACCAAGAAAAAATGAGCCCTTTCCCCCTTCCTCTTGGGTTCCAGAAATCCCTGTAACAATTTCACTCATCTAATGATAGTTATGAATGCATAACTGAAAAAATATTTTTTAAGTAGTCACTATATGCCAGGCACTGTGCTGAACTCCAGGGATAAAAATACAAAAGTGAGACAGTCTTTGCCCTTAAAGAGCTTTTTAGTTCTAATATTCTAATGGGGGAGGCAACATATGTAGGTGATTAGTATCTAGGCAAGGGAGCCTGAGGATTCACGGAGATGGGGAGTGGAGTTGTGAGGCAGTTCGTTGCCACGTAAAACTTGACAAATTCAATGGTGATTATTCTTTTCAGAGCAAAAGGCAGAAAATTGCATGTGGAGTGGAGAAGGAAGCCTATGGGTCTATCCCTGAGGCACACAGCAAGATACCTAGGGTGGATGGATGAATGGGATGTGAGATGGTCTCTTGTGGGTTAGATGAGTTTGCATTTATTCATTCACCAGTCAGGACAGTTTGGCCCCAGGTAGGAGATTCCAAAACTGAATGAACTAACTTCCTCAGGGAGGAAAGCTGTTGGTCTCTACAAAAAGTAGTATTTCAGGTGAGAAGAATGGGGTCTCTAGCAAGGTAAGACAGGTCGCAGGGTAACTGGCATAAATGACTGGATGAGGATGAGTTATGGGTCTAAATATTTTTTGTTTTCACATGAATTTTCAGTAGTGGGTAACAGTCCTCATGTTTGACAGGTCTTAAGGGACTTTCCCTCATATCCTGACTGTCCTTTTGTAGAAGACGACATTTCTGATTCTACATATTACATGTCTCTTCTTCAGTAGGATGTCAAGCTGTGAGGGCTGGTTTTTTTGTTGTCTTTGTATTTGAATGCCTGATACAGTGTCTTGGACAGAGTAGGCACTCAGTAAGTGTTGGACTGATTGAGTTTGGACTATATGCCACAGGATCATAAGATCATAGGTTTAAAGCTCAAAAGAGGCCATATGGTCAACCTTCTTCTATTTACTTCTTCACCCCCTGCGTTTTACAGATGGGGAACCTGAGGCCCAGAGAGGTCCCAGAAGTAGTTGGTATTAATTTGCTCAAGATCCCAAAAATAGTTGGTGTTAGAGCCTAGTCCTGGTCCAAACCCTAACCCTGTTAGAGTCCAGCACCTTTTCCACAAGACTGCACTATTTCACACCCTCCACCCCCACCCCAACATGCTGTGTCTTAGTGTCCATAAAACCCTCTTTTCCTCCTTTGGATTAAGGATGTTCACTTAACCATGTGATGTACACATATAGAATCATACAGACAAATAATGGGGTAAATAAAGATAAGCATTGGACTACTAAGCAATAGGAATTGCATTCTGCCTGTGGAGTTGTCTTCTCTGTTGTTACCTTTAACTCTCTCTTAGCGGACATTTGTGACTCTTATTCATAAATTGTTCAGTCTCCTTTTGAATCTGTTTTATAATACTTTTAGTGCAATTTATTGGATTAACTGTTTCTTCATTTACTTATTGTATTACTTTTATTTTGCTCTAAACTTAATGTGATAAAATTTTGATGGTTTTCTCCTTATCCTGGTATTTTGAAGATAAATTGAAGAAAGTTCATGTTCATTTATCTGTGGTATTCATGATTTTATAGATTTCTTTCTTTCATTACATCTTTCACCTTAAAATATATTTAATAATGTTTACTTTTAAACAATTCTCTTTCTAGCCTACTTCTAGAAGACAGTTTGAGAGTAGAAATCTCCCTGACATCCTTGGTAAAGATTGAAACAAACCTTCATTCATGTCTTAGCCATTTCTTCTTTGTCCATGAGTGTACCCTTTCTTTCATTCATGAGTAAGGATTTAATGGTCTGTAATGATGATGACCAATTTCATCCCAGTACCTATAGGTATAGACATATGCTTCATCTTTTTTATTCAGTTCATATCTGGGTTTTATCATCATATTTGGATTTTATTAGTAGCAGAAAAAATCAGAAGCCCTCGTTTTGGCACCCTAGAGTATATAGCAATAGGAACCTGCATAGACATGAGCTTTTCAGGTGCTTTTCTCATTATTCTGTTAGGTCTTAGGCTCTACTTCCTTTCTGTATACACACAGACACACACACACAGAGTCACTGTTTTTCTAACTGATTTGCTCTCTATTATATTCAGAGGATCTCTTTTACTCTTGGAGTCCTTTACTGGCTACCTTTCAGTCTTCTGTGGTCATACCTTGCTTTAAAAATATATGTTCAGAGAGGCGACTAGGTGGCACAGTGAATAGAGCACTGGCCCTGGAGTCAGGAGGACCTGAGTTCAAATGCGGCCTCAGACACTTAACACAAACACAAAACTAGCTGTGTGACCATGGGCAAGTCTCTTAACCCCAATCGTCCGCCAAAAAGCTAAGTAAATATGTATGTGTATATGTTCAGTTGAATTGAACAAAATCTTTGTTGTTTTGTGGATGTATAAGAAAATGCTTTGTAAAGTTTAAAAAGTACTTAAAAAGAGATTGTTCTCAATTTCTCAATTTGGTTACTTTCTATTTTTTAAAGAAAAGTAGCTTTTTTCCTTGCTGATCTTTTTGATTCTCTGTTTTCAGGGGTGGAATAGCCCTTTGTACCTCTTCTATATATTTATATTCTATTTTGCATTATTTTTTTTATGTCTTGTTTCCTTCCTGATACTGCAATTTCTTAAGAGCAGGGATTGTTAGCATAGCTATCTCTTTATGCAACCCCTAGCACAGTAATTTTCATGAAGTAATTGCTTTAAAGGTATTTGTTAAATTAAGTGCTCAAATTTCCTCTTCCTATCCTTTTGGTAAAGTTTGTAGCTTGCATCACTGTAGCCTTTTGATTATTTTCCCATTTACCAGCTCTCTTCGCATTCCTTGCTACCATCTATTTCAATTCACAGATTTTCTTATTCAGACCTATAGTATTGGCATAGAAGCATTTATATGATCTGGATTGACTTAAAACCAAACCAGCTCTTCTCATACCTGTTTGTCTGGTTCAATGATTCAGCCTTTCTCATTGGTTTTCTGATGTTTACGTGTCTAAAAATTATATATCCCTGGCTTTGCTTGCCCTGAAAGGCCTGTGCCCCAGATGGGTATCCTTAGTGAAAGAGGATGTAGATACCTGTTGTGGGGAAGCTGGAGAAAGGATGCCTGGATGCATAGCCCTAAAGGAGAAGTATTGTCTTTGAAGCATCACAGCTGACAAAAGCAGTGTTCCACTGTAAGCTCCATTGACATATCTTGCTATTATGATCATAGAAATCTGTTTTGGTTGTAATTCTAAACTGAAATTGAAGGTGGTACTGTATTGAATTATCAGACCTCAAGAGAAATTAGTTGTTTGAGAAATTGGAACTAGGAGGTACTGAACTGTAATTTCACAAATGTTTTTTCCTATAGCCTAGGGTTCAACATTGTGCTTTATGGACTGGGCTCTAAGAAAGAATTGCTAGAGAAATTTCGTGCCTCCATGCTGCAAGATTCAGTTCATGTTGTCATCAATGGGTTTTTTCCTGGTATTACTGTAAAATCAGTAAGTGTATCAAATATATTGAAAGCATTAAGAAAAAATAATTTGTTTAATTCTTTATCACTGATATGGATTTAGTTTCATATTTTAATATATCTAATTTAGAGAGGTTTCTTTGGACTTTATAATATTTCTGAAATGTTATAGTTACCTGTGTATTCTGTGAATTTGTCTTCTAAAACAATGCTTAAAGACTGTTCCTGAAATACATTTCTGTTACTGATTTTGCATCTGTGTGGTATCACGTTCCTAGGCTTGGAAATTGGGGATCCAGCATTGCCAACTCATAATGTTGCTTTATTTTCACACTTGCCAGCCTGCACCCCTGCAACTGCCATCTGCTGGGTTTCTGTTGCTGCCACTTTCCCTAGATTTCTTGGGTTTCCTTACACTAGGGCTGCTGTGGTGAGAATGCCACAGAATTTCACTTTCATCTGATCCCTAAAAACAATATGGAAACTTCTTAGGTGTCTTAAAAGATGATTTAGTACAAAGGACTACAGGAGAAACATGACATTGAAGACAACATAAAAGGGCAAGAAAGACTCAAATTGTAGAGGGAATAATTTCGTCCCGTTTCTAAGCAACCGGGATATACTTTTCTTATTTTCTCCTTTCCTAATCTCTCAACTGGTCTTGACCTTAATGTTAATTTGTGGCTAGTTACTTTTTAATAAATTTGGTAGATCAGACAACTATACCTCAGTCCCTCAAAAATCTCTCTCAAGCCCTAGATTATAGGTATAGAAGTATATATTCCAGTTCCAGTCATTCTTGGAATACCTCGCCCAAGACCTACCAACAGTAGCCTTGATAAAATCACTGCCCACTCTCAGTGTAAGTCCCAGAAAGACTTTCCTTACTTAAGTTTTGTAATCGTGTCCAGTAATCCTTCCTTAGGACTGGGTAGAGGAGAATTTCTTCATGTTTTTTTTTCTTACCCTCAGTCTTCCTGAGACATTGTACTAGCTAGATCATTATTGCTGTTTGAAGTATCTTTTGCCTGAAGCAGTCCTAACTTCATGAGTTGTAGATTGGTCCCACACCAGACCCCTCTGAACTTTGATTCCTGGGAAATGCATAGCATGGCTACTGCAAGAGTAGTTTCTGCTCCCAGACTAATAGTCTCTGTAATAATCAACCTATGCTTCCTTGCATCTCTTCCCTTACTCTCCACACTCTATAGCCAGTTGGTTCTGACTGTCTTTCTGTATTCTCAGTTCAGATCTCTAATCACTTATTTATTCCAGGGTGCTAAGTTTTGGTCCCTTCCCCTAAGGATTATACTCTGAAGGCTACATATTTTTTTTACCTTTGTTAAAAACCAGGAACGCAAAGATACTAGTATTTTTAAAAATTTTTTTTCATATTTCTTAATGATCTATGGTCCTAGTACTTCAGGAATGCAGCCAGCCCTGAATTTATACCTGAAGACCTGACCTAAAGATCTATGTTTGGAGCCCTCTCAATGATTAATACTCTCACATTTTCCAGGCTTGCCAGGGTTTTCTCTGGGGTTGTCTGGAAGTGACTTGTTTATGGTTCTTTTTTACATGTCTTCAGGTCCCTTGTAAGCAACTAAGACATGGAACAAATTAATTCCTCACTTGAGGAATGTGGAAAGGATTGTACTCAAGGCTATACATAGACAAAGAAATTTTACCTGTAGTAGGCCTTCAGCTTCTTGGAGAGTTAGATGCTCCAGACACGTAATCTTACGTTAGGGTCAAAGGCCCCTCTCTCCAGTGGGAAATAAGAATGCTGATTCACTAGGAATGATTCTTGTGCCTTGGATCTGCACAGTTCACATGATTAACAGTACAAGATGAGGGCAAGGTTCCAGTTGCTTCTCTGCATCATGACTCAGTGTGCCTCGTTGCTTATTCCTTCTAACTCCCTCGACTCTTGTCTCGGTCCAGCAACCTCTCTTGTGCTATTGCTGACGGTTTTTGTTGCTTCAGCTGCCAGTTTGGCTCTAGAGTTATTTGATACTTCACTGCTGCTTTTGCTGCTTCATGGAAGCCTCATCACTTCACTCTCCCTTCCTTTTATGGAGAGATAGTCAGGGCCACTTGGATTCTGCACTAGATTACACTTTCCTAGCTCATTTATTAGTCAGACAGACCCATAGCCCCATTTGACCATACACAAAAGAATCCTTGAGGCCTTACTTTTCTGACTCAGCCTATTAGCCATGCCGCTCACTTGTTTACTTCTTTCTTTCCTTAGGCTTCTAGCAGCATTCCTCTGACACAGCATCTTTTGTTTAGTCTTTCTGAGGTTAAGGAGCATATACTTGTACCTTTTTATATTTGACTTTTTGATTTCCTGTTATTCCTCCTTTCCTAACAGCTGCAAACCATGTATACTCCCCTGAGATGTAGAGGAACCGCAAGAGGGCACTAGAAATATTTGAGGGGTCTGTGACAAAAGCTGGTATCAGTCCTGCTGTGAGACCAAGACTTCATGTCTTTGCCCTCATATTGTAGTGTTTGCTAGATGTCATAGAGTAAATAAATGCTTATTTCTGTACTTGCAAGTTTTTCTGTGTTTGCAGAATACATTTTCTTCCTTTTTCCTCGTTAACAAAAGTTCTGGTTACTATCTCAGTATTCCTATCCTTCAGTTTCCAAGTATCCATTTCTTCATTATACAGCAAGGTGGTACAATGGAGTAGAGTGCTGGACTGAAGTCAGTATTTGAGTTCAAATCTGGCCTTACATACTTCATAACTATGTGAGCCTGGCCAAGTCATCTAACCTCTCTCAGCCTCAGTTTACTCATCTGCAAAATGGAGATAGTAATCATGTCACCTACCTCACAGGGTTGTTGTGAGGGTCAGATGAGATAATGTATATCAGACACTTTGAAACCTTAAAGCATTATCATCATCATCGTCATCGTCATCATCACTCTGCCCTGTCTCTTTTTATCCCTATTTTATTTAGAAAATTTTATAGTATTTTCATGTGTAAAGTTGTGAGTGTTATTTGGAAAGGGGAAATCTAAGCCTGTTATTTTATTACCTATTCTTGTTACTCAGTACGATCTAATAGAAATAGTAATGTTCTGCTTTCTGTTACAGATTCTGAATTGTATAACAGAAGAAATCCTCTATCATACGGGAACTTTCCGAAGTGTGCTAGATCAGCTGGACTGGATAATCAGCAGATTTAAAGATGGTAACATAGAATCTCTGTAACTTCAGGTGGAATTGAATAGGCATTTTCACTTATTCTCATGTAAATAGATGTTATTTTTATGTGGCATATAATAATTGCTTACTTTGTTTTAAAAATTGAAGCTTTTTCTTTGACCACTCTGCATTCTTTAGGCATATTATTTGAATTTATCCTCTGGTCCTTGAGCAAGCTGTACGGTCAGGCCTCTTACCTTCTTAAGAAATTTAAAGATATGTATTTCTTGCTATGAGCTAAAAAGGGTGCATTACATCTATTATATAGCAAGCACTGTGCTGGACCATCTGCCTTCAGGGAGCTCACACTCTGTTAAAGAAGACAGCATCTACATATATAAATATATACAAAATAAACACAAGATAATTTTTGGAGTAGAAACTTTAAGAGTTGCAGCAGGGGAAGAATTGGGTGAGGTTTCGTGTAGAAGGTGGTGCCTGCCCTGAGCTTTGAAGGAATCTAGGGATTTTAAGAGGTAGGGGTGAGAGGAGGAATGCATTCAAACCACAGGTGATAAACTATGTAGACATTGAAAATAGAAGATGGAATGTCATGAATGAGGAACAGTAAGAAAGCCAGTTTGTCTGAACCATAGATGAGGGAAATGTTTAATAAGACTTGCAATGTAATTTGGGGAATAGGTTGTAAAGGGCTTTAATGTCCAGTGGAAGACTTTGTGTTTAATCCTTGAGGAAATGTGGAACCACTAAAGTTTATTTTGTTTGGATGCACGTGCGTGTGTACACATGTAGATATGTACACACATGCACACATATGTGTGTGTTGTGTCTGTATGTATATATAATTTATATTTATGCTGTATATATTTTTATATGTACTTCTCCATTAGAAAATAAGCTCATTGGAAGTAGAAATTATTTTCATTCTTATTACTTGTATCCCTACTGCACAGTATGTGGCATATAACAGGAGCTTAGTAAATACTCAGTGAATGACTGATTGATTGATAAGGGAGAAGAGACTTTGGACAGGGAGACCAATTGGAAGCCCACCATAACAGTCCAGGTGAAAAGCAGTGGCCCTATGAAGGGAAAGACGGGGCCAGATGCAAAAAGAAATACTGCAGGCATAAAATTGATAAGACAAAATTGATTGGATTTGTGGTTGGGGGGGTATGAGTGGTTGAAGATGAGAAGGTTGTGAACTTTGGTGACTGGAAGGATGATATGTTTTGTTTTTTATATCATCTACATTTCCTCCAGTATCCCTCCCCATTCCCAAAGTTCCAGCCCTTAAGATGAAGACTATTTTGTTTTGGCTATGCCTGGTACAGAACACCTACTCTATCCTTCTTCCATATGATTATCAATAATTTTTGAACTAAACACTATCTCTACTTGCAATATTTGCAATAGATGCCCTCACTCTTGATTCTCTACCTTTCAAAAGTTATCAGCATCATTCTCCTTTTTAAAATTTTCTTTTTAAAAAATTCATATAAAACGAATGTTTCATATCCATTGGAAAACAAGAGGATCTCACATAAAATTGCAACCCTCTCTTGTGTAGAGCTTTTTCTTTTATAGCATACAACATTTATTTTATTTTATTTTATTTTTATTTTGTTTTTGTTTTTGAACAAATTTTTATTTTATTTATTTAGTTTACATCATTCATTTCCACGAGATTTTGAGCCACAAATTTTCTCCCCATCTTTCCCCCACCTCCCCCGTCAAAACAGCCATCCCCCTGCACAACCCCTCCCCCAATCTAATTTCTCTCATGTCCTCCCCCATCATTCCTCTAACTTTCCGATAGGGCA
>CM053580.1:73015708-73036259 GCA_028627135.1 Pseudochirops cupreus
AATGTGAACTGGTCTCCAGCCCAAAAAGCATTCTTGGAGAATTTCTTAGAGAATCTCAAGAGGGATTTTAAAAATGAAATTAGAGAGGCAGAAGATAAATTTAAATCTACAGTGACCAAATTGGAAAAAAATTTCACAGAAGAAAGCCGTATGTCAGGGGTTAAGAAGAGAGCAAGGGGAGAGAAAATGGGGGCTCCTACTGTAGATGGCCTTTTCAAGGAGTTAAACGACAAAGGGCAGAAGAGACATAGGAACAGAATTAGCAGAGATGGAAGAATCAAGTGGGGGGGGTTTTTAAGGATGGAAGAGGCAAGAGTATTTTTATAGGCAGTTTGGAAGAAGCCAGTAGAGGGGGAGATATTGAAAATATGTGAAATAATGGAGGTATTAGGGGGGCTATCTGTTGGAGGAGACAGGATGAAATGAGATTACTTGTGCAGGTAGGAAGATTTGCCTTGGCAAGGAGTAGGGCTGTCTCTTCACATGAGATGGGTAAAGGAGGAGAGAATGGCAGAAGGCATTTGAGTAATATGAGATAAGGAAGCTCACAGCTAATGGCCTCAATTTTTTCTGTAAATATTAAGGAAGGTTCTCAGCTGAGAAAGTGGGAGGGAGGTGCCATGAGCCATTTGAGGAGGATGAAAAGTTCCAGGAGTTACAGTAGGATTGCCTAGCAGCAGTGAGGGCCCACTTGAGGGAGGCTGTGTAACACAAATTTGTAGTGAAGCCAGTCAGAATGGTTCCGTGATATTCTCCACCTTCGTTGAGTAGCCTGTGTGCAGGAGTGAAAGCAGTGAATGGGGGGAGTAATCCAAGTGTTCAAGAATACTATAAAATGTGACTTCAAAATGACTTGCTTTTAGAGATGTCAGAAGGCATGAAGAAATTTGGTTTGGACATTTCTCTTTGTAGAAAAAAAATGCTCAAATTTAGAATAATTATAAACTAATAAAAACTATCTGCCAGGCAGGTCTGTGCCTGGAATGCACAGAGTGCAGTAGAGTTTTCCTTCCATACATCCCTTTTAGACTGTAAAGGGAGGGGGGGGAGGTACATTTTATGTTATTTGTACTCCTCGCTGTGCCTTGTACACTGCAGCTGTTTGGTATTTACTTAATGAGAAAACCCTATGTACTTTTCCCATATGTACTTTTAAAATTGAGAACATTCAGCTCTAAAGAATTAAAAATCCTTTAAAGCTATACCATATTGTGTTAGGACCTATTTCTCCAAAACAGGGATTAGTTTTCCATAAATGGCAACAAAAGTTGTCATGATTAATCCCTGTCTCCCTTGAGCAAATTTCATGGTCACCTATATTAAAAGTTTCAAGTGGAATCAGGGCCCCTCCAAATTATGGATGCCTCAAAAACCGTGGGAGTAACTATACCCTACCCAGTTGACAAGATGTATTTCCATGAGATGGGGGGTGGGAGGCTGTATCTCTACAATTTTAAATGTCACTCTAGCCTTGTTACATATCCTTGTGTTTAGGACGAAGTAAACTTCCTTTTTAAAATTTATCAAAGACTCACAAGTGTCATATCTCCTCTCCAAATCGAACCTGAGCAGGGTGCTGGTGTGAGGCCTGCCCCTAAATGTGAATTTAAGAGGAATACTGGAGAGAGAAACAAAAAAGGCTTGAGAGGGAACAGAGACAGCTACCAAAACAGGATTCAGCACTGTTTATGTAATTCACATCAAGTACCTTCTTAATGGAAAATACAATAAGAGGAAGAGAGACAACAGACAAGTGAGGTTTGAAAAAATGATTGCTAAGATCCTTCTACCTTTAAATGTTACGGCTGCTAATTTAGTTAGAAGGCAGAAAAGCAAACTGATTTGTGAACAATATCCCCATCTTGTGGCCATTTACGGCATTACTACTAAATATTTTTAAACCCATGTTCTTTTAAAAAAAAGAAATCAATGAACAAGCATCTCGTATGCAAGGCACTGAGACCATAAAGAAAAACAAAAACAGTCCCTGACTTACAGGAGAATATCACATAGAACTTACATTCTACTGGAGGAGATGACACACCTGTCAATAGCACAGACACAGAATGGACAGAAATTCACCTTAGAGGGGATGGCACTAGCAGTGCAGAGGATCCTGTAATCCTATGTGACATGACACTTGATGGAAGTATTTGTGAGGGTGTTACTGAGCTTCTGGGTATGGAATGGGGAAATTCTAGCCTCTAGGCCGAAGAGCATAATTTCTTCCCTTCTGTGGCATAAATGCCAATAAGTGATGGTTTCACTGATGACATTTACTACTATTTTTTGTCATCTCCCTGATCTTCAGTCCCCCTTCTCTATCACACTCTTCTCCCTTCCCAGTCTGAACTTTTCCCTGGGCCAGTTCCACCCCGTACTATCCAATACTCTTTAAAATGATTCTCCTCAAACCCCATGGAAAACAGAGGAGGCAGCTGGCAGCACCGAGTTTTGAACACCCCCTCAACTCATTGGTGGGCAGAAGTGCTAGGCTTGTGTCCTGAAGGTGGTTTGCTCCTGTCTGAGAGACTAGTAATTCTGTAATGGGCCTTGTACATCAAAGATATTAAAATACTGACTCAATTCTAGTGATTAATCATTTTCTAATGATAAATGTTTAGATGATTTCTTCCTTCTACAAGAAACATTAGCTCTCCTGCCAGTCTGAGTGCAGTTCCTTTTATAAAATAAACTATTTTGAACTATTTATTTTAAGGCCTAGATGGGGGAAGGAGGAGGCTGCAGAATGAAGAGAAAGAGACTAGCACAACCACATGCATACCTGTAAGGTAAAGATCTGCTTCCACACCCTGAAGGACACTGCTCCCAGAACCAGCACACAAGGCTACTACTTTGATTTGCGACTCTTTAAGAAACAGCAAATAAGAAACAAATTGTCACTTTTATTTTAATAATAAATAGTAATAACTGTGACTCCAAATGCAATATAGACTATCTCTTGGTCTCCCCAATGATAAAGTGATTTTGGTTTTGATATAAACCTAGATAAAAGTAAACAACATATATGCATCATTTTCCTTGAGCTTAGGTGATAGGACCCATAAAAGCAGAAGACTTTCCCTTCAGAACTGGAGAAGAAATAATCTCTCTCATATGGAACAGTATACAACAAGCCTCTTAATAGCAGCCCCAACATCTTGTTTGTAAAGCGCTTCATAATTTTCAAAGCACTAGTATACATTATGTAATTTATTTTTTCCTAAGTTTACCACAAAGTTGTCAGGTAGGAATGTAAGGCAATGCTTTGGTTTTAGAGATGAGAACGTTAGCAGGATAACTTTGAGGTTAGTGAATCAAATGCAGGTGTCAGGACTAGAATCCAGGTTCCTAAGCTGAATTGCAAGTTGCGAATCACGAATAATTAGAGAAATACAAATTAAAATAACTCTGAGGTTCCATCTCACATCTTTTGGATTGGCGAAGCTGACAAAAAGGAAGGAAATGATAAATATTGGTGGGACTGAGGGAAAACAGGCATATTTAGTGTAGCCATTCTGGAAGGCAATCTGCAGCTATACTGCAGAAATTACTAAACTGTATACTCTGACTCTGTGTTAAGGATACTATTCCCCACAAAAAGGAGAGGAGGACTCACCTATACTAAAAGATTTGCAGCAGTTCTTTTGGAGTAGCAAAGAATTGGCATATATAGGGGTATGAATGAATTGGGGAATGGCTGAACAAATTATGAATCAAATGGGGTAGTAGTGTGTGGCATAAGAAGTGATGAAGGCGGGGAAGCTATGTGTTGAAGTGAATAGAGCACCGGCCCTGAAATCAGGAGGACCCGAGTTTAAATCCAGCCTCAGACACTTGACACAACTAGTTGTATGAGCTTGGGCAAGTCCCTTAACCCCAACTGCCTTGCCTTCCCCCCTCCAAAAAGAGAAAAGAAAAGAAATTATGTAGGGGATGCTTTCAAAGAAATTTGAGAAGACCTGTGTTAACTGATGCAGAGGAAAGTGAACTGAACCAGAAGAACAGTTTATATAACAATTTCAACAATGGAAAACAACTTTGAAAGACTTACAGACTCTGAACAACATATTAACCAACCATGATTCCCAAGGACCCACTGATGAAGCATACTCCCCACCTCTTGAAAGAGCTAGATGATGGAGTCAGGGTGCAGAATGATTGAATGTCCTTTGTTCTCAAAGAGGACCAAAATGACATCACTATATCAGAGTCAAGTTATAGTGTGTTTGACTGTGATCAGACCCATATAAGCTCAGAATGCTCTACCGCAGTTTGGGCACAAATAGTCTATGTGAATACTGTGCAGAACAACACATTCGTACACACACACACACACATAATTATATATTTGGACAGGACTTATATGAGAATTTGTTAAGCATGACTGCATATTTGTTAAAAGAATTTTTCTTAATTTTTTAAATGAAGATGGGAGAGAGAAAAATAAATATTTAATTGAAAAAAACTATCCTGGGGTGGCTAGGTGGTACAGTGAATACAGCACCAGCCCTGGAATCAGGAGGACCTGAGTTCAAATCCAGCCTCAGACACTCAACACAAAACTAGCTGTATGACCTTGGGCAAGTCACTTAACCCCAATTGCCCTACTTCCCCCCCCCAAAGCAAAATAAAAAAAAATTAAAAATAAAATTATCCCAAGTTGGTTTTACTTTATACTGTTAATTATATACAACTTTGCAGCCTAAAAGAGGATTTTTTTTTGTTAGGTTTGACCACATCTTCTTTTAATAGTTAACCTCTACCAAGAATTCTCTTAAGTAAACTCAAATGCCAAGAATCTATAATCCAAAAATCCACTCATTGAGCCTCAGGCTGAAAGTCCTTTAATTGTTTCTTGTAGATGGGTTTAACCTATAATTCATTTAAGGCAGAATTTTCTTATGTCTACTTCAGTGTGTTTGTTCCTAAAAGTCCTGAGAGAAGCCAAGAAAGGAAAAGTCAGCATAAGCATCACAGACTAGGTTAGATCACCAGTATCATTTCACTAAGGTACATCCAGAACTGTTAAGATTTATTTTAACTAATCATTCGTTTTATTTTAAAAGCCATCACTCAAGACTCAAGTCTTTCATTTTTTTTTTACTAGGATGAATATATCCCAGAGTTTTAACATTACCGTCAGAGAAATTACTGGTTGAGTGATTTTACTATTTACAAACTGGCATAACAAAATGTTCATGTTGTTTACCTAAAGTCCTCCCTACTCCGAGAGCTAGGCGGACATGCGGCAGTTTTAGGTGACCTTTGATTCGTTCAATCATGGTTGCCAAGGAGACAGGTTCAGCCAGTGTGCATAATCTTCCCATCCCAGTATTCAGAAGCAGAGGCTGGGGAGAAACAAAATTTTCGAAGACTGCAGGTACTCAGATCACTATTAAGGTGCATTCTTTGGATGTCTCTCTTTGAACAGATTTTCCAGAGAGAAAATTATTGCGCTTTTACAGAAGGAATTGTTAGTGCTATGTCTTTAAGAGTATACTCAAATTTCAAAACATATTTGTGAAGTGTACATTTTCCCTTTTCTAACAGAGTTTAATACCCAAGCTTCTCTTTTGTGTTTCCCTTCTGCCTTCATATCTATCACTCTGTAGATTCAGGAAATGGAGATTTATCTATAAGGAAGAACTGGTGTTGTGTTTGTCCAGGTGCAGTGGATGATTAGTTACTTAATGACAAACATCAGTGTATTCTGATATTTATTTTTGTTTGTAAATATGAGGTAGCTTTTGTGTTTATGAAGGCTAAAAGTAAATATATTCACCATAGTGAGTACAGTAAGACAGATGAGGATAAAGTTCTCAATTGTCATTCAACTCAATAATTAAAATTTATTAATGAGAAAAAAGGGGAAGCCTATATTACTGCTATTTTGTCTCTTAGAAACAAGTCCTAGTTAACACCCCATTAATACAACAATTTGTATTAAAAGTCATCAACCAAAACTTTGAAACAAAAGAAAAGAGCATATTTATTACTTTCTCCAGTGATAGGATCTCAGTCTTCTGATAAAGATGACTATTTTCAGAGAGAAAAGCCACCACTTGCAGCAATGCTTTCTGGGTACAGTTCAAACTGACCCGTATTTGTTCTTCTCCATCATTCCTAGGGGGAAAAACACCTCCATAGTTTAAGATAAACATACATCAAATATATACTTTGATTTCAAAACTAGATTCTTAGAGGACAATGCACTGCATTTCCTGAATGAAAATACTACTAGTGAAGAAATTATCTCAAGAAATTATTTTACGTTCACAAACAACCAAGCATTCAGCCCAAGTTAAGTCCTAGTTATTTCTAAAACAAACAAATTTCCTAGAATAGGGCTTCTTAGCCGTTTTTGTGCCCTGGACCCTTTAGACAGCCTGGTGAAGCCTACAGCCCCCTTACTGGAATGTTTTTAAACACAAAATACATTGGATTCAAAGGATAGTGAAAATAAAGATGGAATTTTTTTTCCTATCCAGTGCACTGATCTGTCATCTATCCCCTGCCCTAGAATCTCTGTATATAACTTGGTCCTCATGTGAAGAAATATTTTAATAAGTCTTAAAGTGCTAAACAGTGTGACTTCCTGCATGCCATCTGGTCTTTCTGCATCCAGTCTCTCTACCTTTCAGTCCATCCTCCACAGTACTGTCAGATACTCCTTAAGTGTCAGTGCAGCTCTGATCTCTGTCCCTCCTCTGCTCTTGAAGCTTTGGTGGCTCCCCTTTGTCTTTAGGCTGAAATAAAAACTTCTCAGTCTGGAATTTAAATCCCTTTATAATTTGACTCAAACCTCTCTTGCCCTGCTGACAACATATTACTCCTCTACCGGAAACTCTTCATTTTCAGCCAAACTGGCTTTCTTGCTGTTCCCAGGAATCAATCCATGTCCTGTCCCCATGCTTTTCCACGCAGTATCCCCATACCCAGAATATTTTTCCCTTGTCTCCACCTCTTTAGAAACCCTATTTTCCTTCACTTTAGCTCAAACTAACCCCTCCTTCAAAAGCCTTTCCCTGATTGCTCAAGTGGTGGTGCTTCCCACACCCTACTCCAAACACTGTAGGAGCTTTGTTTTTAAAATATGTCCTGTGATATAATACATCATTCTATAATATTGTTGGACCTAACCCCGAGTCACCCTTCATCTTGTCCCAGTCCCCACCATTTTGTGCTCCCTTCTTCACGTAAGTGAAGTCCTGCCACCGCCCAAGGCATATTTCTGAGAAACTGCCCAAGGCACAGTCACCCATCTTGTTCTGGGAAATTGAAACTTAACTATAATCCATATTCCACATACAGCCCTAAACTGAGTATTAACCAATTGCTTCTCTCTGCTTCTGTAAGTTCCTGCTTACGCATAGATCAGACCATTACTTTGTGGTTTTTGTCTTTAAATACTCTGGCTCTGTCCCTGCTCTGGGTTGTTTGATTTGAGTCTACACTCCAAGCAGTAGTGCGCTTCAATAAATCCACATGAAATTTATGACCGGGTCTCACCTCGCATTTTTCTGTACAATATATCTGTGAACATGAATCTGTCCTCACCAGAATATAAGCTCTTTTGAGGCTCTTGTGCCTACATAGTGCATGGTACATAGAACAGGTAAAAGTAACTACTTAGCACTTTATTAATGTTAATAATTAAGAGAATGAGGAAGGGGGGACTGCTAATAGTTTTTATCTTTTCAACTGACTGGCTTTCTTTTACGTAAAAATTTTTTATTGATAATTTCATTTCCAAATATGTCCCTCCCCTCTCTCCTACTGGCAAGTCATTATACAAGGAATTTAAAAAGAGAAAGAAAAAAAATACTGGCTTTAAGTTTTAGAAATAATCTTCATCAGGTACCTCTTGCCTTTAAAGAGGTAGAAGACTATGGATATGTAATACTACTCATAATTTCAGACTGTTTTCATGAGTTGGATAATTTTCTTGAAAAATTAATTCTTTGCTATGTGGGATGGCCCTTTTAGATGGGGGGAAAGGGGCATTTAGGGAATGTAGGTAAGGTTAAAAACCAACAAACAAAATCAATAAATTAAAAAGATACTCAATAGCAAAGAATCTTAACTATTTTCTAGAAACCAGAAAGTCTTAAGTAGGGGTCCATGAAAGCACTTCTCATGAGCAAAAAGTAATGTTAAAATGAGCCAACTGGAAGCAGTGACTTTTAGAAATAGCTGTCCAGGAGTTTACAGAGAGAAAAATCTGAAAAACCACTTCTCTGAAATGTATCTAATCGTCACTTTTGAGTAACACTCAAATTTTCATTTTCCACACAGTATTTCAATATGTCAGAGGATATTCCTTGAAGTGACTGTGGGGATGAGATAGTTAGGCTTCCCTATCCAAAGCCCCATAAAAAGCAGGCATTCAAAGAGTTGAAATTGTTATACGTTATCTCTTGGACAATAATAATAGTCCCCTCTTCTTCCTTTCCCCACCCTGAGGATTTAATGTTCAAATCAGTATAATGAGGACCTTGCATACTTAAAAACTACTATCCAAAAGGCCATTCTTTAGTGGTAACATGGTAAAGGTTTCAGTCTTTTTAAGAAGCTATGAGTCTTAACATTTCTCATAGTACACAGGTATCTATGACTCATAGCCTGGCATACCTTATTACTTTTTATGATGCTTTCAATATGCCAAGTCAGCCTCTGCATTCTAAAATGCCCAGTAGGCAATCTGGTTATGGAAGGAAACATTTTGAAAGTGGTACAATAAAGAATCAGAATTCCTAGGTCCTAGCAAAACAGACTTATATGTGATGATATTTAAATGTTTTAAATCCTGGGGAATGGAAAGCAGAAAACATGGTGATTTTTCTTATATTTCATGGTCTATATTTTGGAGTCATTCTATATGTCTATTCCTCTTAGACTTCAGCAAAGTTAGATACATGTGTAATCATCCTATACAAGAGGAAATTATTTAATTTAAAACTATAAATTAATGAGTGCCACAAATATCTTGAAAAAATAAATAAGAAATAAAGAAACACATAATACCTTGCAGAGAAGGTAGTTATTGAAACTTCCGGTATCTCTTTCATTGCAGACATGAATTTGTCCATGCTTGGGGTATCATTTATATTAAACTCCACTCGATGGGTTCCTATTGTTGGATAGCTGGGAGCTTTTGATGGATGTATTGGAAGAGAGGTACAACCTCCTAAAAAAAGTGCAGAACACAGGGAGATTCTTATTACATTTAAAACAAAGACCTTCCACTAATGTCTTCCTGCAGTGGCTCATCTTGGTATGGATGGACTATTGCCCTGTATGTCTAAGGATCTGTCCAGCTAAATTCAATGAAGCTCATCATCAGGCTGGCTGTGGGGAAGTGAATTCTCCAGCCGTAGAAACCTGAAAATTACCTACAAAGTTTAGAGTGGTTGTGTGCTCAGGTGGTTGTGGTAGTCACCATACCAGAAAAATCATGGAACTCTTAAATGCTTTGTACTGAAGTACGAACCAAGAGAGGCAAAGAATATGGGGACAATAAATTTTAATATAATACTAGTAAATAATACATGAAGTTTCCATTAGGCTCAGGATTCAGAGAGATATTAAAAATCATATTCAATTTCAGAAAACCTTTGAAGAGCAGAAATAATCTGGAAACAAAAAAGGAAGATTTTTCTACAAATCTAATTTAAACAAGGCTTTGAATTCATCTGCAAAATCTTCTATTTGTTAGGTCATTCATTAGAATTATTCCCTGGCATACAAGGATTTAAGTTCTGAGTACTTGTGGGAAGTCTGGTTGTCCTAATGCAGATCATACTATCAGAATGACTACCTTCAGCCACTAGGAAAATCAAACATTAAATAAAAGAGTCGACTTAAAAGTAGAGGTACTCTCTTCTTTACCTCTTCAGGGCAGGGTTGAAATTGTTGCATTCTCCCACAGTGTCTAGGAAAGCACTAAATAAGTACTTGTTAGCTGATTTATGTAGGTTTTTAAATTCAAGTCATTGCTTTATTGGGGATATTTTTTTATTTTTAAGTGCAATTCAACTAGTATATTTCATTACCAATTTTTAAAAAAGATTTTAAATAATCAAAATGGCTATCTCTTGCAACTGTCAAAAGCAGTCAAGTTGTTAGGGAAGTTACAATTAGAAAAGTTAAAATTTTCAGGTTTGTGAAGGGAAATTTAAAATTCCAAGAAATCAGAAAATTCTTACCAAGTCCTTTTGCTAACCAGTTGTTGACTCCTTGGGGTGAAGCATCATAGGCAGTATGTGGAGAGTAGATACCAACTCTATTCTCCAAAGCCCGAATCACCAGACGTTCCTTCCATGTTTTCCAAGTTAAACGCTTGAGTGGGCGGAAAATAGGCGGATGATAGGAGAGAATAAGATCTGCTTTCACTTGGAGAGCCTCCTCCATCACTTCCTCAGTCAGGTCATTTGTCAGCAAAAGTGTCTTCACAGTATGGGGTGGGCTTGGCTCCACCAATAATCCAACATTGTCCCAGTTTTCAGCTAATGAGAGTGAGGCAAAGTCATTCAATGATGAAACCAGAATTTTCAGATCCATGAAGGGACGTGAAGGAGTGCTGACCAAGAACTGGAGAGCCTGGAACTTTCTGCTGACCAAGGACTGGGGAGCCTGGAACTTCTGGGATACCAAACGCACACAGGATAACAACATGCAGAAAGTAGGTGGGATTCAGGATCTGAAATCACAAAAACAGGAAATGGAAATGCAAACCATATTATATGTCTATTTGTCTTGACTTCTTACCCTCTTCTCTTCAAGGACCAATTCAAGTCCCACTTCCTTCATAAAGCTTTGACCCATGACCCTAATGCAGTAACTACTCCCTCTTTTGTACTCCTGCAACTCTTATTATCATTAGTGCTTTAGCATTCAAAGAGGAAGTTGGTTTAGTAGTTATTACTGTATTTGGAGTAAAAAAACCTGGATTCAAATCCTGTCTTTGAGACACACTGGCTGTGTAATCTTAGGAAAATCTCTCTCTAAATCTTAGTTGCTTCACGTACTAAATGGGGAAAATCCCTGTTAAACTCATCTCAGAGGGCTGCTGAAGCTCAAATGAGATAATGAACATAAAGCACTTTGTAAATTTTAAAATCCTATGGAAATGTCAACTGTTATTTAGTAAATTCTACCACGTATTATTACTGTTCTCTTGTTACATATGTATTTGGTCTCCCCAACTAGACTGTAAGCCTCTTGAAGATACAATCTTTTGTGCCACTCCCTAAGTCTTGAGGATGACTGAAAACATAGGTATGCAATGAATATTTGTTAAGGATGGTACTGGGCAAATGGATCCATAGACACTGCTTTAACCTTTGGATACTTCTACTGGCCCATATCCAAACTGTAAATAATAATCAGTATTCCAGACTAAAACTCTTTGAATCTGGTAAGTTCTCTCTTCTTATCAATAGGTATTTATAATTTCCCACCTGGCTGTCCACTTCTCCATACATTTCTATCACTATCACATCCACCCCTCCCCCTAACCCCAGGCACCTCCCCGTTCCACCCTCCTTTTCAGCTTCCTTGGGCATTTGTCTTTATTGAGGGCAGGGACTGTCTTTTGTTTTTTTATCCCTGGCATTTAGCCCTGTGCCTTGCCCTTGGTAGATGCTTAACAAATGCTTATTGATCTAGTAAGACCCTATTATGTTCCAGCCCATGAGATTACAGTTGAAAGGGGAGAAAACATGTACATGTAGAGGTTTGTACAAGATGGACAGAAGATGATTTAGGTGAAAGCACAGGCATCTGGGAAGATCAGGAAAGGCTTCATGTAGGAGCTGGCACCGGAGCTGAGCTGTGAAGGAAACTAGAACCCTAGAGGAAGAGGTGAGGAGGGAATGCAGTCCACAGCTAAGGCTAGTCTAGATAAACCACAGTGTGTGAAGGAGAGTGATGTGTAACAAGCCCAGAAAGGTAGGATGGGGCCAAGCTGTTTAGGGTTTACATGCCAGTTTATATTTGATCCTACTGATGCCTGGGAGCCCAACAGCTTACTGTGTGGTCAGACACAATGGCAGCTGTGAGGAGGGTGGGTTGGAGTGGGAGATGCCTGAGGCAGGGAGAAATTAACTAAGGGTTGGCCATGTACTTTAATAGATGAAAGAGTTGTGAAGGAGGTAGTAGCAGCAGGATTTAGAAACTGATTGGAAATGTTGAGGGCCCGGAGAGTGAGAAATTAAAGATGACACCTACTTGGAAAACCTGAGTGACTGCAGGATGATAGTGCTCTTGAAAAAAACAGGGAATTTGGAAAGAAAGAGTTCTCTTGGTTTTCCTTCTACCCGACTAGTGCTTCTCAGTCTCCTAGACTGGATCCAGATCCATGTCAAACCACTAAAAAGGGTTTTGCCCAAAGCTTTGTTCTCTTCTGAGCTCCTGCAATCTTATCTCACCTGGTGGTCTCAATCAGCTTCCACTGGGTTCACCTTCTCTATACAGATGAGTCCCAGGGCTCTATATCCAGGTCTGGTCTCTCCCAAGATAGGCATCTCGAACTTTACATATCCAAAACAAAGCTTATCTTTTTTGCCCATGCATATCTCTCTTCTCAACTTCCCTATATACTACTGAGTGTTCTACCATCTCTTTTAGCCACTCAGCTTTCATTCGTGCTATCATCCTCAATTCTTACCCCACAAACCCAATGTGTCTCCACGTCTTGCTGCTTCTACCTTCACAATTTCTCCAATATATGACTCCTTGTTTTGAATCATAGAACCACCCTCTTCGTTCAGGCCCTAATCAGTTGCTGCCTGGACCATCCCTGTAACTTCCTAGTTGATTTCCCTACTTCAGCTTCCCATTCCAACCCATCCTCAACCTGCTGTCAGTGATTTTCCTAAAGATTAAATTTACTGTGTCATCTTCCTTCTACCTACAATTCCCACTCCGTGAACTCCCTCAATGAACTCAGTAGCTCCCTCTGACCTTCAGGATCAAAGATAAAGTCTATGGTACTTAAAGCCCTGCAGTTATCTGACCTCTTCTTACTTTTCCAGTCTTCTCAGACTTGACTCCCATCCACAAACTCTACAGTCGAGCCATCATGCTCTATTTGCTGTTCCTTGCATAGGATACCCAATCTCCCACCTCCATGCCTTTGCACTGGCTGTGTCCCACAGCTGGAATGTTTTCCCTCCTCACAAACTCTGCCTCTTAGATTCCTTGGTTTCCTTCAAAATATCAAATGCTATTTATTGTAGGAGTCTTTTTCCCGTCTCCCCAAATGCTAGAACCTCCCTTCTAAAGTTGCCTTCTATCTGTTCTTTAAGTACCTTGAAATAGTTGAAAATGGTTTAGCCTCAGTTTAGATTCCACTAGGTCTCCGAGACCCCTTCCACCTCTGACAGTTTTGCAATTTAGCCTCAGGAGACTCGGAATGGAAGCCTAGGCCGCACCCGATTCGGCTGCAAACTCCTACCAGACCTGTCACCACGCCCTAGATGGAAAGCGACAAGACCCAGAAGTCACTGGGACCAGGACGCCTCACCTGAGCCTCGTTCTCGTTACGCCCGCCCACCTCGGAGCCGCTTCCACTCCCTACTGACGTACTTCCGCCGCGTTGGGGCAGGAGCGGAAGTAGCCCTTTCGCCCTTGTGTGTCGATTTACTCTCTTCCGGTCAGCTTGTTTTGGAGTCCAAAATCTTCTTTCGTGTTTGGAAGTCTGGAGCGGTGGGGTGAGTCTCGGGAGGAAGGCTGCGGGTTGGGGACGGAGGGAAGGAGAGAGAGCGGGAGGTCGAGGGGTCTGCGTACACACACAACGAGGAGAAGGAGGACCTTAATTTTCGGGCCCCTTCCCTCCACCCCAGTCCCCGCGAGAGTTTCGCGAGACTTGGCTTCGCGTTCCCGTGTTTTAAGAGTGAAGTTTGAGTGCTGCTCTGTAGTCTGAGGAGGGAGGGTCAGGGAGTTTCAGCTTGTAGTCCTTGCTGACTGGAGCTGGGTTGGCCTGAGCAGTGCTAGTAGTAGTACTAACTTCTCATTCTCCTTCCCCCAACACCATATCCAGCCCGTCAGCATTGCCTGCAACAACCACCACCTGTTTGCTGGCATTTGAGGACAAAGATGAGTCGCGAGGGATTGGGTTAGGTCAGCGAGTATTTAGCAAGCCCACTCTATCCCAGGCTTGCAGAAAGGCAAAAGACGGTACAGCTGTAAAAACTCATCCCTTACCTGCCTGTGGTCTTTTTACGCCTACCTGGTGCTGCTTCTGGAATCCTGACTCAGCTGGAGTATCAGATAAAAAGTAACAACGTAGAATGATGAAACAAGTAAAATAAAAAGTGGTTTATCGCAAAATGACAATTTGAGAGTGGGAAGGAACTGGATAGGACAGGAGGACGGTTATTTAATTTTAAACAATCAGGTCTTTAGTAGGAATGGGCTGTAGTAGGGATCAAGTCTGGATAAAGGAGTGAGTTTTCTTTACTCCGTTAAAGTCAACCTCATTATATTTAGAGACTTTTTGGTGTGTCTGAGGAGCAATGGTTCTCAGATTTTTTGGTCTCTGGAGCCTTTTAAAAACCTTTTAAAAATTGAGGAACTCCAAAGAGCTTTTGTTTATGTGCGTTAATAGTTATTGATAATACAGCTTTAGAAATTAAAACTGAAAAATGTTTAAAACATTCATTTTAAAATAATAGTAAAATTGTTAAAGTTAACATAATTAACATGGCTCTTTTTTAAAAGCTGTATTTTCCAAAACGGAAAAAATTAGTGAGAAGTATGGCAATGTTTTACATTTTTGCCTCTCTCTTTAGTTTCTGGCTTAATAGAAGGCAACTGGATCTTCTCTCTGTTTCTGCATTCAGTCTTTTATGACATGTTTTTTCAGTTAAAATATGTGAGGAAAATCCAGCTTCATGCAGATATATAGCTGGAAAAGGGAGGAGTTTTTTTTAATGGTGTTTTCAGGTGGTTAGGGATTATTCTTTGTTACTACACCAGAATTGACCTAAGGGTAGTTTCTTAAAGGTTAGTTGCAATGAGGAATCCAAAACCATATCAGTGACTCCTTTTTGAACAATGTTACAATAAAATCCATTGGTTGAATCTTGTACTTTGAATGGATCTTTTACCCATAATTTTGTGACATTGGGAATTTGGTCATTTGGAAAATATTGATTCAGTAAGTTATGCAGATCTTCCAAATGCTGACACAGTTCATCATACTATATTAAAAAATTACATCAGCAATTTCACCAGCATTCTCATCAGAAAATCGTTTAAGAATTGGGAATTTGTCAAGCTCATGGTGGCAGATGAGATATGAATAGTTTTGCATTTGCAGCTAGATCTTTAATTCACAGGTCACAGGCCTTTGGAAAATACCCCTGTATTCTCATGAGTGAATGAGAGGGAAAAAGGACAAATGACTCTTTCTGTTATTATGCAAATATTTTTGATACTGCAAAACCTTTTGAAACGTCTTAAGTAATGCCCAGGTCCATAAGACCTCATTTGATAACCTCTGGTATAGTGGATTGAGAGTCGGCCTCAAAAAGACACGGGTTTAATTCCTCCTACTACTATGTTGGCTGTGTAATCTTGGGCAAGTTATTTAGTGTCTCAGTGTACCAGGAAACTCTTACACAGTTTTCCTGGTCTCCTTAAAAACTCAACCATACCTCCTCCCTGAGGCCTTTCCTGACTCCCCCCTAGTTGCCAGTGTTTCCACCACAAAATTACCTTGTATGCATTCGTCTATGTTTTTGTGAAAAGTAGAATAACTTGTTGAATAGAGACTTGGCTTCCCAGTGCTCTAAGCAACTGTCTAAAATTACTAAAAACAGAGAACGTGCTAACCTGCATGAATAGAGCTTTTCTTCACTAGTGAATTCTCTAGAGGAGTGAAATAACAAGGCTAGTCCCTTTCCCTGTTCCTATACTTATATGTGCATATAGGGTCTTACCCAGTACAGGGTGTCCCTAAAGTCTGGACACATAGGAAATCTCATTAACTGTGCATATTTTCAAGAAATGAAATGAATGACATTTTCAACATTTTATTTAATTAGCATAAATGAAGTTTCATAGGAAGACGTAGGAGATGTAGGAAATCTTATAAATTAAATTAATCTCATTAATGTGGAAAACAGTCCCCAATACCTAATGAAAGCTTTTATTCCACATGAAATTGTCATGGCTAAAATTTGTGCTAATGAAATAAAGACTTTAGGGACACCCTGTAGAATGTAAACTTAAGGGCAAGATTTATATCTCCTGCACCTAGCACAGTACCTAAACACATAAAAGATGCTTAATAAATGCTTTGTGATTAATAAGTTGGAGAACAGTTGTGGATAGAATGGAGGGAATTTCCTCACTTCGAAACTACTTATGTCAAGAGATCACAGGTCTGGAACAAAGGAATATTGGAGGGTTAAAAGATAAAGCAAAATTATTTCCTTTAAAGTGAATCTTTATTAACAGTTTCTTTCTTTGGGGACACGTGTATACATAGATACAAACACAACTGGCTCATATTATAAAGCAAATAAAGGAAAGGCTTAGTAGGATTGGCTTTGGAGGATGGCTCTCAAAGCTCCTCTTCTTGCCTGTGGTCTTTTCTTTACATCTACTGCCCTTTCCCTCTAACCATGACCTACTAGGATTGTTGTAAATGTGCTGTTTAGATTAAATAGATATATTTGAATTAAATAAGGAAGGAAAAGTTTATACTTTTTTTCTTCCCTTTCAGCTTTCTTTTGGACTGCCTGAAATCCCCAAGTAGCAGGATGGTGAGTTTCATAGATTCCTTAAGAAAGTTTTTTTGTTCTACTTTTAACTTGAAGAGTTCAGATGCATTAAAATGGTACTTCTAAAACTAGAGCCTTGAAACTAATTGTAGAATTATTGTCATTTTAGCACCTAAGGAGCCTAAATGGAACCTTAGAGATTATCTAGTTCAGTCTGCTCAATCTTACTGGTCTTAGGTAATTCTCTTTAGTTTATTTGATAACTGCCTATGGTATATAATTGGGCTTTGGAGAGAGACTTCATGCTTTTTAACAGAGCTAGGATAGGAGTAGACAAAGTAGGCAGCAGACTGGGCTTGATACACAAGGAGTACTTTTTAATGTTACTTTTTGTAAATGTGCATGTTTTTGCCAGAAAATTCCATTCTCTGAGGCATTTTGTGCAAAGTTAAATTCCTTGTGTTATTTAACCTTCTAGCACAGAGTGGTCACAGTTTTTGATCCTCTGGTTATTTCAGAGCTTTGAGAGTTCCCTTCTATTTTCCCTTATTCTTTAAGGAACGTTCATTTTAGCCATTTTTAGGATTTGCCTATTCTCTTATTTAGTATTTACTTGAATGATTGTGGAACTTTTGTTTAGCTAGGGGCCCTTCTTGTTACTTCTAGCCCAGAACTTAATCTTTTCCCTTTCCATCCTTTTGATTTGATTTTGTGACGCCACAAATCTTTGGCATGGTCACCGGTCCTCTCTTGTGGACAGTCTTGAATATCCATAGTGTTTTCAACATAGCATGTTCTCTGGAATGGCATAATGATTTGTGTATCGCTGATTGTTTTCTATAGGGATAAAACTGGCAACTCTAGCTATAGATTTTCATGAAAAGTAGATCATTAAAGAGAGGAAAAGTGAAAGGATGTGAATGTGGCAGGAACAGAGTATTTTTAGGCAGTAGCAGAAAGCTTAAATAAGTAACATTTAAACTTTCTATAACTTTCAGTTTTTCCTTAATTTTCCCCCTTTTTAGAATTAAAAGCTACAAAATATTCTTTATTTATATTTGTTACAGGTTGGGATAGAAAGAGGGAATTAGCGGGGCAGAAAATATAAGTAATAGAAAGTTATAGCAACCTTAATTGTTGAGTTTTTGTTTTGGCTCAGGTGATTCCAGAGTGGGCCTTCAAGGCGGGGAAGAATGGCAATGGTACAGCACTTTGGGGACCTTCTTCCTCCTGTCTGCTCCTTCAGGCTTTGGGGAAAAGAGGATGCAAAAAGGCATGGGGGAGAGGGGAAAGGAGAGAGGTGACTGTATATTTAAAAGCACAGTTATATTCCCCAAGTAAAACAAGTTGGTCTGGAAATATTTATTAAACACCTGTTGTATGCCAGGCACTTTAAGTGAGAAGCTAAAAACAGTCCTGCTCTTAAGGAGCTCGTAATCTAATGGGGAAAGAAACTTTCAAACAATCATGTACAAAAAGGACATAAAGGATCAATCAGAGGTAATTGGCAGAGGGAAGGCACTAGCATTGAGGATAATTAGAAAAGTCTCCTTGCAGAAGGTGGGGGTCTTAGCTGGGACTTGAAGGAAGCCAGGAAGCACAGATGAGAAGGGAGAGAGTTACAAGAATGAGAGTTAGTCACTGAAAATGCCCAGGGCCCAGAAGAGGAGGTGTCTTTGAGGAACATTGGGGAGGCCAGTTCATCAGATTGTGGAGTGTGTGGGGTGGAGGAGCAAAATGTAAGAAGACTGGAAATGTAAGAGAGGGCCAGGTTATGAAGGGGTTTGAACTTTAAACCAAGGATTTTATATTTGATCTTGGATTGTGTAATAGGAAGCCACTGGAATTTATTGAATAGAGGAATAATGTAGTTGGATCAGTGCTTTAAGAAGATCAATTTGACAGCTAAGTGGAGGATGGAATGGAGTAAGGAGAGAGCTGAGGCAGGGAGACCAGCACCTATTACAATGGTCCAGGTATGATGTAGGGAGGACCCCTGTCAGAGGAGAGAAGGGGGCATATACAAAAGATGTGAGGGAGGTAGGATTAGCAGTGAGCAGATTGTATAGAGAGGATGAGAGAGAGTGAGGAGTCCAGGATGATGCCTAGCTTGACAGCCTGGGTGAATAGGAGAATGGTGGTGTTGCCATAGTAATAGGAAATTTAGAAGGGCAGAAAGTTTGGGGGTAAAAGATAAAAAGTTCAGTTTTAGATATGTATTTAAGATGTATAGGAGACAGCCAGTTTGTGAGGTCCAACTGGCAGTTAAAGATAAGAGTGTAGCTATTAGGAGACCTTAGAGGTTGATAAGATGATATGAGAATCATCAGCATAGATAATAATTGAATCCATGGGAGTTGATGAGATTACCAAACCAAATAGTGCAAAAAGGAGAGTCCAGGACCTAGCTTTGGGGAACACTCCCAATGTTACCTAGCTGAATATTCAGCAGAAGAAACTGAGCAGGAACAGTCTAACAGGGCCCTTTGAAAGAATTGTTACATTCACTCATTATAGACCACGATCTTCTCAGAGATTTGGGAAAAGAGGGAGATTTCATTGCTACCACCTATATTGTAAATGGGAGGTTATTTCCAGAAAGAATCATATGCCTAGAATTTGTTAGGGCTATGTTCGAGGAATACCAATACTACATGATTGTTCTTGGAGCATGAAGAGGTGATTGTGAGCCATAGAGTAGTCTTCTGTCCTCATCAATGTTATTCCCAAAGAGTCTTAATGATGCTTTTCATATGAATGATGTAGTCATTTACATTTATCTTCTTGTCAGCTTAAAAAAAATTATCAACTTAAATTACTTTCTGGAGGCATTAAAAGAGCTTTCCTTCTTTCTTTCTTTTTTCTTTTTTTCTTTTTTTGCTTTTTGGAGGGGGGAAGATAGGGCAGTTGGGTTTAAGTGACTTGCCCAAGGTCACATGGCTAGTTTTTGTGTTAAGTGTCTGAGTCTGCATTTGAACTCAGGTCCTCCTGACTTCGTGGCCGGTGCTCTGTTCACTGTGCCACCTAGCCGCTCCGGCTTTTCTTATTTCTTTTTTTTCCACATTTTAGAATAAATTATTTATTTTCTTGTTTACATTATTCATTTCCACATTCATTTCCATTCATTTTGAGTTACAAATTTTCTCTCCATCTTTCCTCTACCCAACACCTCAAAACAGCCATCCCACTGTATAATCCCTCCCCCAATCTGCTCTCTTCTATGTCCTCCTCCTCACACCTCTGACTTTCCGGTAGGGCAGGATGGATCTCCCTACCATATTGCCTGTATATCTTAACTCCTGGTTGGATACAGTTAATAAAAATAATAATAATAATGATGTATATATTTATGTATATACACACACATCCATATTTTTAACATTTGATTATGGAACTTTAAATTCTAGATACTTTCCCTTCCTTTCCTCCCTTGTCACCCACCCCCATTGGAAGGACAAGCAATTAAATACAGGCTGTACATGGGTAATTATGCAGAACATCTCCACAGTGGGCATATTGTGAGATACTGATTATATGTTCCTTCCTTCCTATCCCGCCCCCCCTTGTTCTGTTCACTACCCTGTCCCTGTCCCTTTACAGAAGGATGTACTTCCAGCAACCTTCCCCCTCCCCCCCTCCCCTGTCATCCCACCTCTCATCCCCATCCCCCCTACTCTCCTGTGTGGCAAGATACCCAGTTTAGAGTTTATGTCATTCCTTCCCTAAGCCAAATTCAATGAGAGTAAGATTGACCCTTTGCCTTTTGTCTTCCTGTTCTTCTCCTCCATTGTAACAATTATCCCTTGCCTCTTCTATAT
>CM053580.1:73036759-73063958 GCA_028627135.1 Pseudochirops cupreus
GTTGCATTAGTCTTTTCAGTTATCTTCTACCTCCTGTATTTTCTACTGTAATAATGTAATTTAAGGCCTTCCACAATGAACAGTTCATTTTATCCCTGGGTTTTCTATAAACAGTTTACAAGACACGATTTGGTTAAAAACAATTTGTTATGGAAATTCTGTTTGGAAATTAAACTGTACAAGTATCCAAAGTCAAAAAGCAAATGACTTGTGTGATAATTTGGTATGAAATGAAAAGGCAGCATTAAATGGTGTTCAGAGCCCCCTACCTCCCCCCCCATTCATATATAAAACCTCATAGGTTAATTTCTGAACGTTGATTCTAAAGTAATTGGCTCACTTTTTTGTTTACGAAAGAGTCTGTTGATTCTTAGTTTTTGGCATTATTATTAAAAGTTTAAGCAAAGAGTTTCCAAGTAACCTATAGCTAAAATTTCTGTTAGCCTTGCTCCCTGGTTTCTCACTTGTAAGTAAAGGAATTAATGGGAAGCAATTCAGAAAAAGGAAGGCAGCACAAGTGACCAGGGAGGTGGAAAGAAAATTATGATCTCTCCATTGCATTTTTTTCTGCATTCAGTGTTAGTTGATAAAAGTAGGTGAGTGTCTGCCGTGCCACCGTCTCCAGGTCTACTTACAAATGTATTATGACAAATAGCCTTGCCATTCCCAGTATCTTGCACTCTAGAGAACCCTAAGTTCATAGGATAGGAATCATTCAAGGGAGTGCATGTAAGGGAATGACAGATATCCTAAACCCAGTAAGATTGTTCAATATGTTAAGTGACCCGTGTGTCATAGATTACAGAGAGCCCCTTTGGGACTCCCAAGCGTAACTGTCAGATCTATCCTGCCGGCTTGCAGTCATCCTGTTTGTTGTATTGAAATGCAATGATGTGATACCACTTGGCCATGCTGGACTGTCTTCATTCTTTAGCATGTACAGGGATGACGGAAGCATTTGCCTAATGTCTGCCCCAGTTGCCATTTTCTTCTTGCCACAAGCCAAAAACGTTTCCTTTCCAGCTCTCAATCTTTTTATTCTGATGGCTTACCTTTTTACTGTATCTTTGCTGATAATTTGTCTACATACCTAGCATAGCCATTAGAACATGAGAAGGTGAAGGTGATTGTTGCCCCTTTTTTGGCAGCTAAACTTTGTGGTAGGGAAAAAAATACTTTAAGTGACCATTTTAAAAGAAGGTGTTCTTAACTCTTCACCAAAGCTGGAAACAGCATCACCAAGACATCATGAGATACGTCCTATCTTAGCATGTGCCATTAAGAGCCAAGAATTTGGTATGTAAAATGAACAGTACACCTTGAGGAAATGAAGTGTAATATAATTTGAAACTATATAATAGCCTTATAAGGAAGAGCATTATAACTGATAGTCTTGTGAGTGGAGTGTATGTTAAGTTGTCATACGTAGATATTATGTATCTAATAGGTTTCTACTGTAGTGATCTGCTTCCTTTGTAATTTGTAGTCCTAAAGACTTTTTTAAAAAATAAAGGCCATCCTTAAACTTAGATTTAACAGATCGTTTTTGTTCAATTGGAACTTTAAAAACATTCATGCCTGAATGACTGGCATTGTATAACACATCGAAAATGTCTTTGCAGTTCATAACTAATGTAAATGCTGCTTTCATCTGAGTATGTCCCAGACTCCAGGTACCATACCCCAGAGGACTCTCATCTAGATGAAGCTAGAGTAACATATCTCCGGTGAAGTTGCATGTTGCTACAGTACAATCCAAATTACTTAAGCTGTTTAATTGCATACTGTGTACATTTAAAAGGGGTGTGGGTGTATGTGTGAATGTGAATGAATGACCTTCCAAGCTATCTCTTCCCTGATCCCAGAAGTCCTTTCCTACTAGTGGTATAAGGGTCCATTAAAGTTATTATAGTATACGGACCAGTCCCAAAGTAGTAAAAAAAATTGTAAATGAGTTTGAATGGGGACATACTTAGGTGTTGTAACTCCTTTATTGCTAGGGCTTTGTACCATCAGGTGCCAAGATTCAATATAAGTGGTTTTTATGACATTAAAAGTATGGAAAATTAAGAAAAGGAATCATAAGATGGGTTTGCCTATGGCAGTCAAAGAATTAAGCTGCCAGTGCCAACCCTCAAATAATCCCTAATGGAAAGGCCAAGAATTATGTGCTTTCAATAATGAATAAGTGTTAGCAATCAAATTTTGTTGTTGCTGGATGTCAGTGTGCCCTAGCTGGTGATAGGAAGATAAAATGTCAATTCTGCCACTTCTAGAGATATTTAAAATACTTGAGTCTGGGTTTCTTAAGTACTAAGAGAAAATGTATTCAACATTTTTCCCTTTCTGGTTTATTAAAAATTGAAAGTTAAATTAGCTACAGAGCTTTTTGACTTTTTAAAGATTAATCAAGTATTTGGGTAAGTGGAAGACATTCACTCTTTATCAAATGAAATAGTATGAATGATTGATTCCTTACCCTTAATTCGGCTTAGAGTGTTGGTCTTCAGTGAAAGTAACATGGGCTTTGCATCTTCTGGTTTGTAAAGGTCTTTTCATGAGCTGGCTTCATATTCTCATGCTCCCCATCAAAGCTTTGTGAGACAAGGGTCTACAGACCTTTAACAGAAATGGTTTATGATTATATAACCAAATCATTTTTTGCCCCAGTTCTCTATGAATAGCTATTGTGAATTTCATGTTGATGACCATCCTTTATTGATAAAAGTAAAATAGAATTATGGTTGTGTTTCTTTTTGGGTAATAGGACTTGAAATTTTAATTTGAGCAGTCTTGTCTTAAAAACAATTTATTTGGCAGCTGGATATCTGCATATAGGGTGTGTGTTTACTTGGGTATAAGCAATTTTAGCCTTTTACATGAGGGGGTGATTTGCTATTTTTCTCTTACCCACTAAAAATTATGGTCCATTTCTGCACTGGATTATACATGAGGATATTTCATAGCTGTATGTCCATCTATTAGGTTAATCCTTCCTTGTATGCTGTGTCCATGTGGACTTAATGTACTACTGTCAACTGGTATTTTAAGTGTGTTAAGCTAGTGTGAATACTTTGCACAGTTGAATTTCATGAAATGTATGTATTGGAAATACAGGATTACTAAATTTTGAGCACAAATTTATTCCTTCATTAAAAAAGCTGCCAAGAGCTATGGAACAAGTTTTTAAAGTGATTTCAAATCCAATAATGAGTATATTATACTGTTGGTTAAGCAATACAGATAGGGTTTCTGGTAAATAGCCACTTTTCTACATTAGCCCAAATTGCTTCCTTTTTGCTTTTTTTATTAAAATCACAGACTTGACCACCTAGCATAACTTTGTTTTCTGACAGTATCACTATCCACATATAGCCCTGTTGAGGGTACAACTTTGATGGAACTAAAAGGTTTGTTCAAATGAAGATATTACAAGTTGAAACTAGAGGTATGTGCTAACTACCACCTAACTAACTTCCTTAAGGTTTTGTCTAGGAGTTTATTAATACATACATTAGTGTGATCTTAAAGATAACAGGAGAAATACTGTTTTTGCTTAGCGTTGCTTAAGTTTTTTTTAACTTTTTGACTTGTAGGCATCAAATTAACCTCTGGGGAGTTAGCATCCATATTAACTGAAGTGATTATTTTATATTACAGTTTGTAGGTGCAATAATAGCTCACCTGTCCTACCACTTACATGTAAGCCACAAATATATGCTTCCAATTGTCCTATTTTCCTAGATTATCTGTTACAAAAGGTCAGCCATTTTTTGGTGAAATGTGTACAGATGGTTCTTTACAAATGGACTCACTGTTAATCCATATTGTAAGCTATTTTAAACACTGCATCGGAACTGATTTTTCCAGTTTAGGAATCTAGCTAGATCACTCCATTGGGACATCTAAAGTATAGGTTTGAGTGGGAACAGTGAGCTAAAAAAGTTTAGAGACTTTCCTCCCACGGATTTAATAAACAATTTATTAAGAGTACAGATTCTGGGATTATACCATAAACTACCTATATACAAACATACATATATAGATATCTACATATAATGAATTTGGGGCTCAGCAAGGTGATCTTAATGAATAACTATAATTATCTAAAATCAAGCAGTTGACTTGTAAAGTATGACAATTTCAGAGTGTCTTGAGAAGAACTGGTCAGGAGCCGAGCAATGCTGGTGCTTATATTAATGGCAAAAGTGGCTTGTACTAGTTAATTTTTTTTCTTATTTTTAAGCTGCCAGACCCCAAAAGCTCCTTTAAAAGTTAAATTTACCTACAGGTAAATAAATGTTTGCAGAAAATACCAAAGCAGCCATTTTTTGTTTTGTTTTTTTTTTACTGGTCCTTACTTGGCAGTCTAAATGTCAAAAGCTTTGTGCTGCCCTACCTGATTTCTCTACCATTTTAAAAAGGTCTAAATATCATGTAAGTGCAGTAATGTTCCAAGTAGGAGGAATGTAAAAGATAACATTTAAATGGTGAGTGGAGAAGACTGGCAAACTAGCTCCTGGCACTCTGGAACATGTCCACAACCTAACGACAGCCATCCAACCCAGTAACTGTACTGATGCCTATTACTATGTATAACTGTGAAACTTGCTTCTTGTCTGTACCCTTGAAATTGAAATAAAATTTAATGAGAATCTTTGGTAATGTAAATGAACATTGATGACTGGCTAGTATCTGATTTAGACTAGTAATCCCTGACACAATTTTGCATCTGCAATCATCAAATGTTTTAACTGATTCCTTACAAATACTCCCCTAGTAGTCTGTTGATGTATTTTAACCTTAGCTGATGGTTTGTATGAGGTTTAGTGGTATGTGAGAGAAGGGTTTGGAAAAGCCCAGTTGGTCACCAGCCAAGAAGGCATATTTGTAACAAATATGTCCAGTTAGCAGACTAGTGGACTAGAATGACCCCTGCAAGTGACTTGTAGCATTTTAGGGATGAGGGAAAAAGTAGGCATAGATAAATTATTTTTTTAATTGATTTATTTACTTGTAGTTTACAAGATTCAGTTCCACAATCCCTTGAGTGTCAAATTTTCTCCCCTCCCCCCTACCATGCCAGCATACAATCAAGTATAGGAGGCATAGCATAGATAAAGTAAAAAAGTGCTTCATGAATTGGAACTGGTTACTAAGCTCAGCCCTACCATTATAAATAATGGGCTGGGACTCATTGGAATTGATAGTGTGGCTGCTTGCAGTGTACAGATGCTCTGATGAAACACAGTTTAAAACTCCTCTTTAAGAACTAAAGCTAGTGGTCAGATAAGGTAAGAAGGGCAATTTCAAAAGATGCCCATTTGGAAATGGGCAGTGGGAGGGAAAGGATGTAATTGAAGCTGCCTTTGCCTGGTAATGCAAGTGGGGTAGATCCTACTTCTTTATTGTACTTTACTTCCTCTAAAACCCTCAGTTTACTGAAACAGCCCTCTCTCTCCCCACAATGACTGGGCATTGAATTCACAAAAAGTCCGTGCCTTCAGAACCAGCTACGTAGAGGGCGCTGCAAATAGTGTGAGTATAAGAAAGGATATGAAGCCAAGGTTATTCCAGAGAAGTATTCTTGGGGAATGTGGGACTTGCAGAGAGCTTCCCACCTCTGCTTGAAAGTAAATTCATCCCTGAATAAGAGCAGCCCTGGTAAGCAGGATCAAGGTTTATCAGTAACCCAAAATTAATTTTTGTAATTTTTGGTTATCTTGTCCTTCAGTTTCACTCCCATGAGGTAGCACTTTTTTCACCTGCACCTCTCCTTTTTTGTTTTGTTTTCTTTTTTTGTAGGGGAGAAGGCAGGACAAATGGGGTCGTGACTTGCCCAGGATCACATGGCTAATGTTAAGTGTCTGAGGCCACATTTGAACTCAGGCCCTCCTGACTCCATGGCCGGTGCTCTATTCACTGCGCCACCTAGCTGCCCTAGACCTCTCCTAAAGCAAAAAAAAATAGCCCCACACACAGCTGCTCCCACGATCATTTTAACCTTGATGTTCATGCCTCAATCAATCGGAGCATTATTTTCTGGATGTCGGTTCTAAAGCTTGATTAGGCATGTCAAGTCTAGAATAACGTGGCATTGAGTTTTTGTAGCAATTTTTTTTAAGATCTGGAGTTTGGAACTGGAAGATCCTCAGGAAGCTCACCCCAGTGAACACCCACTTGAAAAATTTGTTTTTTAGGGAGAGCACTCACTAAAATCAAGAATAGAAAGAAAATAATTTCTGATAGAACTTAAGAAAAATCAAAAGGAAAGAAACGGTACACTGCTATCCCTAATGAATATGGCCAAAATGGATTGTCTTTCAGACCTCCCCAATTCATTTCATCTCCATTCTTGTTACTATGATGGAAACTTCTCATGCTTCCCTCTAGGAAGGCAAGTGTGATCAAACAAGCACCTATAAAGCATTGGCTTTTGATGTAGATTATCCCACTCCATCTAGAATCATTTCTGGGAAACTCAAATGGACATTATTCAGTTCCATGTAATTCTACAGGCCAACAACAGGTAACTTGTCAGTTGCACACAAAGGCAGATTGGAGACTGGGTAGATGACAGCTAGCGTTCTAGTTGGAGTGATGAAAATAGCCTATTTAAGAACATCTGGTTTATCTGTGGCTGTAGCTACACCATCCCAAGCGTGGACCTCCAGAGATCATACTCTGGAAAAACTTAAATCACTTAAGATTGAGAAGGGCTATGCTGTCCTCCCTGGTGAGAGCCTGCTATACACAGTCTTAACCCCAACCATAACTGTGCTTCACCTATCTCTCGTGTCCTCCTTTCCACGTTATTCTTGAGGACAGTAATCAAATCAGCACTACCATCTTTGCTGAAAAGGGCAAGTCACCAGTTGTCCTATGGTTCCTCCCACCATGCTCTAACCAAGATCCTTGCCCGGGCAACTACTCAGTGTCTTGTCTCCCTCATTAGCAAAACAGCTCCTTAGTCAAGAGCCATTTCCCCTTTAAAATTTGTATCCCAAAGCTGTCACACAGCAATTCTTTTTCATTTGTTCATAAAATTTAGCATTTGCAAAATTCCCAAAAATGTAGTATGAGCCAAGAATTTACAATATTCCCAGGACCTCCATGAGTTGATTTCCTAGTCTAATCTATGGCTAATCCATTGATAAAATTCCTAACAAATAATCATTTAGCTAGTTTCAAGTCTTCCAGCTAACACCTCCAGAGGTTTGGGGGATGGATCATCGACTTCCTTAGGCAGCAATTGTTAACTTTTAGTCAGCTCTGATGCATTTTTTTCTTATACCAAATAATTTGCCTTTCTGCAATTTCCACTCATTACTGGGGCAACCAAAACAAATGTCTCACAACCACCACCTTCAAATACTTGGAATACTTGACAGCTTCACTACCCTGGTTATCTAGATCTTCTGCAGCTTATCATTCTCCTTTCTAAAACACAGCAGTTAGAAATCAGTATTTTAATGAACTTCATAATCTTTTATTATTTTCTTCCACCCAGAGGAGCTGCTTGTGGAATTTTAATCAAGGTCACAAGACTAGAAAAGTGGAAATTTTATTTTCAGGATTCCAACTGGGCAGGCAGAAGAAACCATTTCCAAGCTTTGGAAAATAGGGCATTGACTAGGAAAACTGTTGTTATTCACCAAGCTATGGTCCCATCCATCCCTCTTTTAAGTTCCTACATATATAACTAGAGAAAAAATTAGAAAAAATTTTTAAAAAAACCCTTGGTTCTGTGTCCTGCTTCTGACACTCTCTACTCATCCATAAAATAACTTACCTGCATAATTTTTTTAAAACCCTAAAATTTGCTCAATCTTCATGCAGAAAATGCCCAGATTTTTGTTTAGTTTATAAGAGCCTATTTACTGTTTCCCTGCTCTGAGATCGCCAAATGAAATTCAAGTACAAAATAGAATTTACCCTACAGGTTCCTTGCTCCTTGTCAGAAGAACAAAATCTGAGAATGAAGGTACTTGATCCAAGTACCATCATGATCTTGGGCATGAATATCTGCTTCAATTTAAAAGGAAGCCAAGAAAATTTAACACACATTACTTTACTTTGTAATATCACAAAACTCCTTATTAACTGGATTTGACTTAAGATGACTAGATCACTCTTCTCATAGAGAAAAATATGGAGCATCCAATTAAGTTATACTGAAAACACATACTGATAAAGGATGCTGCTGTGTTGCAGCTGTTTTTGAAGGGGGTAGAATTATCTTTTGTCTAAAAAAATTTTCAGAAACAAAAAGTACCTAAGAAATTAATGCCAAATAATTATAAAGGAACTTAAACCTCCACTAAAACTATAAAAATGAAATCATAATTTAAAACTGTACTGTACATGTTAATGTCAAGTGAACACTTAAAAATCATGTTTGCAAGCAGTTAAAAAGGTTTTCATAAATTTATTTAGATACTCAACAAACCAAACTGTTCAAACAAAATAAACATGGCAGTGATACAAAAATTAAGAATTTTACAAAGCTAACTGTACAAAATAATTTAATACTTAAAAATTATGTTGACTGACACAGTCTATATAATCTCCTTTGGAGAACTGTACAAATATAGATTGAACACAGGTCACATATTTTCTTTCTTCAGTGAAAAAAAGAAAGGATGCTTCAAGGCTTCTTTGAGAGTAATTCTTTCAGATGGATCATACTTCAGCATTTTCTGGATGAGGTCAAAGAGAAGCTCATGGTCAGCATCTTGGGAATGCATAAATTCCTAAAACCAAATCAAGTAATTAATAAAGGGAGATCTTTTCTTCCAACCTTTGCAAATTTTTAATTTGCTGTATTTATCTTTTTCATAAAACAATCTCTTACCTTAAGTGGTTTACAGCGTCGCTGAACGTATCTACCAGCAGAACTGTGCTCATCCCAATCTAATTGGTAATGACGGAAATATTTTTGTACCCTAAAATAAAGTAGAACACCATTGTGGAACTCATCATTTGATCAAAAAAATAAAAAGTTAATGAAGCACCAAAAAAAATCTTTTGGCAGATGTGAAACAGAAACTATTGGGATGGGAAGAAGCCTAAGATCAGGATATCAAAAAGAGGGCAAAGGTAACAGCCTGGTACCAAAATGATGTTTTCACACAATCTGATTAAATATCAAAATTTGAGTTGATAAGACTTTTTTTTGCTTTTTGCAGGGCAATTGGGGTTAAGTGATTTGCCCAAGGTCACACAGCTACTAAGTGTCTGAGGCCCAATTTGAACCGGGGTCCTCCTGACTTCAGGGCCAGTGCTCTATTCACTGTACCACCTAGCCAGCCACCTCAATAATTCAGTCATTAAAAACAGTAACCTAATAATTCACTAAAGTAATACAATAGCACCTTTTAAGGTCTGTCAAGTGCTTCTCAAATTTAATTTGATGCTTGACAACAACCCAGGGAAGGTCTTATGGATGAGGAAACTGAAACACAGGTTAAGTTACTTGCCCAGAGCCATACTGCAATTAAATGTCTCAACTCGGGTCTCTTGGATCCCAAATCCTACATTCTGTTGCCTAGTTTGTAGTTATTAATTTTTCTCAAGTTATATTCAGTCTTAATAGTCATTTAATATATTTGCAAATACACAAGAATGAACGTTTGGGAGCCAGAAGACCTGGTTTAACCTCATTTTCCTTATCTGTATAAATGAAGATACTATTATCTTCCTCATAGAGTAACTTGGAGGAAATCACTCCATAAAGTCATAAAATGTGGGCCATATTACACATACCTGGTTTTCTGAATCATATGTTTGGGTAAAGGTCCTAAAATCCTTTCCATCATTGCCAAATGTTCCTTACTGTCATGTGTCTGAAATAAAAACAAATAGCAGGTTTGACAATGAAAATACTTGTATGAAGAGTGAAGAAATGACTAAAAAAAGAATAAAAACAAATACTAGTATATGGCCAATGCTAGCTCCACCTTATTAAAGTGAAAGCACCATTACTACTGTCTGCTAAGAAAACGTAAACTACCAGCCCCGAAAAGACAATATTTATTGTCAGCCAGAATCAACCCATTAAATAACTTTACTACAGTTGGTTGTAAAAAGGATATTAATACTTGAAATCAAATTTAACTCCACAGTTCATTAATATCCCACACATAAAGATTCTGGTCCACCAGAAAACTGCTGAGCTTTGTAGTTTACAGTCATCAAGGATGCAATGAAAAGAAACAAACAAAACTGAGTAACCACACATCCAGCCAAGGTCAAGTGTGATAAGACTACTAGATAGCTTGTGGAGCCTAAGATGAAGTCTCATGCAACAGATGGAAAAAAGTCACTGAACTATGTGGACAATGAAAAGAAAATAAATTTTTGAATTTGTACTGTAAAAGAGGAATAGAAGAACCTGAAATAATTTCTGGTTTACCAACCTCCTTTTTTCTATCCAATTAACTTAAAATGAAAGTGTTCAATTTATTATAGATTACCTACACATTTATTAAACATTTCATGGCTGTTTTAGGTTTAAGTTTTCACTCTGATCTGTTTATCTACAACTAGTCTCACCTAAATTCAATCTCCCAGCATCCTAGATTTGGAAGTATACAAAGGGCAGGAAAATTGACTAGGCAGCCCAGAAGTAGTATCCACACATTCAAGTTTTGTGATAGAAAAACATATTTTAAGAAAACTGGGTATTATAGCCCTGGTTTTTAAAAAAATTGGTTTTATTTTACTTGTACTGAAAATACCTCATTTCTAATTGGATAAATGAGACTGGCATGCAAAACAATTGGCTTAAAAAAATTAAGCTTGTTGAAGCAGACTCTCCATTTACTCCAGACCTCCTTGGCTATTAATCTCTTATAAACTATAAATGACCCTTACTTCCTCCCCAGAAAACTTTTAGTACTTGAATTGTTAGTTTTCATCTAACCAAGATTGAGAGTCAGGAACTAGTAAATATTCAAAAATGGTCCAAAATATAGAAATAGATATGCCCTACACAATACCAGCAAGATTAATAAAGAAAAATTCCTCAGTTACTTACAGGAAATATTGTGAATCCCAAGTAGTACTCAATGAGAATGCATCCTATACTCCAAACGTCACAAGGCTGAGCCCATCCTAGAGCTGTAAAACAAAGCTGTTTGAATCACCAAGCCAATTTAAAGTCAACCAGAAAACAAAGTAATAATCAAATGAGAAAATGAAATTTATAAAAATGTTTCAGGAATCTAAGTGGACAAAGATTATACAGATATGTATAAAAAAGGACAATCCAAGAGATTCACTCTTATATGTAATTTAAAATTTTCAAATCAACAATCTTTAGTTCTTACTCCAATTATAAAAATGAAAATCAAAATTTCTCAGAACATGTAACTAAAGACTAACCTAAAATAACTTCAGGTGCTCGATAATGTCTTGTAGAAACCAAAGTACTGTGATGTTCATCATCATATGTTGCACTCCCAAAGTCTACAACTTTAATATCTGGATTTTTTACTGTACGCTCATCACGTCTCTGAAAAAAATGTATCAAACATAGAATAGAATGGAATAGAATAGAATGATTGGGGGGGGGGAAGAATGAAGGTGCCCTAGAATATCCACATACAATAGATGCTTACCATTTTGGGATTATACTCTTCTGTGTAGTCTGACTGCACAAACAAAATATTTTCAGGCTTCAGGTCCGTATGAGTTAGTTTATTACTGTGCAGAACTGAGAATGAAGAAAAGAGAATTTGCTTTAAAGTTCTTGTCTTACAAGTTTCAACAAACAAATACAGCAATTACACATTCTAAGCACTTACAGTTAACAGATTTGCATATCTGATATGCCATTTTCCTGATGTGATCCATTCGAAATGGCAAAAAGCTATTTTCTTTAATGAAGTCATAAGTGCTAAGTCCCAGAAGTTCAAACACAATGCAGACATGACCAAGATGCTCAAACCATTCCAACATCTTAACACAGCGACTAAAATAGATTAAAACAGTACAAAAATGTCAGTAATTTTTAGTGTGTAATAAACAAATAACCTCAAATTTTAATTGGATACTTACAATGTGCTGTTAGGATCTGTTGAATTTATGTGTTCCAAAACTTGTATTTCTGAATGAGCTGCTTCGGAGTATCTATCCACGTTTTTCACTATTTTTACTGCTACACGCCTACCTCCCCTGGAAAAAAAGTAATTACTGGGTGAGCTAAACTCCAAAAGTTTACTATAACCTCAAATTATAATTTAATATTTAACAATTTATACCTCTCCTCTTTAAAAATCTCTGCCACCTACTACTCTAAAGCCTATTTCTATTTTCTTCGATGACTTTAGTATCCAGATTACTTGATGTGAACCATTATCCATGTTAACTGCTCTCCAAATCCTAGAGCTCTTCACATTTAATTCCCCAAGTTAAAAATTGTTAATTATCCACCAATTTGGGCACACACACTGATCAAAAGCCTCTGTTCTACCTCTTACCTAAGTTCTACCTCAGCATACTCCCAAATGCAAAAACCATCTTCTCTCATAGTCTCCCTTGTGTAAACACCATGACACCCAAGTTCTCTCAATGGGTTTGTCCTATATTCCACCTAATCCATTAGCCCTCTATCTCATTTACACTTTCCTGTTCTCGTCTCGACTAGTCAACTACTGTCAGTGACTCAGCACATGACCAAGACCTTAAATTTCCAGTATTCCCACAATATTTCTTACATAAGCTCATCTATGTCTTCTTTCTTTACAACACCTTCTTAAGGCACATAACTTATACTTTGTCTAATTTCAACCCAAATCTTCTTTTAGTTTAAAAGAATTTCTAGGACTGGGGGCGGCTAGGTGGTGCAGTGAATAGAGCATGGGCCCTGGAGTCAGGAACACCTGAGTTCAAATCTGGCCTCAGACACTTAACACAAAAACTAGCCGTGACGTTGGGCAAGTCACTTAACTCCAATTGCCCTCCAAAAAGAAAAAAAAAAGCAAAAAAAAAATTTGTAGGACTACCATTCAAATATCTTTTTCCCTCATGCTTCAACTTTCTTCCCACCTTCCTTCAGTAGATAACTTCCTACTTACGCCAATGGAAGACACCAGCAGCACAAAAGTACACCAATTAAACCTATTAATTCTTCCAACACTTATTTCTCATGTTTACCTCTTGTCATAAAAGAGATTCTATTCTTCCTCTCCCTAAAAGCTAACCTCTCTCTGGGATCCCCCATCCTTTTTCCTTTCCTCAAGTCTTTATGTTCGAACTAACACCCCACTTGAGACAACATGGTATAGCGAAAGTACTCAACTAGGAGACAGGAAAAGAACTGGGTTCTAATCCAGTTTCTGATAATCAGTTGCTATGGTAAGTTATTAATCACTTTCCTTTGCCAAACCTGTAAGTTGACATATATATAAATTGTTAAGTACTCCTCAACCCAATATATTGTGGCAACTAGTGGTACACTAGATCTGAAATCAGAAGATCTGAGTTCAAATCTGGCCTCAGATACTTACTAGGTGTATGACCTTAGGCAAGTCATTTAACCTCTATTCCTCAGATTCCTCATCTGTAAAATGGGGGATAATAATAGTACTTACTCAAAAAGTTGTTAGGATTAAATAAGATGTTTGTAAAGCGCTTAGTACTATCACATAAGTGCTATAAAATTATAAGCTATTATTTTACTTACCTGAGAGCAAAATTTAGACACAAAATGCCCATCTCAAATGTTGCATCCACACATTACTGTGAGATTAGTTATTCTTTTATCAATAACGATTTGATCTCACTTTGATACTACCTTCATATAGCTGACCCCCTTTATCCTGGAAACTCATTTTTCTCCTGTGTTTTATGATAAATCTTGTGAATTCTCCTTTAATACCAACTGCAACCTACCATCCTATACTACTAGGCTTCCTGGGAAAGGTGCCACTTTCTAATTCCTACTGCTGCTGCCACCACCAAACCCCTAAGACTAGCAGGCCATTACTTAATCCTGGGATATCATTTTAGCCTTAAAAATGTTCCTTTCTAGTCATCCTGGATTTCTTTTACCAAACAAATGTCCTTAACATGAAGTTCTTCTTCATGTATATTACCTTAAGAGGAAACAATTGACATTACCCACACTATCAAAGAGCTCTTGAGGTTCTCTATTACTTAGACTCATACTTCCCAACACATGCATCAAAAATTTTTCTCCTATTCAGGTCAGTCTCTTTGCTGTCTTATCCCCCACCCTCTTCATGCTACTGCCTTATTTAACACCTCTTTTCTCTTCATGCTATTGCCTTATTTAGAACACCTCTTTTCTCTTCTACTTTTCCAAATGCTAGCTGTTCTACCTGCTCCCTGACATCCCTAGTCCAATTTTCCTCCTTCCTCTTTACTCTTACTGTACATTCAATACCATGTAATTCAGCACTTAGCTGTGTGATAGCTGCCCCAATGCTTCTTCAGAGAACGAAGCATGAATCATGTATACTCATGTCCTAGTATGATACTAAAGACATATACTGACTGTACAAGAAATACATGTTGATTTAGCAATTTAAAGTTTGGTTTTTTTCCCAATTAACTTTTATTTTTAGTTTACATCATTCATTTCCACGAGATTTTGAGTTACAAATTTTCTCCCCATCTTTCCCCTACCCACCACCCCAAAACAGCAATCCCACTGTATACCCCCTTCCCCCAATCTGCTCTCTCCTATCCTCCCCCATCACCCATCTGACTTTCTGGTAGGGCAAGATGGATCTCCCTACCCCAGTGCCTGTATATCTTATTTCCCAGTTGCATGTAAATAATAATAATGATAATAATATATATACACATATATATGCACACATATATTTTTAATATTTGATTTTAAAACTTTAAATTCTAGATTCTTTCCCTTCCTCCCTCGTCACCCACCCCCACGTGTTTTGTTTTTTCACTATGTAAGTCCTAAAATGGTAGGTACTATTACAACTTCTATTTTATGAGTATGTTAATTCTCATTTTCCCTTCTGGGCAAAAGAAAAATGTGCTTGTCTTCAAAAAACACTTGGGTTTCATTTGAGTCTTTCTGTTACAAGTTATAAAAGAACTTTCATGAAAAGAAGACTGAATTTGTCTATTATCTGTCCTAGGCAGTTTACTATTTGTTGTTTAGTGATTTAGGGGTAAGGCTATCAATTCTTTAATCATCTGCAATTAGTAAATGCAGGAGAAAACCCAAAGTAAGTCCAAAGACAGACATGTCTTTTCCCACCACTAACCAAGAAAGTAATGATTCCTTAGACTATTCCAAGTGAACCATCCAAAAGCCAAAATGATGGGTATAGGAAAACTTCTACTCCAGAGCAACATTTCAACTGGCTCAATTCAGAAGATTTACCATTAACAGCCCAAACTTAAAAGAAGTGTGGGGAAAAAAGCTCCAGCAATTTGATATAATATCAATCATCAGGTGAACTTGTCTTTCTCAATGTCACTATCTTTCTATAGAAGCTAGGGAAAAGGAAAAACAAAGGACAAAACCAGGTATTTTAGTTCTCTTAGAACTATAGAGAAAAATTGCTTTTCCTTATCCTGTACAGAAATGTTCCAATTTAAGTCACAGCTGCAGAAGAAAAATAAGATGGCAGAAATGAAGACAAAATGGTATTGTTATGTCTCAAAATATCTACTAAAATCATTCCGCTTCTTTCTCCAAAGCAAATTAATTGCCAATACGTGGGAGAATCATTTTAGAATGGTTAAAAAAAAAAGTATACAATAGAAGCTTACAATACTCATGTAAGATTTTAGCCATGCTCTAAAATGAATATATTGGTTTATATGATGGTTAAAAAACTTTAGTATGAACTGAAATACATTATTTTATAATGAGATTTGACTGTATCACAGGTAAAGCCTGTCTTCTGTGACCTTTTAACAAAGGGCATCAGCCTGTTACAAATCTGTCTGTTTTCTACAACATACCTAGTAAAAGGCTAACTGTAACCATACTTCATTGCTTTGGTTTCAGATCCTATTTAAATAAGGATTTAAACAAGAGCGGTGATACATTCACAAGTCTCCGTGGTAATGTTTGATTTGTATTAAACTTGCCCTGCTTATACGATTCAGAAAAAGGAACGTGCTATTATATAAGTACTAGTTTCCCCCACACTAATGGTTTTCAAGACCACTTATTGGGTTTGTTATAGAGATTTCTTGCTCAGATATGGGTTGGATTAGAAAGCCTTCTGGTATCTCTTACAACTCTAATTAAAATACTAGTATTTTGTGCTCTATATGGTAATCTCTTACTGGCTAACAAAATAATGAAGGGCAGTTTGCAGAACCACTGAAAGAGTTATTGTCTTTTTTTAAGGTTTACAAAGAATATACAATGAAGCCTATTTATAAACCATTGTATGTCGTTATATAGATTTGGTTGAAATATTAATTTGAATGTAATGCAATTCATCTTTGTTGCAATAGGCCTTCATACTTCTCACCTCCTTTAAACTTAAAAAGTTGAAGTAATATCAGTATCCTATTTCCCCCCCTTACTTGGAATAGTTCAATTTAAATGGCCTATTTATTAAATACTAAATATCTGTCTGTCAATGTAACACTTGTTCTATTAAGAGGGTAAAGATGGTCAATTAATTTCAAACATTATTTTTCTGTCTAATCATGGAAAATGTCCTTATCAATAAGAAATGTATTACCTAGGGTAAAAATGATCAGAATAATTACTGGGTATAGGTGATAAAAATTTACAAACCACCAGTAGTAGAAATCTAAGCCCAACAACTCTTACAAGTCAGCAGCCCTGGATTAAATTTCCTCTTCAAATTAACTTGATAGCCATGTGACCATGGGTAAACATTTCTTTCATCTGTGGAAACCCCTACATAGGGCTGCTTTGGTGGGAAATACTTTGTAACTCTTACAAAGCTAAGTTACCTTTATCAGAGAATAGACTGTCCAAAACAAAAACCTCCTTAAATTCCCAAAAAATGAAAGCTATGACTTGTCAACAGTAGGAAACCAAGTACAAAAAGACACTTGTTAGTTCACCTATATTCTATGTGGGGTCACAAACCCAGTTTAAGAAGGGGTGAAGGGGTCTTGAGTGGAAAAAATTGAAGTCCTATTCTAAAGTATCACATACAATACCCAATTTCTCTTCTCCATTCATAACACAGTATGGACAAATGATCGTAGACTTATGTAACTAGGGCAAGAAAAAAAATTAGGTCAAACACTTACGCTTTATGATCGATGCATTCCACAACTTTTCCAAAAGCTCCTTCGCCTAAAGTATCAACAATTTCATCTAAAAAAGAGAAATAAATCTTACTTATACAAGAAATGGCAGCATTTTACTTATTGTTATTCATGAGTGATAAATGCTATTAATGTAGATTGCCCTAGATACTACTTATCACTAGACATTTATTTTATTGGATAACTCTCAAAACAATTAGTTTTTAACTATCTTTTGGCATTCTGAAGTTAACTAACATTACTATCTTGGAAGTGCTGAATAGCAAGCATTTAATTTTCTAGGGAAAGCAAAAAACAGTCCCCCCACCAAAAGAATACAAAAGGAAAAAAAGGAGAAAGAAAAGACTTTCAAAACCCTGACATCTTAGTCTAAACAGATTATGCTATCTGAAAAGTTAATAAGTGTTGAAAAATATTCTATACATCTTGCACTTAGTACGTCTCCACTCTGACAGATCAGGTGACCCTCCTCATCATCCTCTACACTCCTGGATCTTTTCCTTCGGTGACTCTTCTGGAAACGTCAAGTGGGCCGCACCAAGATCGTCCAGCCAATCAATAAACCCGAGTGAATTCAGGGCAGAATACGAAATTCATTCAGCGGGGAGATATTCAGGCATTCAGATACACGCCAGGCCACAAACGGTTGGCAGGAGCAATTTCAAATTCAGTCCCCAGAAATTCACAGGGCACATAGTTTATGTTAACAGGAGAAAAACATGGCAAGGAACAGATTTTCAGATAAGATACTTAAAAGTGGCAAGGCAACAAAACATAATACAATCTTTTTTCCTTTAAAAAAAAATTAATTGATGTACTGAAATGTAATTTAAGTCTCTAGTGTCCTTAAATCAATGTTGTAAAACTGATTTGCTTGTCTGACACAAGTAGCCTTTGTGGCTAAGTTAAAAGTTTCCTAGTTAAAGAATGTTTAACAGTTAAACAAATAAAATGTAGTAATAATTCCAGAAGAAACTGATAAAAAGCATAAAATGTGCTGATATAATTTGTAGTGGTCTTAGAAACATGTCAGCTGTTCAATAAGTTAAAATATCACAACAGCTTCATATAAGGAAAAAAAAAGATCAGACAGCATGCCCTGCTAAATAAATACAGATAACAGGCATATCTGATCCTCAAACTGCAGTCAGCATTTGTTTATTAGATCTGATTAACTAAACTATGTGTGTATATATAAACATAGCTACCATAAACTTAAATTTTTTAAATCTATATTTACAACAAAATGATCAAACTAGTTAATTTTGAACAAATTAATTTCCTGAAAGTGGCATAAAACTATTTGGAATATATATCTTTAAATTATCTGTATAAACTATCTTAAATTGAACTGCCTGTCTGTTATGTCTTATGTTAATTTGAAGGACAGTCTAACAACTACTGTCAAGAAATCTTCTAAACAAATGCCAACTACAAAAACTAAACTATTAATATGCATTTCAGGAATCTCCCATCCAAGGCCATTAAAAAAAATTTTAAGCAGGTTAAAAAACTCATACTGCTTCATCTATAACATAACTGTCCCAAACTGTCAAACATGAATCCAAGTTTTCCTGCTTAGAAGAGAAGTTAAATTTCTAAAATAGTGAAAAATTGTTCATACCACATGTGAACGATGATGTGCTGTACTGCGGTGACTCTTGTGTTTTCTTTTATAATGACTTCTTCCACTTCTACCAGAGGACTTGCTACTGTGATTATAATAACCACCTTCTTGTTCTCTATGGTGATATCCGCTTTCATATCCTTGACAGTAGTCATTTCTATATTCATCAATGTAGCGTCGATTGCGGTGATCTCTCTCATTTATACATCTGGCTTCCAAATAATGGCTAGAAAGAAATTAGAGAATTCAGTCACCAACTTCTGAATTGTTTAAAAAGCCTCTAAAAGAATGACACCAACAAGCAGTCATTTGGGACATCCCCCTCTCCCCCAATATTATAGATTTCTTTCAACAAGGAACTAAATAAAGATCAGAGTACTTGACAAAGAAAATTTGCTCTAAAGAGCTTTAACTTACAAAAACCTTCAATTAAAAAAAGTTTGTCTAATATGGTTTACATAATAGTGTATGCTTCCTTACCGATCATAAATTTTTGAGTGATTGTGCTTGCAGCCCTTGTTCTCCCGGGAACTGCTATGAGATCTCTTCCTTCGCTTATGACCACTAATACTGCTACTCCATTTTCTGTGATCCCAACTTTCCTTTTCAAACCAATCAGGACAATCTGTTCTCTTTGAATGTCGCATCTATTAAAAAAAAAAGAGTTCCCTCATAAGTTACACTTTCTATAACAAAATTTTATCACCTTGAGAAAATATCTTTGCTAGGTTGCTTTTAAAAATTCCAAACAAAATGAGTAACAATGCCAAACTACTATCAATATCACAATTTTTCAAGTCCAGTAGTAACCACCCTCAGACTTCACTTGTGAAAGTTCCCTACAAACCCCAGCCAAGTACTGTCATAAAACCATATTATATTTCAGAAGAGGAGGGAAAAGTGAATGTTAGAACTCAAATTTGAAATATCGACCTTGACTTATAACAATATAGCAATAATTTCCTCTCCCCTCACTATACACGCAATATGCCTCTACTCAATACACAGCACAAAGTGATTTCTTCAAGGTTATATAAATGGAGTAGAAAAATGCAATTGAATTGTATTAACTGTCAAGCAATAAAAACACAAAATAAACAGTCCCTATCCTCTAAGAGCTACTTAAGATTCTACTTAAGGGAAGGAAAATAGGCTAATTAAATACAAAATAAATTCAAAGAACAGTAAATTGCGTCGACAGGTGTATGAGAGAAGGCCACAAACAAGAAATCGGTAGTGGGGATTAAGTGGACAAGATTAGCAAATGGCAGGAATGAACTCTGGCAGGTCCCATCTCAAACTGGAAGTGTTTCATGTCCAGGCCAGTATCATGCAAGTTTGGAAGTCTGTCAACATAGCCACAGCCAACTATATACTAATAATGCTATTTTTAACATCACAAATGCTTGAAGTAACAAATTAATATTAAATTTTTATGGGTACTATCCAAAAGCAGATGTTTTAATTACATTATGTGACTGAGCATCACTCAATATACTAAGCACTGAGAAGACAGACAAAATGTTAGTTAAGAGCTTCCATGTCTATTAGACTTCAATGAACATGAAAAACTTCTATTCTCCCATTTTCAAAGTACACCAATCTCAAAGTTCAGAAGTCATAAAGCAGAAAATTACATCTATAGCAAGACTGAGATTGTCTTACATCCACAAACACCAAAATTTTCACAATGAATTTAGGGAAATTTCCAAATTATTCTACCAAAGAGCTTTTATACAGAGCTGTAACAATTTCAACTAGAGTAATTAATTTGGGGCAACACTTTCAGTTTAAAAAAATTTTTTTTATTTCAACACTGAGCATTCGGCAATGATGCAAAGCATGTATAAAGTACTATTAAAGACAAGGTTTGAAAACCATGTCTTTTTCTCTAAGGTTAAGTAGTTATTTACATGTTGTTTCCCCAGTTTGATTATAAGCTTTCTGGTGTCAACTAATTTAGCTTTTTCTTTATACACTAAGTCTCAGCAACAAGCCTAGCACAAGCAAGTTCTAGACTGACAGGTCAAGGGGGTGGGCTTATCATTTCAAACACTGAAATCATTCAATATTTATTTAGTGTCAACTAAGTTCCAGGCGCTATGTTAAAGCACTGGGAATACAAAAAAAGGCAAAAGACAATCCTTGCCTCAAGGACCTCATGCAAACAATTATATACAGAGCAAGCTATATACAGAATAAGTAGAAAATAATAAACGGAGGAAGGCACTGGAATTAAGGGTTGGGGAAGACTTTCTGGGGAAGGTGAGATTTTAGTTGGGATTTAAAAGATAAGTCAAAGGGAAAACCCAGAGAAGAGGAATGAAGCATGAAATGAGATGAAGTTTGTGAAATAGCCAGGAGGCCAGTGTCACTGTATTTAAAAGTAAATATTGGGGAATAAGGTGTAAGAAGACTGGAAAGGTGAAGATGTAGAGTAGGTTGTTAAGGACTTGGGATTCCCAAAAGAAAATTCTGGATTTGCTCTGAGGTAAATGAAGCCACTGGAGTTTGGGGGAGGGGGGAGAAGGAGAGCATCTGCACTTTAGAAAAAAATCACTCTAGTGACTGAACTGAGAGTAGCAAGAGGCCTGAGGACAGGCAGACCCATGAGGAAGCTATTCCAATACTCCAGGTCTGAGGATACGATGGCCTACACTAGAGTGGTGGTAGTGACAGAGAGAAGGGGGGTGTATTTGAGGATTGCTGCAAAGTTGAAATTGACAGGCTTTGGCAACAATTGGGAGAGCAAGTGCCTAGAGAGAGCAGGGAATTCAGGATGACTCCTAGGTTTTGAGCCTGACTGAAGGACTGGCGTGATAATGCTCCTAGGAGGAGGGTTTAGGAGGAAAGAGAGTAAGAAAATGAGTTTGGCTTTTGGACATATTGAGTTTAAGATGTCTACTAGACATCCAATTCATGGTATCTGAAAGATGTGAAACTGAAGATCAGCAGAGAGGTAGGGGCAGTTTAGGTTGATCTGAGTATCATCAGCATAGAGATTAAATCGTTGGAAGCTGTTCAGATCACCCACCAAGTATGGCATAGAGAAGGCCCTAGAGAGGAGTCAGAGGGACAGACCAAAGATAACACAAGACCAGGAAGAAGTTCTAAGTAATTGCCTTCCTCCAGGTCCCATTCTAGAACCATACCATTGATGAAACAGCCATATTAAAAGAGATTCTTCAAACTACTTCAAAACTACTAGGTGCAAATGGAAATCAATTTTCAGACTTGTGACAAAGGACTTGTTAAAATTCAGTTTTGGTAATAATCTTTAATCATTTTCCTCCCTGAAACTTTCTTTCCACAACTCAAAGTTTAAAGTTTTAAGCTATTTTTCTTGGTTACCTTTCATCATAATCTTTTAGTACTGATATTACCAATTATCTAACGCCCAATTTCCCTCAAATACTAAATGTAAAGGATCTTTTTGGCACTGTGCTGAATCAAAATAGAGACGATAGCATGGTGGTACACTTTCCAAGCATATTTCACCAGTTTCTCTACCCCGTAGCCTGCTTTCTTTTCCAAGTGGCACCATTCTCTTCCGAAAACTGAATTGTTGCGAGCAAAATGCGACTTATGGGGTTGCGCTTAATCTTGTCTAATGATTCTGACCAGCCTACGTGATTTACTATGATCCATCCAGCGGTCCTGTGTTAACAGCCGCCCAGACCACAGTTTTCGAAAGAGAACCTCGGAGGCCGAATTAGGGAGAAAGGTCAAAGAGAGCTACTGTGCTCAACACCCTCATCCTCTCCAGAACCTATAACGACTGCCATCAGATACAAGCTACCCGAAATAGCCAAACGCAGGGGACGTTAACAACAACAAAGATGGCGGGGCTTACAGTCTAACAGCTGCGTTTTTACCGCATCTCCTGGCCCACCTTTTTCTTCTTTGCTCACTTTAACCAACAATGGCTCCATTACTTTAAAAGAGAACTTGTCTACTAGTATTCTTACTTTCTCGGAGGTACTAAAACCAAGTCGTCCACGATTTTCCTTTCTCCGTTTTCCTTTGTAAGATCCAACCAGACACGTCAGCACACTCGAGGGAGTAAAGACGGACAATCCGGGGCGAGCAGACGCGTTTCGGTCCAGAAACGTCCCCTCCCCCACCCAGCGCCAGGGCGGCCTCGGGCAGCGTCTCACGTCTCGCTTCCCCTCCCCCACTCCGCCATTTTGCCGCGGCCGAACGAACCCCGGAGAAGACAATATGGCGCCCGCGGCCTCGGGCTCCGCTCCAAAGCCTCCCCTATCCAAAGGAGGCCGCTCTGGGAAACCAGAGCTGGGACCATTCCTTGCCTACTATTAAACCTCTCGCCCCCGAGGCGATGACAGCGAGCCAGGTGGGGCCCGGGATGGCAGCGCCACAATCCGGGATCTTAGGGGTGGCTGGGGCGGTGGAGGGGGGGGGGCTGGAGGGAGGCCACGCTTAAGAACAAAACTCAAAATAGCCGAAAGGACTAGACCGAGAACGGGGATGTTGCCAGGACACTTAAAAAAATACATCCGAGAGTAAACTTACCGTTTCGACCACGGAAACGGGATACGACGTGGCAAAATTAGCCTCCTAAGCAGACCGAGCAACAGCCAACCGCTACCGCCCGCGACGGGTTCCGACAGGCAGACTGGCGCGGGGCGTCAGGAATGTTCTCGAAAACAAGAGGGACGCATGCGCATTGGCCCCACCCCACCCCACCCCACCCCCACTCCAGGGGGGGCGGGGACGCGTAGGGAAGCACCGCGGTGGGGACGTGAGCGAAGGGTGGTGGTCCCAGTTTAGGGAGTGGGCGGAGTCTATAGACTGAATCTGCGCACGTGCACAAAGGGTTTCTTGTTCTTGTCACTTTCTGCAGTTTTTTGTCTCATCGATTAGTCTGTCGCAATTTGACATTAGCCTAGTACTTGGCACGTAGCTTAATAAATGTTTACTGATTGAACTGGCTAGGCTAGGAAAACACTGTCTTGCCAAAGAGTTCCGCTTGAAACTGATATTTTCCTTGCAGGGAGTCGTCTCGCCCTCCTGGAAAAGGATCAGTCAGATCTTAAACTATGTAGTAGTCATCATCAAAATTATTTGGTACAGGCTAGTCATTACAGAGGTGTCTTTTGCTAGACATACGTAAGCAAATGAATGCAAACCCAAAGACGTCAGCTACTGGGATAAGAACTCACTACTTGACAAAAACTACTGGGAAAAGTGGAAAGTGGTCTCTCAAAAATCAATAAGCTCTAAATCGATACGTGATTTATAAAGAGTTATGTCATAAATTAGCAGAAGGAAGAAATTACCTTTCAGAACTATCGATCTGGGAAGAGTTCTTAACGAAGGAATTAGAAAGAATCATGGAAGATTAAATGATCGATTTCTGATTCATAGGATTAAAGTAATTTTGTACAAATAAAGCCAATTTGGGGAAAATTGGGGGGGGGGGTCTTTGCAGTAAATTTCTCTGACGAGAGAACCACTTCCCAGGATTCAAGTTTCTAAAAGTCATTCCCCATTTGACGGATTATTCGTCACAAGGATTTTTTTTTTCAATGATGGCAGGGTGTAGTGAGAGGAAATAGATTTTTGTTCATTGGAAAAATAAAATTTAAACTTAAAAAAGTTACCAGAGAAGGGGCTTTGCAGTTGTTTGGATATGAGAGGGGAAGATAATGGGAGGTAAATAACAAGCTGAAGCTGAAAAGACTAATCACAAGCTCAGAATGGAGGAGAAAAAAGTGCTGGTTTTAGGGACTTTTGGCAATAAGAGACCTCAGACTCAGGAGCAGAGAGATATTTAATAATTTATATTAAGCTGTTAACACAGCTCCCCAAAGTTCTGACTCTTTGGAAAGTTTCAAGCACCCATTCCAAGGTAATTTTAGTCTGGAAGACATCACAGTTTTGCTTGAAAGCCAGGAGTTAGAGTTTAACAGCACCAAAATGTTTACCTTCCAGAGGAGCCCAAGTCTTGGACTTCAAGACTTGAGGAAAGAAGACACCACGTAGGAATCTGTTGGAGAAAAGAATCACTGAAATGTTAAAGGGTTGCCTAGCCTATGCCAAAATTCAGTTCCCTTTCTAGGGGAGCTCAAACAAGGGTGACTCTAACTCTGCATTAGTCTTGGTCCCTATCTAAAAGTAGGAAAGGTTTGAATGTTGTAAACTAAAAGTAAATAATTTTTTTAAATTCATTTAAAAAAAAGTAGAAAGGAACCATATTGATTGTGTTATGAGCTATTATGATTCTCTTCCTGTTTTCCTCATTAATTTAAGACCTCTAGTAAGGTCTTTGTATCTGTCCCTCTTCTGATTTTCTGCAGGCTGTGTTGTACTGAAAAAAATGCATGTTACCTTTAGCACTTGTAAGAGAACTGGGTACTTTGAGACATAGAACTGAGCAATAGATAAAAATTTCTAATAGTAAACTGACAGGGAATCTTAAGCCAGAACTGATTTTTTTAAAATCTCCTTTGCCAGAGATTACATAATTACTGCTGGTGGAAGACAGCCTATTTCAGCTCTGGTAACTAGGAAAAAGCCATTTTTCCATTGAATCAAACTTTGGAATTGAATATGAACAAAGTCTACATGCTTCTTGAATTGTGTGTCCTAAGCAATTTGTATTAAATGAAAAAGCTACCTCAGAGCCAAAACAAGAGATTCCAAGAGTTGGAGGCAACCTAGTATTACCACCACACCTATGAGAAGCAAAGAGAAAATGAACTGTTGCAGAGAAGGGAGATATTGAGGACCGTCTTTGGCTCTACAGGCATCTCAGCTCAGAAGACCTAGCCAGGGGTGGGGAACCTGCAGCCTTGAGGCCCCATGTGGCCCTCTAGGTCCTCAAGTTCAGCCCTTTGACCGAATCCAAACTTCACAGAACAAATCTCCTTAATGAAAGGATTTGTTCTGTAAAATTTGGACTCAAAGGCTGCACCCAAGGACCTAGAAGGCCACAGGTTACCCACCCCTGACCTAGACTGAATTAAGTCCCCAGAAAAAGTCAGCTCTTTCTCCAAAGTTCTCTCTTGATACTTGTCTATCCACAATCTGCTGTTTTGTTACTCAATTCCAGTAAAATTTTGCCTTGACCACAAAGGGGCCAGGGGTTAATGAATGTAAGGCTAAGTAGAGAGCTCAATCTTTAACTAGGTGTCAAGAACAGCCAGCATTTATTTATTAAGGGCTCAAAATGTGCCATATAAGCATTAGTCAGTGAAAATACAAATAAAACAGACAGTCCCTTCCCTCAAGGAATTTACATTTTTTAAAAAGAATATTTAATTTTTTCCCCAATTATAATATTCCCAATGTAAAAACAATTTTTAACATGTTTTTTAAAAAAGTTGAGTTCTAGTTCCATTGTCCCGGGCTCTCCCCGCCTCTTCGGACCCCCGCCCTCTACTTACCCATTCCGGGTACTTCGGTCGTCACCGGCCTCCTTACGGAGCACAAAACCAGACAGTTCGCCAGAGGATTATAGGAGTAGTTTATTAAGTCATTCACATCCTCAAGCAGAGTCAGGAACGCAAAAGAAGAACCGGAACAAGAGAGCGAGCGCTTCCTTGCCCATTACTTTTATAAACCTCCTCAACCAATCAACTTCTTCTATTACATTCTAAACCTTATAAGGTAAAGCACTAAGCAAGCAGGCAATCATAGGCAACTGTAATATTCTATTTCTCCGTCCCTAACATCTCCCCCTTTTTGTTTCTTAAGCGGTGCAAGACGTTGCGGCAGTGCGTAGGCATTTATAGGGATGCGGACTGCTCTGGCTTAGGTCGTCTCGTCACTCCCGAGACCTTACCCGTCCTAGGTAACCCAATGTCCTCAGGCCCTGTCTTAGGTGGTCGGGGTGTGAGAAGTTGCCCGTCATGGAGCATGGTCCGTCTTACTCCGGACATTACATGTCTTCCATGGAAGCAAGCCATACGCGGGGGTCTCCCCCATCCTCTATGGCCATCACGGCCTTTTGGGTCAACAACATGTAGCCATGCTGGCGACGTCTCAATTTGCACAAACACCAAATCAATATTCCTACAACAATCAATACAACTCCCAGGGAGGCTCCTAGGCCCCCCCAAGAAGCAAACCAATCGGTCAAATTACTTAGCCAATGTAAAAATCCTTCTTGCCAACCCAAAGATATTTGGGTGGCACTCAGGGAATGAACAAGAGACTTGAGTTTCTGGATTTTATAAGAAAAGTCACGTGACCAAGTTTCATTTATATGCAGACCTATTTCCCTGGATAGGTTGGCGGCAGCTGAATATTTGGTGTAAAGGGCTGTGGTTACACAGAGGC
>CM053580.1:73064458-73114595 GCA_028627135.1 Pseudochirops cupreus
ATTTTTCAGTAACCATAAAAAACAGTTAAAATAAATTTGCCATGAAAGCCCTTATATCATGCTTGATACAGGGAGGTAGGAAGATGTAAGAACCAGAAGGACACATGAGACATGACATTTTATCTACAACTCCTGTTTGCTTTACTGAGCTTGTAGTTTCACAATTCAGTCGCCTTCTTCTGCTTCAGACTCAGATTCTGGAGGAAGAAAAAAGAGAGGGTCAAAACAAGAGTCAGACAGAAAACAGAAAGCTTGCACCTAAAACCTTGGATTTTTACTAACTGCAGTCTAATTCCTAGGCATATAACAAATGCAGTAATTTTGTGCAATGAAGCCACAAGAACTTTTGCTATCTCTGAGTTGCAAAGTACCAGCCTTCTTACTACTATTCAACATGAGAAGTCTATTTTAAGTTGTCATGGCAGAGAAAATTAGGGTTTGATATCAGCATGTTGTTACTCAAATTTAACTTCAGATAGCATGACAGTGTAACAGAAAAGAATTCATTTTAGGGTGCTTTTAAGGTTTACCAAGTACCTTCCCTATAACTCTCTGAAGGATAAACATTAAAAAAATGAAAAAAACAAAAAACAAAAACAGAAACAAAAAAACCAGGGTCAGAAAAGCTACGTGCTGACTCCAACCAATGTTTTTTCTATCGTAACTTCCTAAAGGTGCCAACCCATGTCAATTTTCAAACTAAAATGATCACCAATTATTTGCAAAGCACCATTTTAAGACAAAACAAAGTTATAATGCCTATTCTATTCTCAGGCTTGTTTTTTTTATTTTCTGTAAATTTTCTTACTCGTCACAAGCCTAATTTATCTTTTAAAAACTGATATGTAGAAAAATTATACTATAATAAAGTCTTAAGAGTTGCAAAGTTACACAATTTTCCATCTTACTGCCTCATGCTAAAAAAGATTTCCTGCTAATAAAACGTGATTTAAAAAACCTATTTTTTTTTGAAGCAAATGGCTATTTTTAAGGATATCAGTTCTTGTTTTCACAAGTTTTGAATAAAGCAAAAATTCTGTATCCTATATAAAATAACACATGAGTAAATATTAATTTACTGACAATTTTAAACAAATTGCCATAAAAATTACCTTCTTCTGCATTCTTGAGCCACTCTACAAATTTTTTCATTTGCTCAAGAAAGACACTTTTTCCCTTTGCAACGTGTGCATCTTTATACCACTTCAAAATGGGCTCTTCACTCAGGACTTCAGCTATAAAAGAGACCAAAGTTAATTATCATCAGTTGACTCTGAACACATCCTGTTTCTTCGTGTGGATTTTCAGCTTTAGTGTGCTGACAACTTTTACTGACTTGTTAGGTATTAGATAGTGGGGTAAGTAACTCTTAACAAGTTTACTGTATTCTAAGGTTCAAAACTACATACTAATTAAAGATCTAAGAATAAAAATTGAAAAAAAAAAGATTCTGGCTATTTCCAAGTGCCAACAGTTTAAACTAAATATCTTTACTGAATAAAATTCTATACACCAGTGGTTCTCAACCTTCCTCATGCCATGTCCTTTTAATACTCGTATGTGGGTGTATCTGCATGTGGGCAGACCCACCTAGAGAATAGAGGAGCGGTGTCTCCTTGGAAATATCGTGTTTTCTGATGGTCTTAGGTGACCCCTGTGAAAGGGTCATTTGACCCCCAAAGGGGTTGAGACCCACAGGTTGAGAGCTGCTGCTATATACAATCAGAAAAGGCAGAGTGTTTGGGGGAGAGTCAGGAAGACTATCTTCTCGACCTCAAATCTGACCTCAGACACTTACTAGCTATGTGGCCTTGGGTATGCCACTTAATCCTGTCTTAGTTCCTTGTTTGTAAAATGAACTAGAGAAGGAAATTGCAAGCCTCTCCAGTATTTTTGGCAAGAAAATCCGAAATAGCGTCACAAAGAGTCAGACACAACTGACACAACTCAGTAAGAAAAAGTGTGGCAGAATTCCTTTAAGTGGTCACATTATTTGAATTCACGCAGTATTTCCATTGGCCTGGAACCACTTATAATATTCAATATAATTTTAACTCTGAATAGTTCAAATTCAAATAGCTGTGATCACTTCAAAGGACTCATTATTTGTACTATCTGAACCTGGCTGAACACACCAAAAGATGGTATAAAAAACCAGGTTGAATTGCATACTTTTAAAAAGATAGTATCAAAACTGGCCTTATCAGGGAAGAAATCTATTAGTGCCAGCCTAAATTAACATATGAAACAGTGCTCAATCCCTAAGAGGATTTGCTATTCATTACAAGGTTTGGTGAAATGGAAACCCCAGCTTCTCTTGATGGTTATTCTTTTTTTTTTTGGAGAGGGGAAGGCAAGGCAATTAGGGTCAAGTGACTTGTCCAAGGTCACCCAGCTAGTGTTAAGTGTTGCAGGCCAGATTCAAACCCAGGCCCTCCTACCTTCAGGGTTGGTGCTCCATTCACTGTGCCACTCAGCTGCCAAAATGGTTATTCTTAGCAGAAAAAAAATCTTGCAGAATTTCCTAACTATAATAGTTATGTATACTAGTAGCTTGGTTTTAATGACTCACAATTTTTTATACTGCTCCTGGGTTCTAGATTTACATAGACCCCAAATCTTTCCCTTCCTGTAATGTCCTAAACTTTTTTTTGGTCATTTATCCTCCCATGAAATAACTGCTTCTCACCAAACCTATCATATTTTCCATGAATACTTCGAAATCGAGTTTTATTATTATTTTCTCCCAAAATTTACTCATCATACTCAGTTCTTCATTTTACCTTATGTTTCCACTAACTTCTTCCTTCAGTGTGTTTACGATTCATTTTTGCTGTGTCTTGGAAATACTGTAGCTTTAACTCATGATTCCTTTTGTGGTTTTTGCTTCTTTTAATCCATACTTTTTTCACTGTATTTCCTTCCTAAAATAACTTCCAGCTACCTTGTAACCTCTCTCAAACTATTTTGAGGAACTCGAGTCTTTAAAATATATTAAAAGCAAATTCCAGCCAAATATTCTCTGAAGGAAGAAATTACAACATTGAGGAATTCTATGATTTTGTTTTATATTTGAAGCAAATAAGAACAAAAACCCCAAACCAAAACAAACCCATTTAACAAGGAGCTGCCACATAGTAGCTATTTTATAATGCCAACAAAATTCTTTAGAAGTATGAAAACCTGAGTATATGCCTTAGGAGACAGAAGTCAGCAATTCCCCCTCCCATCCACCCTTGAGAACAGGGACTGTCTTTTGCCTCTTTTGTACTCTTAGCACTTAGTAGTGCGTAGTACATAGTAGGTACTTCATAAATGTTTAATGACCAATTAAGCAGGGTAGATTCAACAATCTCTAATGGTTCCCCCTTTTCTAGCTCTAGATCCATGTTCTTGAGAAATCAGGAGGTTCCTTTACAGTCCTAAGTTGCAGACCCTGAGAAGTCATAGGGGTCTTTGTTCTAAAGGAAATAGCATAAATACACAGAGCATGCAGCTCTTCTTCTGAGAAGCGAAATTCTAGCTTTCGTCCCTGCTGACTACTGGATTTTCATCTTGGGCAACTATTTAGATCACTCAACAGTCAGGTTTCAGTGTGGGGGTTCACTTGAAAAGAATTTTTTTTGCAGTTTCAAGAGCTTATCCAAGTTGCATAAGATATTAACACTTAGTAACCTTGGTCTAGCAAGTCTTCTGATTATAAGTGCTTTAACAAAATCACCTTCAAGTTAAACATCACAATCACTTGTCAATGATTCTTTTTTTTGCTTTTTGGAGGGCAATTGGGGTTAAGTAACTTGCCCAAGGTCACATGGCTAGTAAGCGTTATGTGTCTGAGGCTGGATTTGAACTCAGTTCTTCCTGACTCCAGGGCTGGTGCTCTACTCACTGCACCACCTAGCCACCCTTAAGGATTCTTGTTTATGTAAAGGCAGAACAAACCACTCAGTTATCCTTCCTACATTAACCTTCTGTGACTCTGTAACAGTCAATCGCTAAGACTTAATACAGCAACTGGAATGGGCACTTAGGTACTGGACTCAAAATGAAAATTCTGAAGAGTTCCTTATGAAATTATGATTAAACTAGGTTCCTTAAGTTAAGGCTGCAGCATTGCTGCCTAAGGTTTTTTAACATTCTCACTTATAAACTTTTAAACAACACATCATAGGATCAAAAAGTAGCAAGGCATGGGGCAGGGCAAGACTTCCTGGCTCATGCCTGCAATGTGATCCTGGGCAAGGTCATTTAAGCTCAGTGCCCCAGGAAACTCTTCAAGGTTATAAGATGCAGAGAAGCTGCCAACCTGAATGGATATGGGCAAGTTTTCCTATTGAGGAACTATCTATATGGGTGACATCACGGGTACAATCCGTTTGTAGGATCCTAGATTTAAAGCTCATCTAGACAACTCCCTCATCTGATAGGAGAAAACAGATCCAGACAGGGAAGTCACTTGCCCAAGGCCATAGGAGAAGAAGTGGTTGAGCTGGGAGATTTGAAGCCAAGTCCTAATTCGAATCCAGTGCTTTCCCCCCTCTATTCTCAACTCTTGTTTCAATGAATTTTTTTCAAGTGCATACAAATGTTGCTAAAGTCCTAAGATCATGAGCAAATACTAAAAATGGGGCTCACTGGGTTTTTTAAATGTATCCTCTCAAGACCTTAAATTACCTTTATAAAAAAGCACCACGATTTTCTGGAAGGCTTTCATGAAGTGAATGTTGTCATAACAGTACTCCTGAATCTTCAGTAACAGAGTCAGCTCAGACTGACCTTGAGTAGTAAAGGCAGCAAGTAGAGGGCTATATTGCTTTAAAAGGAAAAGAGAAAAGTTATAAGATACTAAAATACAAATTTACAGCTGAATAACGTAAGTTGCAATTCAGTGACTGTGACTTTCAAAAACAGTGAAGAGAAATAAGCTTGCCAGACTGCAACACTGCAGTCTGAACAAGGCATGGAAAAGGTTAAAATAATGGAATTTCAAACATTAAAAACTGCTGGACACACCATTAATACTTCACAATAGATGTGTGTATTTTTTCTGAAAACTGTCAACAAAACTCAAATTAGTAATTTTTTTACAGGTCACAGAGACCAGAGCATTTTTGTAAAATTGTCTCTAACATCTCTCCTGCTCCAAGTCCTTGAAGGTTCTAAAAGCTCTGCTGTAACAGCTGTCCACTCCACTGCCACAGTTCAATAAACTTTGAAAGAACACCAGCCGCTTTTGCTCATTTTTGCCTACTTTAAAACCAGCAAAACTTTTCAAAGTCAAAGAAAGTTCCAAAGTCAGTATTTATAATAAATTTCTCCTTGATAATCTTTCCCACAGCAGTCCATATTGTATTTTTATTTGGCGAACAAAATCAAAGTCAAAGTTAGAAGGGGCAAGGTCACCTATATCAATGAGAACATCTCATAATAAAGTTACATAAACAATGGCTTTAATTAAGGTTTTTAAGTCAATACCTTCAAATGCTTGATGGCTTGCTCTGCTACCAGCTCCTCCTTTTTGTTCCATTCCACAGTGCTCATTACACTTGACCAGACTATGCCTATAACGATCTGTTCTGGGATATTGTTTTTTTTCATCTCCTCCTTGACATACAAAATTATCTGCAAAAGTATCCCAAGTTCAGTAGGAGAAATCAAGTCTGGCTTTTAAATATGTTTAGCTTCAAAACTGCTTATTTAAATCTGAAGATTTCCTGTATCTGTTGTCCAGGCGAGTGTAAAATCACACACACCATGTTTCATATAATTCTGAAGTTACAAGGAACCTCAGATCACTTAGCCTAACACCTCTCTCAAAATCCAGGACAAAGTGTCAAGCGATTTGAAGATAGTCACAGTTATAAGTAAGTAGTAAAGCCATGACAAAATCTGAGCCTTCTTCTATTATAATGTCTCTAACAACAGCAATACTGTAGGATGACCAACTGTGATTGATTTAGCTCTTCTCAGCAATGCAATAACCCAAGACAATTCCAAAGGACTCGTGATGAAAAATGCTATCCATCTCCAGAGAAAGAACTGATGGAGTGTTTGCATGCTGATAGAAACATAAAGTTTGGGTGTGCGAGAAATGTTTTGCATGACCTTTATCAAAATGCTTGCCTTCCCAAGGAAGGGGGGAGGGGAGGGGAGGGAGAAGGAAAAGAATCTGTAATTCAAAATTTTAAAAAAAATTAAGGTTAAAAAATTGTGGTTTTTTTTTTAAACATATAATTTGGGAGAAATTTAAATAACAATAAAATGCAAAAAGTTTTTGTTAGAACTTTAAAGTTCACACTGGCCCTCAGAAAGACACTAACTGAATATGCAGGAGATATGAGTTAATTAGGAAAAAAATTCAAGTCAGTTCTTAATTACTCACACTAAAAGGAGTGAAGAACATAAGAATAGCAGTTGACTGTTGAAGTGATAGATACAATCACGGAACAGAGTCATAGAATTCCTTAATGTTAAGGAATTCTTAGCTCCAGAGAAATGGAACTCTAAGCAGATAGAGGAATGATATTATAAGAATTAAAATGGGGAAAAATAATAATTTTTCTGTAATAGAGAACATAAGAAGCAGAAACAAGATCAGATGAAATATACTCACAAAAACTAAGGCAAGAACCACCAGAATTAAAGCTACAGTCTTCTCAAAGACAAATGGATGACCAGAGATAACTTACATCCTTAAATGGATCACCACGAGACATCTGTTCTTGAAGTTCTTTCTGTAGCTCTTTACGAGCTCCTATGGTTTGCTGGTTCCGAACATACTCAGAAAGTTCTTTTAGACCTGCTTCGGTAAAATATTTTGTGAAGTGCTCAACACTTTGTTTGTTAGCAGGAAAAAGTTCCTGAAATAAAAAGTTAAATCAGCTATTAGTTTCCCTGAGCTTGCCTCCTAAGACTAATAAGAGAAAAAAAAAATCTTTACACTGATTTATATTCATTTGAAAATAGGGACAATCCACATACCATCAGTCTGTTGTCCATGCTGACTTTTCGAAGACTAGCAGCTACTGCATTGATATCTTTTTCATTTATCCATGATTTAAACAGCTTTACAGCAAAGGCCGCTGAAACGCCTACAAAGAATTAAGAGAAAAGTATTCCTTAAACTAAGGATTAAAGAATAAAAGATTACAGAGCAGAAACAGCTAAAGCATGAAAACTATTAAAGTTAAACATGCCATACTTAGAAAAAACATAAACATTTCTAAAACCAGCTGCCACCTATTTCTCACTCTCTCATAAACCTCATTCCTTTAGTGAAACAGAAAGACCATTGCAAAGTAAAATAAATTACCTTCTTTAACCAAATTCTCATTATAAAGGCTGTTAAGAATGGATGCATTAAGTGTCCCATTGGCCAAAAGAACCCCAGTCAACATGGCCAGTTTGTTCCTCTCAGACTCTGAAAAACCCTTTAAGAATAGCAGCAGCTGTAGGAATAAATGATAAAGATTAAAAATCACAATCAGTACAATCTCATTATTTGAAATGGGAGTGGGATTATTTGTTAAATGCACAACAGTAAAATTTGTGAATAAGTCTGCAAAACTTTCCTTACAGTCGAATTAAGTGTCAAGTTTGAGTCCCCGAGCTTCTATTGGCTCCCCATTCAAATTCTTCTTACCAAAGCCTACCCCAGGATTTCCATTCCTTTCCCTTAATTCTGTGAAACATTTACAGCAAACTGAAGCAAAATTATATTTAAAATAGATATGACAAATGAAGAATTAGATGCTAAAGTAACGTGGATCTAGATAACAACAATTTTCTTTTTTTTTGTTTTTCCTTGTCTTCCTTCACTAAAAACCTTTTACTTAGTAATTCTGACAGTTCAACAACCAAGTAAGTGCTGTATAAACTTCCCAAAACTAAAATCTCAGCACTGAAGGGATAAACTGCAATATAAAGCAAAATTCATTTCATTACTTGAATGAAAAGTATTAAATTAAACTCTAAGAACTTGCTGAGTCACAGAAAATACTTCCATATCAAAACTGTTCTTCCTACCTTTTTAACTTCATCCTCGAATCCCTTTTCAAGGTATTTGTATCGCCTGATTAACTTGTTGAATACCTATTAACAGAATTAGTTGTTTACTATTAGTAGTACAATTTCATAAATACCGACATGAACAGGACCGATATTACTTTTGTCCCCACCTATGTTCCTCATAGAATCAACAAACTGGAAGGGGCCTCCCAGACCATCTATCTAGCCCAGGACTTCTTTACTGAGAGGGTCAGAGAACTTGGGTTTTCTTTTGAAAATAAAATAATTTTAAAAAAAATTTAAAAATATGTATGCTTTATAACTGAATCAATACTCTGAGTCAGGTTTTACTTCGAGAGGAAAACTTCTGGTGATTAGCAATTCATTTTTAAAAGGCACCAATAAAAACAACTACTGGGTCTGCAACTCAGATTTTACTAGTTCAAAAACTATCTGGTGAGGAAACTCCTTCTACTACTAAAATGGTTCAGCAGCTGCTCTGCTTGTCTGTGGTACTGAGAGCTAATTTTCTTGACTTGTCTAGGACAACAGTCTCTATTTGAACCCAAGTCCTCTTCTTCCTGAATGACCCCAGGCTCCATTAGAGATACTTCCAAAAATAAATGTAAAATATAGTTACACAGAGAATAAATCCTACCCTGAAAAATAATACTTAGAAGGAAACTGGGGTGAGCGACCACACCAGAGTTAAAAGAGAAAGTGTAGTTTCCCACTATTTCAACCAATGTATTTTTAAAAAGATTTTTCTACCTTTAAAAATTTTACCTCTTCATGAATTCTCAAAAATTAGAAAAAAATTTGCTAGATACTAATCTAGCACTGAAAAACTATTTCCAAACATCTATATTCTGTTAATAACTCCTCAAAAATAGGTAATCCCTTAAGTGTAAATCAGACTCAATAAGATTCGTTAAAACAACAGAATTTAACTGGTGGATTCATAAAGAGCAAATTCTTACCTGAGCAAAGGCTTGCATGGTCTCTAGGTCTTCTTGTGCTGCAAATACACAGACATCTGTGCGCATCATGTCATCTGCCAGTGTACCACCTGGGGCTGAGATACATTTAACACATATAACATAATTCTGGTAACTTAAATAAAGATTAAAGAAACTTTACACAAAATTTTCTAATCTCTTTTAAAGGGCAGCAGGAAAATGAAAAATATAAAGGGAAAAGAAAAGTCACAAAACTATGTGGTAATAGTAGGGTTGACAACAGCTAACTGAGCCCTAGCTTTGGCAAATTAAATGCCTGCATATAAATGGATCAGTATGACAAAGACCAGTGGAGTCTACCCTAGCCTAGTTTTGAACAGAGTTAGATTTGGATGAAAAAGCAATAATAAAAGCAATTTGTTAAAATAGAACTTTTACAAATTGAAAAGGTTGTAATTTAAAAACTTCTTAGGGGAATTCAAACATCAATTACCCTGGGACTTTTATATTTTGAATAAGCAAGAAACCTGAAGGCTAGAAGATGCAATGGTCTAATTAGGAATCCAATTCTACATTAAAAAATGATTAAACTATCATAGTATTAATGAACTAAAGATTTTCTTAAGCATAGAAATTTCATTAAGCTGACTAAAGCACTCTGAAAAGTTCAGATATTTACTAATATTAAAAATTATTAAAAACCTCCTGTATGCTTTCAGAGTGACATTAATTTTAAAAATGAAAATTTAAATAAAAAACATTATTATTAACCCAAAACCATGTGGCACTTTACACCAAAAACTGACCCTCCAGTTTACACTTACTTCACAATCCTTCCTATACATTATATTGTCTATCAATACCAGGCAACTATATACAGAAGCAGCATGGATATAATACACTGATTTTAGTAAAAGATGAGAACTGAAAAGGACTACAAAAGAATGAAACAGCTACTTTTCCAGATGAAAGCTGAAAACACTAATTTTGGATACTTGGTAAAGAATATTAACTACCAAGTGCCTGAAGTAAAAACTAAGTAGATCGATTTGCATAAGTAAGGAGGGAAAAAACCAGGTAGTCACTATGCCTATGTGTGGGGTACTTTTAACAGACAAACTCAGTTACTAAGAGTCAATTCTGTTTAGTGAAAGGCATGACCTACCCCACAATTTTAAAAATGAACCCAATTCATAATGGTTTCATGAAGCACAGAATACGAGATTTGCAGCCAGGGTGACCAAGGTTTGAATCCTATGAAAACTCCACGCATCCCAGTTTTCTTTTCTTGCTTTTTTGGAGGGGGGAGGGTAGGGCAATTGGGGTTAAGCAACTTGCCCATGGTCGCACAGCTAATAAATGTGTCAAGTATCTGAGGCCGAATTTGAACTCAGGTCCTCCTGACACAGGGCCAGAGCTCTATTCACTGTGCCACCTAGCCACCCCTAGCACCTCAGTTTTCTTATCTGTAAAATGGAGATCAACAATACCTGTAGTACCTACCTCATAAGGATTCTGAGACTTAAAATAAGACTGTATGGAAAGTACTTTATAAATTCCAGCTATGATTGTTATAAGTAACTGATAAAGGACTAATAAGTCTAAACACATAGTGAAAAAATACAAGCATGAAAAGAACAGGGCTAAGCGGTGATGGGTCATCAAAAGCATTAAACAGAGTTGCAATACTTTAAAGTTCATGTTCTGAGTATTCGAGTTTATATACTGATGCCATCCAAGAGAACCACTTACCCAGCATGCCACCAGCCACCAGAATGTCAAAGAGTGTTTCTGCATATCGGCGATAATCAAGTTTTGCCCCAGAAGCATCAAGAAATTTTGCTACTGCTTCCAAATCAGTGCCAGTTTCAGTTAAACCTTGAATAATACAGTCCTGAAACTGAGTAGGGTCAAACCTCTCTTTTTCATCTGAAATAAAAAACACCCAGTTTAGATAAATCCCCCAAATTACAATGAATGCAGCAAACCCCTCCTCCAAAATAAATTAACAAACGGAGTCCTCTATATTTATAATATTCATAACATTGTTCCAACCTATTCTCACAACTCTCCTCCATGAAACCCAACAAGACTAAGCCTGCTGTTCTGTTCTAGAACACTCAAGTCTTTGCTACTAATAGTTCCCACCTAGGAGGACCTCCCTTGACTTTATCCTATTGGTTAAATCCTAGTTAACCTTGGGGGAAGAGGCAGAACTCTTAACTTGGCTCTGACCAACCCAGTTCTTAAAAGAGTTCCACCAAAGCCCTCCAACTTCACTGCCAGTACTCATGCAGTACTTATAGTCTGCCTTATAAAACATACCTACTATATCCCTCTCCTCCCAAGGCAGAGAATGTCATTTTTTAGCTAGCTACCCTCTCTTGCAATTTGACTTTTTAAAAGCACTGGCATTATTCTAAGGCTACATCTGTTCCAGGTAAAATCTGAAAATACAGTATTTGGGGAAAAAGCCCACCATAAACTAAAAAACAAATAAAACCCCTCCAAAACCCAACTCTTTTTTTCTGAATAACAGAGTAACTAATATTGTTAAAATATTATGACAAGGGTATATATAATACACTATTACCTTCCTCAAATATGAGGGGACCTACCAACTGAAGTAAATGATGTGCACCCCCATTCTAGGAATAATATACATTATTCTTTATATAGAGATGATACTATTCATCTATATAACCAATTTATTCAATTTGCATGCTCCTTTCCTCATCAGTGGTGATAGTCATCAACAAGTTTTAGGTTTAATTCCTCTGAAACACTTTTTTATCTGCCTCTCCTCTCCTAAAGTATGAGAAAAGAGACCCCAGTCAGTTAGGGATACTGATTCTGTTCACAGAATAGAATAAACTTTTACAGACCTTAGGTGAGATCTAACCTATACCTTGGTCTCTAGTACCATCACAAAAGAACTAGTGATCAGGGCGGCTAGGTGGTGCGGTGAATAGAGCACTACCCCTGGAATCAGGAGGACCTGAGCTCAAATCTGGCCTCAGACACTTAACACTAAACTAGCCATGTGACCTTGGGCAAGTCACTTAACCCCAATTGCCCTGCCTTCCCCCCTCCAAAAAAACAAAAAACTAGTGATCAAAAGTACCATAAAACAGAAAGCATCCCTTCACATAATGTTCAGAACTTGCAGTTACTACATGTACCCAACAAAACCAAGAAAAATATGACTACAGTCTCTTGACAAAGCTCTAGATTCATATCCATGCCACTAATTTACTGAGTCGGGCAAGACACCTACTTACCCTTTCTATGCCTTGATTCTCCATCTCTAAAATGGGGATATCATATGCCCTACCTACCTATTTTACAGGATTATCTAGAGATAATATATATAGAAGTGCTTCATAATAATAATAGCTAACATTTATACAGTGCTCACTATGTGCCAAGCACTGGGCTAAGCGTTTTACAATGATTAATTTTATTTGAGCCTCACAGCAATGCTGGGAGGCAAGTACCACTATTATCCCAATTTTACAGATGAGGAAACTGAGAAAGAGGTTAAGTGACTTGCTCAGGGTCATACAGCTGTTAAATGCCTGAGGTCACACTTAAACTCAGGTCTTCCTGACTCCAGGCCAAATGCTCAATCCACCATGAAACCAAGCTGGCCTTAGAAAAGAAGTTCAAATATGAATTGCTCTATTGCCAGCAAAGGTCCAAGACCACTACACTACACTATTAATTGTAGCAGTTCACATTTATGCAATGCTTTAAGCTTTGTAAAGCATTTTATATGTTATTTTGTTTGATCTTTAGTGGCAAATGAAATCAAAGAAAATGCTCATTACAATTCATAACAATGAAAATAAATCTGTAGAATTCTCGAAATTTTTTGGGTGATGATTAAACAACACATTTCATCACAGCAGCACAAGAGTGGTACTTCCCTGAGAATGAAATCTACCCCAGAATTTTTATACATCTGAGCATCCCACCCAAATACTGTATTAAGTTTGAGTAACATTAATAATCTAAACTGAAATTCCTAGCTAAAAAAATACAGTTCACAAATATTTTAAACACACACAAACTAGCAGTGGTCAGTTAGACCATATGAGAGAACTGAACTCCTTAGATCTGTCAATACATAAAAAGTCAAGAAGCTATAAGAAAACCAGAATGCAAACTCTTTGCATAAGCTTATAGTCTGTTTATTAGTCAACAAGGAACTTCAGATTAAAAAGAAAACCTCCAGTACTTGTCGAATTGAGCCAAAAATAACATCTGCATCAAATCTTTAAAAAAAAAGTGAGGATGAAAATGTTAAAAGGAGTACAAAAAGCCAGATACAGGGAAACGTTAACGACACTTACCTCTTTTTCTAGTTTTAAAACGCTGGCCTGATAGCGTTGGCTTTTGCTGCTTTTGATTATTCATAAAAGACACCCTGGGAAAGAGAAACAGGTTCTTCAAAATGACAAACAAGCATTTTCCTTTAAAAAAAAAGAAGGCAGCGGATATTTCTGGGCTTAACCATTTAAAAGCCGACAGAAAAGGAGACCCCCCGCAGAGTTTGGGGCTGTGTATGCACGTATACTTCAGAGCTCCTAAAGTCCTTTGTAGCAGATTGTGAAATAGTCCTTTTGCAGGTTAGCTCGCCAGGGCATGCAAGCACTAGGCCTCACACATGTGGACAAGGCTCGACTTTCTCTTTAAGACTGTCCACCACCCGGGGGCTCCGTGTGAATAGCCGGGCCGCCTCGGAGAGCACTCGGACAGTTTGCCCCCTCGCCCCCAGCCTGGAGGCAGGCGTTCTCAGGACGCTTAGGCTCAGGAAGGGGATGGATCCGGGTAAATCTGGCCCCCAGGAGCAGGGCCTGTTCCTTCCTGCCATGCCTCCCTAGGGCAGCACATTCCCGGTCAGCGCAGCTGGATGCACGCCCCCCACCCCACGCCCGAGTTGAGAACCCCCCCCCCTCCTCTCTGCAGCTGGGGACGGGAAGCCCCCGCCCCCTGCCGCTCTCCAGGCACGGCACGTGTCTGTCGCCTTCTCTCCCAGGCCGTGACACCGAGCTAGGGCCAGGCAGGAGGACCTGGTCACCGCCTCCGAGCCGACGCCACAGCCCCCTTCAGCCCTTCCCCCACTGACCCCGTAGCCGGCGGCCGCCGCAGCGAGCGGATCACAGGCGCCGAAGCGCTCCGCGCCGGGGCCCCCGCCGCCCCGTACATCCGCCTCCCTTCCAGCAGTAGCAGCGGCGGCGGCGGCGGCGGCGGCGGCGGCTCCGGCTCCTCCGCCCCGCCCGCCGGCCCGGAACCCCCCACGCGTACGACACTCAACAGAGGCCGCGGCGGCTTTGTTACCCAGGCTGGTCCCGGGCGGGGTCACACAGCGCGGGGCCAGGCGATGGCGACCAGGCCAGGCTCCGGCTGCCGACCCCCTCCCTCTCACCGCCTCACCTTCCCCAGGTGCGGCTCCGAATCCAGGTCCCGGCTCGGACCGGGCCTGGCCTCATGCGGCCGCCGCCACTACCCTCACCACCGCAGGCTGGGCTTCGCCGCCTTCCCGCCTAGGCACGGAAGGGCTAGGCGGCCTGCCTCCCGCTTGCCCCGCTGCCCCAGGGGCCGAGGACGGCCTCCGCTTACCGAATTTAAGGCGGAGAGAAAAGAGCCAAAAATCCCCGAGGTGGCGGTAACTGCGGTGGTGGCTCCTCTGCGACCGGAACTAACGCGAAGAGGAGGGAGGAGGAGGTGCCACCCCCCCTCCTCAGTCCGTCTCATATCGCGAGACCTCCTCTCCCTCTCTCTTTCTTTCTCCCTCCTCCTTCTCCACCTCCTCCTTCTTCTCCTCTTCCCCCTCCCACCCAGCAGTCCTCCAGCCCGGCGTCTTGCATTCGCAGTGCGGCGGCGGGGGGCATGGTTAGAAGGGTAAGCGTAAAAGGAAGGAAGAAAGCTTTTCTCATTTTTCTCTTTACTCCAACTGAATGAAATTCTACCAACATCTCTTCTTCGAATGATACCTCTTGGCACTACTGTTCCCCGCGCTTTTACTACAAGCCTGGGGGATTCTGAACTCGCCTCCACCCCTCCCGGCTCGAGTTCGTTGGACGCGTCCACTTGGGAGCGCCTTGACTCCACCCTCCCCCTCTGTCCCCCGGCCTGGCACCGGAAGCGGGGTAGCGTAGGCTGCGGGTGTGCGGCGTGGGCTAGGGAGCTGCGGGGCCGGAACTCTGCAGGACGGGAACTCTGCAGGACGGGTGCTTGCCGCTGGTGGGGAGTGGAGGAGGGCGCGGCAGAGTGGAAAATGACGTGGGCCAGGTTTTGGAGCCTGCGGGGGCGTGGAGGACGCCCCCCAGGACGGTGGTCGGCGGTGGGCTTCACCCCGCCGGTCTCCGTTCATACCCACTGGAGGGCCTGCGGAAGAGTCGCCCTCGATCTCCCATGGGCCTCCGGGGCCCCCAGTGAGAAATTTCCCAGCATTTGACTCACGGACCTTTCTCACCATCACCCGACAGTTAGAGAGCGCTTTGCAGCTCGACGCGCTCCGCAGCTCCACACGCTCCGCAGCTCCACACGCTCCGCTTGTAAAATAACGTGGGTTAATCTCACGGGCACAATTTTTCCATTTTACAGATGAGAAAATAGACGTGTTTGCGGCTTGCCCAGACTGCCAGTCTGTCCACTTGACCGTGCAGTCATTGAGCACCTGCTGTCTACAAAGCACTGGGTTGTCCAAATTGGGCTAACTGGGCAGAACCCCTGCCCTCTAGGAGGGAGATAAGACTGAAAAAAAAACTAAGACTTTTATATACCTGCTATATGTCTGGGGAATTATGTAAGGTGCTGGAGATAAAAAAGACAAAAGCCAAATTCCCTGCTCTTAATAAACTTAGACTTCTGTAGGTGTTGGGCAACATCGAAATGCATACAAAATGACTTTTCATTTGGATCGTCATTGGTATAAACTCCCAATGGGGAAATTTTCGTTTTCCACTGCAGGTCAGTGACCTGTGCTACAACTTAAATACTTGAAAGAGTTAACTCTTACAGTTTCGTGGGACACGGAGAGATGTAAGGACTTGTCCAGGGTCACATAGCCATTGTGTACAGGAAGAATTTGAGCCCAGGTTCTTAGCTCTAATGCCAACTTTTTCCAGGGCTGAGTATACAGAAAGAGAAAAAGATAGTCTCTACCCTTAAGAAGCTTTCAGTCTAATGGGGGAGACAACATGGAAACAAATATATGCAAAGTAAGCTACATACAGGATAAATAGGGAATAATTAGAAGGAAAGCACTGGAATTAAGAGAGGTTGCTGTAGGGGTGGGTCAGATGGTGGGGAAAATACTACTAGATAGTGGGATGGGGAGGAGACATCAGAAAAAGGCCTCCTGCTTGGCATTTGAGCTGAATTTTTAAGGAAATTAGGGATGCTAAGAGCCAGAGGTAAGGAATTTCATCCCAAGACAGCTTGTACAAAGACGGTTTGAGGAAGTGAGGTAGAATATTGTGTATGAAGAACAAGAGTCCAGTCTGGTGGCACTTAGAAGTGTATGAAGTGGGGGGAAGGAGGAGTAATATATATTAAGGCTAGAAAGATAGATTGGGCTTTAAATCAGGGGTGGCTCTCTAGGTCCTCAAGTGTGACCCTTTGAGTCCAAGTTTTACAGAACAAATCCTTTTATAAAGGGGGTCTGTTCCGTGAAGTTTGGATTCTGTCAAAGGGCTGAACTTGAGGACCTAGAGGGTCACATGTAACCTCAAGGCGGAAGGCTCCCTACCCTCCATTTAAATAAAGGGAGAAGTTTGTATTGGCTCTTGAAGGATGCACTGGGGTTTACTGAACAGGGGAATGACATAGTCAGGCCTGCACTTTAGGAAAAACCCTAGTGACTATGTGGGGGATGGAGTGGAGGGGAGAGAGGAGGCAGGGAGACCAGTTTTGAGGTTTCTGCAGTATTTCCAGGCAAAAGGGGATGAGAATCTTCTGAGCTAGGGTAGTGCCCTGTGAAGAGAGGAAGTGAGGAGCTGAGAATAATACCAGAGTTGCAAACCTGGAAATCCAGAAGTATGATTGCATCCATAACAGGAGTAGGTTAGTTGAAAGGATGGGTGGATTTAAAGGAAAAGAATAAGTTGTTTTCGAAGATATTGCATTTGAGAGACCTCTGGGACATACATGTTGAGATGAATGGCAATTGGTTATAGGGGATTGGGGCCCAGGAGAGAGATTAGGACATAGAGATGTTAATTAAACCCATGGGAACTGATGAGGACACCAAAAAGTAAAGAGCAAAAGGGACCATAATTAGTGGGGCATGATATGGATGATGATGTTGAGCAGACCGGTAGGAACAAGAATCAATAGAGTAGTGTTATGAAAATCCATAGAGGAGTGTAAATAGAGGGTGTCAATAGTATCATATGCGGCAGAGAAGTTAAGAAATATGAGGACTGACAAGAGAAAATCAGATTTGGTAATTAAGAGATTATTGATAACTTTGTTTAGAGCAGTTTAAATTGAGAGATGAAGTCTGAAGCCAGATTACAAGAGACTGTGAAGTGAATGAGCAGAGAAGTGGAAAAGAGAGGAGAGGTAGTGGATAAGGAGAGAGATGGGGTGATATCCTGAGGAATTAATGAGAGTTTAAAGGGTGTTTGTAGCCTCGGAGAATGAGACTGTAGATAGGGAGAGACTGAAGATTAGAAAGATGATGATTTGGGGGATAATTTGCCAGAGAAGTCAGGAATGATTAGGATCAGATACACAAGTAGGAAGGGTGGGTCTTGGGAAGAAAAATGGTCATCTTTTTTATCAGACCGGAGTAAAAGTAGTAGGGAATGGAGGATGAGGTCTAGGGGTTTTGAAAGAAAAAGTAGGGGAGAAGAGAGAACTCACATTGAATTGCCCCTTATTTTCTCACTAAAGTATGATGAGAGATCCCCAACTGGAAGGAGAAGTGTAGGAGGCATTTTGAAATACAAAGTATCTTAAGAGTTGAGACTTCACATCAATGGACTATGTGAATGGCACCTTAAAATTGTCTTCATTTGGATGGGCCTGTGAAAGGCATTTGTATATCGACCCTACCAGGTTTTAGAGAAACGTGGAGTAGGGTCTAGAGAGCATAAAAGGAGATTATGTATTTGAAAACCCAGTTGATAATGAGGGCAAGAAAATTTTGAATGTAAGCTCTTTGAGGATAAAGATTTGTTTTTGTCTTGGTAATCCTAGCTCTTTGTACCATATAAAAGCTTGCACTTATAATAAGAGCTTGATAAATGTTTATTGAATAATTAAAACAATGAAGTCTATAGCAGCATGATATAGTAGAAAGAGCTCTGCATTTGAAATTTTAAGGCCTAAATCCAGGATTTGGTGGGACCATGATTAAAATAGAAAGTTCTTAACCTCATATCAATTAACTACTTATCTGTGTTGACCTTGGAAAAGTCATTTTACTTTTCAGGGCCATGTTTGATGTCTATAAAATGAAAAGATTTGACTTTTAATGTCTCTTCTAACTTTGAAAATTATGAAACACCCTTCTTCCCCAAATGACCTTGGAAACCCAGAGTTGCCTGGCCTGAATCTGAATTCTCATGAAAATGGTGACTAGTTACAAAGAATGCAATTTTTATTGATTTCAGATTGGTGGAAGAAATAGAAGAGAGCTTCATTTTTAGAGATGGTTAACTATAGAATTTCTAATGCTTAGTAGGATTTTGGAGCCTTTTGATAAAGTCTTTTTCTTCTTTATTCAGTGATTCAAGAATACCCTTTGTACAAGTGTGCTATAGATTTTGTGGAAGACAGGTTCTTTGTGTACTGGCTGACATTTAGGAAATATCTGGGTCAAAGAAGCTGCACAGATCCCCTGCAAGCTTGAAAGAAGTCTAGAATAGCAGTAAATCACCTCCCTATAATTTTGAATTTAAAACTTACATCAAATTAATATAATGCAAATTTTATAATAGAGCATTTTCAACTGCAACCAAGAAAAATTAGAATGAGTATTTTAAAATTATGGGTGTATATATCATTTATTGTTTGCTGTCTATCAGGCACTGTGCCAGAATGTACTAGACAACTATAAACAAGCAAGTTAGATCCTACCATCGAGGAATTTATATCCTTATGGGGGAAGACAACCCCAAAATGAGTTGGAATGAGGGATATATTCGTGAAGGCATGGTTGGAGCACACTGAAAAGTGATGTAGAGAGGCCTGGGCCCTGCAAGATAAAGCAGAAACAGACCCATCAAAGCTGAGGGACCCAGAGGAGGAGTCCAGGTTACCAGCAGGGAGGAGGAGGAAGTGGAGTTAGGGCAGGTGGGGACAAGGCATGGAGGCCTAGGCTCAGGCAAGATAAGGCATGAATGACGATACTGTATTTGTCATGACCAATTATAAGTTTAAAAAAATGTGTATATATATATATATATACATATATATATATATATATGTAATTTAACTACCTAACATTTAAATAAAAAAATACACAGGTTATCCTTTTCAACAGAATTTTAAAACATAAAATAAAGACAAACTTACTCTGGCTTTTGGAACTTTGTGAATAGGTTGAAATAATTTGCTGGGAACCTTAAGGACATTTTGTTCTGTTTTGTTTTGAAAAAGAAATACAGTAATTGATTGGTGTGTAAAATCTCAAGAGCTAGTTGGTATTTATATATTCAGAAAATAGTTCTGCCTGATCAATTTAGTTCAGTACAATTCAAGGCAACAAACATTTAGGAAGGGGTTCCTCCCCCTTCTCTCCTTACCTCCAGCTATGTGAAAGACTTTCACTTAGCTGTTCAGGATACAAAGAAAATAAATTTTGATCCTTGCCCATAAGGAGCTTGTATGTTATCAATCCTTATGTTAAAAATGAACATACTTTGTATTTCTTGAAGTGTGAAACATTTGTTTTAAGTTTTGTTCTCCTGTGATCTGAGGTTAATGTTGTAATAACTTATTTACCTTGAGGTTTATAAACAACTTTCCCTCTAATAACCCAGTGAGGTGGGGAGTACTAATATTTTTAGCTTCAGTTTGCCGACAAGCAAACTGAGGCTCAAAAAGATGACTTTCCTGTGGTTACATAGCTGCACTTTTGGAAGAATTCTCTGTTAATTCAAGTTCTCTTCCTCCTACCTTCGTGGTCTCCCCACATACATTTATTTGTGTTGGAATTTATGTACTTGGAATGAAAATGAAGTGACAAAGAATACAATTTCACCCACTATTTTAATTTAAAAATGCTGTCTCACTTTTAAATTAAGCTAACTACATCGTAGGTGGATGATGATTATTATTCCAGAAGTGATTTCCAAAATTTCATTAAGTGCATTTACTGTCATGTTCATTTACCATCTAGTGCCTAGTACTACCACCTTTTCTTTTTTCTTACCCTATATTTCTGATGTTTCTCTTAAAATGTACCATTAAAATTCTCTTGGAAACTTCCCCACACTTCTTACTGAATAAAATTCTAAGTGTTGGTTTTGAGTCGATCACCAGTGTGGAAGGCCTAGATCCTGACAGTGCCGTGTCCCTCTCCCTGCAGGTTCTACACATCAAATTTGTTTAAACTTAACTTTAGTTTTAAAATTAAATCCATGCTTTGAAATACTTTCAGGAGAAAGGAGATGAGGGTTATAAAATCAAATTAACAATGGTTTTCAAATTTTTTTATTATAGGTTTAATAACCATAAACAAAAATGTACAATCAAATAAAAAATGAGGAATAAAACGTTTATAAGATCTAAGCATGTAAGGAAGTAAAATCAAACTAATTAACCAAAAACCAAACAAAAATGGCATTTGCGTTATGTCCACTTCTGTGTCCTCTGGAAGTTTCATTGCCTTGGTTTTCTTTGTACTGGTGTGTTTTTAATCTAGTCCATGTGTACACAGTTCTGATTTTGCTGCTCTTAATTTGAAACTTCTGAACATTGTAATGCTTTAGGAAGTGAGATCTCAGGACATAGACCTCATGGTTGGGAGAGACCAGGAATGTTACGCAGTGGTGGTACTGAGGCGGTACTGAGTGGCCTTTCTAATATTTTTTGGAGTGATTTTATAATTTTGAAACATTGTTGTAACTTCAGTCTTGTGTTTGTACCATCAGTTTGTGACATCAGCTTAAGTTGTAAAAGCTGTAAAGCATTAACTATGTCCCTTCCTTGCCCCCAGCCTAGAGGTATTTCCTCTGAAACCACTGACTCTATAGCTTTGATAACAAGAATCTTTTAAAAGTCTTACCTCTTTTTGTTCTAGTAAACAAGACTCATCCATTTGCAAACTGGATGGGTACTCCTCATTTAAATTTGACCTCAAATCTGACCTCTGGTTGACTTTATGACGTTTCAAGGCAAAAACCACAGCTCTCGCTCCTAGCCCCCTGGAGATTCTGCCAGTGAATTATGGGTAAAACACATGTGCAGTTGATGTGAAAGGTGCGTGTTCCTTTAAGTATTAGTCACTCCCAGGCCCCTCCCTAAATCCACCTTTGTACACCTAGTTAGTCTAATGAACCTATGACTGACAGTTTTGTGTCTTTAAAAACTGCATCTCTACTCCTGCTCTTTGCAGGCTATCTGCCCGCTGTAGAGCGTCACACTAAATCTCCTAGAACTTTGCAGGCTTTTTCTTAACTCTCTCCTGTCCGCTGATAAGCGTAATAAACTTTTATAAAACTGCCAAGATTGCTTAAGCCTGATAATTCTTTTTGGACGACGAACCTAGAAAGGATTTCAATAGAAGTCCCCCCTACTTATACCTCTTCAGTGCATTGTCTGGGGACATTACAGTCACTGCTGAGAAGACCTCCGTTAGTGGAAGGAATAGAGAAGTCACAATCCTGAAGTTGCTAATCCAGAGTTCACTCTTGTGGTAGGTACTGATGTGAAGAGATGCCATCTAGTAGTTTCCTGTTTTAAATAATTATTCTTACTTATTTAGTTGTTTTTATCTGCTGGAATATAAGTATCATTAGTACCCATTCACTAATAACCAGAATATAACTGAATGCCCAAATTTGTGCTGCCAGTACTTTTTTTTTAATTGTAGAGACTTCTAAAATTCTTCACTTTTATAGTTCCAAATTCTCTTCTTACCCCTAACTCTTTCCTTACCTCTTGAGAAGACAAGAAAAACAGAACCCATTACCAACATGTCTGGTCATATCAAACAAATTTCTTTATTAGCCACGTTCAAAAAATATATATTTAAAGAAAAGAAAGAGAAAAAATATACTTCAATTTGAAATTTGAGTCCCTCAGTTCTCTAACTGGAAGAGCATTTTTTTCATCATGAATCCATTGGAATCATGGTGGCTCATTGTATTGATCAGAGTTACTAAGTCTTTCATAGATGCTTTTCTTTACACCATTTCTGTTATTGTATAGATTGCTCTTCTGGTTGTGCTCACTTCACTCTGTATCAGTTCATACATGTCTTTGCAGGTTTTTCTGAAACCATCCCTTTCATCATTTCTTACAGCAAAATACTATTCTATCATATTCATATGTCATGACATGTTCAGCCATTGCCCAATTGCTGCTCATCCCCTGAGTTTCCAGTTCTTTGCTATTACAAAAAGAGCTGCTGTAAATATTTTTGTATATATAGGTCCTTTTCCTTTGATCTTTTTGGGGTGTGGATCTAGTAGTGGCATTGCTGGGTCAAAGAGTAACTTTAATAGCTTTTGAGGGGCATAGTTCCAAATTGCTTTCCAAAATGTTTGGAGTAGTTCATAACTCCACCAACACTGTATTACTATCTGTTTTCACACATCCCATTTGTCATCTTAGCCAATTTGATAGGTATGAGGTGGTACCTCAGAGATTTTAAATGGCATTTCTCCATTATTGGAACATCTAGGTGGTACAGTGGATAGCATGCCAGGCCTAGAGTCAGGAAGACCTGATGAGGTGCAGGCTCTGGGAGCCCCCTTGAGCTCTTCTTGAATCTTCCTATATAAGGCATTTGCCTGAGGCCATAGGCCTTTCATTGTGGCTCTGCCCAAGACTTTAGCTAGCCCTCTTGTCCAGCAATTTCCCACCCTTGATCCTTCTGTTCTACCCTTGAACTCGCCTAGCCCACCATTGTCTGTGGTCTCCAGGTAGCCTCCAGCAACTTCCCACCCTTAATCACTCATTATTGGAGTCTGACCTCAACTGACCCCTCCTGAAGACTCTCCCCAAATTCCTCCTCTAGACCACCCCTAGATTCCCACAACCTTTCTGTACATAAGACCCCATCTTCCCTGCATGTGAGAGCACCATAGAATGACCTAGCACAGACTTACTCTGTGTCAGACTTGCTCTGGCCTGCTTGCCCATTACAGATACCTAGGCTCCTTAAGAGCCCACCCCATATGGTGAACTTTTAATGAACTTTCAATAAACTTTACTTTTCTTTGGCTGAGAGAAGACTTGAGTTGAATTCTTTTGGCAGGACCCAGCATGTTGGTATTTTGGGGTTTAAAGTACCCCTAACCCTCTTTATGGGTAACCACATCAGACATAGGTTCAAATCTGGCCTTAGATACTTGCTAGCTGTGTGACTCTAGGCAATTCAATTAACCCTGTTTCCGTTAGTTTTCTCGTCTGTAAAATGAGCTAGAGGAGGATATGGCAAACCACCCTGTAGTCTTTGCCAAGAAAACCCCAAATGGGGCTGTGAAGAATTGAACATGACTGAACAACAGTTAATTATTGATTTAGAGCAATTTCTTTTCAAGTGGCTATTGATACCTTGGATTTCTTCCTTTGAAAATTGCTTATTCATAGCCTTTGACCATTTATCAATTTTGGGAATGATTTTTATTCTTACACATTTCACTTAGTTCCCTATATATTTTATAATCAATTCCTTTGATATTCTTGACTTTCTCTTCCTCCAGATGACTAAAATTCCAGATGAATTTTATTATTTCTTTTAGTTTTATAAAATAATTCTTTGATGAGGTTATGCACTGAATAAGTAAATTAATTTAGTTAGTATTATCATTTTAAGAAAAGTTCCATTGTACTTTCTAATATGTCTTTTAATGGGAATAGTTATTGTATTTTGTCAAAAGCTTCTTCCACAACTGTTGAAATAATCATATTATATTTGTTGTTTTTTATTATTGCTGTGGTCAATTATACTTATCATTTCCTTAATATTGAACCAATATTGTATTCCTGGTAGAAATTCAGCCGGGTTATAGTGTATGATCTTTGTGATTTATTGCTGTAATATCCTTGCTAGTATTTTATTTAAAATTTTTTTCCCACCAATATGCATTAGGAAAATTAGTTTATAGTTTTCTTTCTCTATTTTGAGGCTCCCTGGTTTAGGTATCAAAACTGTATTTGTGTCAGAGAAGGAATTTGGCAAAAATATGATTTTGATACCTAAACCAGGGAGACTCAAAATAGAGAAAGAAAACTATAAACTAATGTTATAGTAGTGGCTGCTAAATCTTTTTTGATCATGACTGTGGTTCCATGGTACTTGAATTCTTTCTTTCTAGCTACTTGTATTATCTTCCTCTTGACCTGAGAATTCTGAATTTTGACTACGATATTCCTTGGAGTTTTAATTTTGGGATTTCTTTTAGGAGGTAACTGGTGGATTCTTTTGATTTCTACATTGCCTTCTGGTTCTAAGATATCTGGGCAGTTTTCTAGTGTAATTTCTTGAAATATAATGTCTAAACTTTGTTGTTGTTGTTGTTCATGGTTTTCAGGTAGTCAGATGATTCTTAAACAATATCTCCTTGATCTGTTTTCCAGGTCAGTTGTTTTTCCTCTGAGATATTTAAGATTTTCTTCCATTTTTTTCAGTCCTTTGACTTTGTTTTATTATTTCTAATATCTCATGGAGTCATCAGCTTCCATTTGGCTGATTCTAATTTTTAAGGGGTTATTTTCTTTAATAAGCTTTCACATGCATTTTACATATCTGTTGATTCTTTTTTCATAATCTTTTTTAAAATTTAAATTTATTTATTTACTTTTAGTTTACAACATTTAGTTCCATAATCCCTTGAGTTTCAAATTCCTCCCCCCCCCATTCCCTCCTTTCCCCACCATGGTGGCATGCAATCAAATATAGGATCTCCAAATACCTTCACTTGACTAAGTTATAAAGAAGGATTATAACTAATGGAGTGAACAGTGAGAAAAAAGAAACAAAACAAAACCAAAAAAAGAGAGCTAGTATTTGCTTCAATCTGTATTCAGACTCTATAGTTCTTTCTCTGGATATGTATATCTCTTTCCATCATGAGTCTTTTGGAGTTATTTTATAACCTTGTGTTGCTGAGAGGAGCCCAGTCTATCAAAGTTAGTCATCACACATATGATGTGTCTGTAATTGTGTACAAATTTCTCCTGGTTCTGTTCTTCTCACTTAACATCAGTTTACATACATCCCTCCAAGTTATTATAAAGTTCATCTGCTCCTCATTTCTTATAGCACAATAGTATTACATTACATTCTTATACCACAAGTTGTTTAGCCATTCCCCAATAGATAGGCATCCCCTTGATTTCCAATTCTTTGCCACCACAAAAAGAGCTGGTATAAATATTTTTGTATATATGGGTCCTTTTCCCATTTCTATGATCTCTTTGGGATACAACCCTAGAAGTGGTTTTGCTAGATCAAATGGTATGGTCTTGGTCTTCTTTTCTGGTTATTCAACTGCAGTCTTAAGTGCAGAGGTAAAGTTTAGAACTGAGTCTCACCTCTGCTCTTGGGCTCAGAGCCACACAACTAAATTTTTGGAACTTGTCCCTTGCTCAGTACATAGCTAGAGCTTCTTTTGCTCAGATCACTTTTTTCTGCCCTGAAACTGTCATGGGTAATGGGTGACAGAGCTGCCAGATGGCACCCATTCCTTTTCCTACCTCTGGTTCAGGGAGGAAAGTGTGGGGGAGAAGAGGTATTAACTATCTACCAAAATGGAGGCCTACAGAGCTGTTGTGCTGATCTCGTTTTTGTATACCTGTGAATCCTGGGCAGTCTACCAGCACCATGCCAGGAAACTAAATCCCTTCTATTTGAATTGCCTTAGGAAGATTCCGAAGATCACCTGCAGGATAAGATACCAGACACTAGGTCCTTTCTTGAACTGAACTGTCAAGCATTCAAACTCTACTGCAGAGAGTAAAACTCCAATGGGTGGGCCACATTATTCAAATGCCAAAAGTATGTTTGCCTAAGACTGTTTTACAGAGAACTTGCATGAGGCAAGCACTGACATGGAGATCAGAAGAAGCAATACAAGGACATTCTCAAAGTCTCTCTTATGAACTTTGGAATTGATTGCATGAGATGGGAGACACTGGCAAAGGACTGCCTAGCATTGAGTGCCTAGTTAATTTGGGGTTTAGTGGCTAATTCTTTCTCAGAGACTAAGCCTTTAAACCCATTTCACTTTGGAGTTCATAGATTGAATAGCAATAGGTCCCTGCCAGACACCACTTAATGGCTATTTTTTGGGTCCTTCTGGCTCTGAATGAATGTAAATCGTAACTGTTTCTCTTTTTGGACAGCAGCCCTGAGGGCCTTCCCCTCAGTTTTACTTTCTTTCTTTCTTTCCATTCTTTCCTTTCTTCTTTATTTCTTTCTCTTTCTTTTATTAAAGAGGCCATCCCTTGAATCACTTCTTACAGAGGCCTATTCACTAAATGGGCGTTATCTCACTCAAAGTGAGAACCTATAAAGACCTTAGCCTAAAAGGTTCAGGATCTCCTATTGCATCCTGATTCATCTCCAGTCATCCTGATGAATATCAGGCCACTGAACCCAGATGGCTCTGGAGGAAAAAGTGAGGCTGGTGACCTTGCACAGCCCTCTCTCACTCAAATCAAAGTCAACTGCAAGACAGGAAGGACAAATACAACAACAACAATACTCTTTAACATGTGTAACGGGAATGGGAATTTGAAGATCTTCCTTGACCCTTAATACACCTAGGGGGGAGTTTGAAGACCTCTCCTGCTTTGAAAGTAAACTCTGCCCCCTAAGAGGCTAAATGTAATCACATAGAGCCTTTGATGGAGGGAATTTGCTGAAGGGTAGAGCAGAGCCCACAGGAAGCTTCCCTGCTGTGAAGATATAATGGTAATGGAATTTGAAGATCCCCTTGTATTGGTAAGCTAACAGGTACTTAGCATTGGTTTTGGGTTAAGTGTTAAGACCCAGAGCTTGTAAAAATCCCACAGTAGGATGGACTTGCTGATGTGATGACAGGGGGCTGAACAGGGAGGGGCTGGTGCTGTATATGGGGAGAAACCCAAGTGGAGAGAGGGCAGAAGAACTTTTGGGAGCAGTATTGTGGAGGCAGAGAGAGAACTGCCTGGAATGAGAATGCTGAGAGAGAGAGAGAGCAAGAGCGTCAGCCGGAGCTGCCCAGGACTTCTGAGGGCCACCTGGAGCTGCTGAGAACTGAGGAGACATGACTGTGGTGCTGGTACTTTTTCTGTCTGTTTTGATGTTACTTTGTCAGATTCATTTGTTGATGGAGGCCTCAGACCTTGTTGTTGGGTCTTGGTTGATTTCACAGGCAGAGAGTGAATTGATGAGGACACTGGCAATGTGTATGAATGTTATTGTAGCTTTGTTAAGCCTTGTCTTCTCAGGAACAGAAACTGCTGAGAACTTGCCTTGGGTCAAGATGAAGAAAAGACCTCTCCTTGGTTATTGAATGCTGTGATGATATTGTAACCTAGTTATAACCTAGGGGTAGATGGCCTTTGTGCTTTCCACTGCCCTTTGAGAGGGTGCTTGGTGGTGACTGATGATATTGTTATTCAGTTGTGATCCAGGGGTGTAAAACTTTTGAGCTTTGTACTTTGTGACTGACCAAATGAGTACTTTGTTTATGATTGGAAACTAATCTCCAATTGAGAAGAGAGAAGACTTTGTGATTGACTAAATGAATGTACTACCCAGGGGTAGAATACTTTGACCTTTGTACTTTGTGATTGAATTGAGGACTTACTAAATGATTGAGTTACACATGGTGAATGCTGTATTTTGATTTTCTGTGAATGTTTTGCCTTAATTTGTTATTAAATAAATGGGGAGTTTACTATGCTTGTAATCAGAACCTTGGAAGTTGCTTGTGCTTGGTGTTACAGAAGATAAACTCTATCCCCTAATAGGCTAAATATAGTCACATGGAGCCTGTGGTGGGAGGAGTTTGCTAAAGGGAAGCAGAGCTTGGTAGTCAGAGCTAGCAGAGATTGCTACTGAACATATTGTCCCTACTTTAACAACAACGGATGATCTGTTATTAACAAAATGGGTCCACCAAATGGCTGGCCATTTAGGGGTCAAGGCCACACACTGGTGGGCATAAAATTGAGGTATTAGCATCTCTCATTGTTAAAATGGATAGAAGAGGAATGTTGTGTCAGTTGGAAAAGGAGTGAACTGTTCCTCAGGTAGTAACTGAGGAGATAGCAAGGGGAAAAGTCCCACCCCAAATCTGGCAAATAGATTATATTGCTCCTCTACCCCAAGAAAAGATGCAAATTTATATGTACTTGTGTTGACACCTATTCAGGTGTACTGGTGGCTTGTCCTTATAAGAATGCAACCCAGAAAAATACCTGTAAAACTCTAGATCTCATAAGTCTATGTTATGGAACCCCAATGCAAATTCAAAGTGATAATGGGTCACATTTCAAAGGTAATGAAATGAAGAGATATTGTATATTAAATAATATAGAATGGATATATCATATTCCATATTATTCACAAGCATCTGGGTTAATTGAGAGAATGAATGGATTATTGAAAGAACAGTTAAGAAAGTTAAGTTCTAGTAATTCGTATCAACATTGTAAAGATAATTTATTCACTGCTTTACATAATTTGAATAATAGACCATTGGGAGAAAGCATGCCTCTAGCCAGAATGATGACCTGAAATTTGCAAATTAGAAAATAACAGACAAATAAGATCCCAAATATTGCATATTGGACTGTGAGGCAAGATGTCCCAGCACCCTATCCAGGAACGCTTGGTTCAGCAGGATATGATTTACATTGTTTAGAAGACTTTTGGTTGGATAGAAAAGAAATAAGAAACATCTCTACTGGGATATGTATGAGAATCCCTAAAATTAATTTTGGACAGATATTACCTAAATCAGGTTTAGCAGCTCAAGGTACACATGTATTGGCTGAAGTAATAGATTTTAATTATCAAGGAGAAATTATTGTACCATTGCAAAATTTGGGTGAAGAACCCATACAGTTTTGTAAAAATGATAGAATATTTCAAGTGATTATTATTCCTTGTGAAACAATACCACTTGTGAAAACTGACCCTCCTTCTGAAATAAGTATCAGAGGAACTAAAGAATTTAGTTCTACTAATAGAATAAAATTGGGAGCTAAAGTATGGGTATAAAGCAGAAACTAGATGATGTTCCAAAGGCTGCAGAGATTATAGCATATGGGAAAGACAATATGGTAGCTATTGTTTATTCAGGAGAAGATGATTGTCAAATTGTACCCTTGACTCATGTATTCTACTCTGAATGAGGTTATGATAGTGAATCCATGGACTCTAGAAGCATGGCTGACCCTATATTTGTCTCTTTTTGTCTTTTTGTCTGTTAAACTTGTTTGTGAGATTTGTTTTCTGCAGGTTTGGTACCCTCTACCTGCAGATGCCTAATTGCTTAAGCCAGATGTTGCTCTCTGTCCATGACTTTGATGTGCCACTTCTGTACCTGGCATTGACCAAGCTCCAGATGACAGCTAAAGAACTGAACTCTCAAATGGGACCTCTTGGGGCAGAAGCAGCTCTACGTCCAATTTCAACTTGAAGTAGCTTTGGAGAAGAGACCTTTGTCCCTTATCCCAAGATTTTGAGCCCCATTTGTTCGAGGGGGGAAGGATGGGGTGCTTGTGCCCAAGCCCCCTCCCTAAGCTATTGTTTTATGTGTAAAGCTTTTCTATTATCCCTGTTATATTGTTGCGAAGTTCTGTTGACACCAGTTTTTCCACCAGTTTGTTCCTAAACTCTCATTTATTGTTAAGGTATTTTTGTTATGTAAGGGACATGAAAGATCTTGGGGCCAAATGTAACAGGAATGGGAATCTGAAGATCTTCCTTGACCCATAATAGACCTAGGGGGTAGTTTGAAGACCTCCCCTGCTTTGAAAGTAAACTCTGCCCCCTGATAGGCTGAATGTAGTCACATTGGAGCCTGTGGTGGGAGGACTTTGCTGAAGGGAAGCAGAGCCCACAGGAAGTAGGAGCCAGAGCTAGCCAGATGGTGGGGAAGAGAGGAGGCTCATTAAGGAGATAGAGAGGTTTGTGAGTAAATATTGATCTTGTATTGGTTTGTGGGAAGGCTAAAGGATGTTGTGGCTCTCAGCATTATTATGGCTTCTGAATATCTTTGATATTATTACGGAATTGGCTTACTGGCTTTGGGATTTGGTTTTCTGGTGTCTGAATAAATGCTTCAGTTCTATCCTCTATCTGGAGAGTTTGGTATATTTTGTGATTGAATGTCATGCGATACTTATAGTCACAATCTTTATCGTGATAGTGGGTGCTGTAAATACTACGTTGGTGCTATAGCACAGTACCTGGCACACTATAGATGCTTAATAAATGCTTCTTGACAACTTCTGGGTACCACCGTGGAGCGTGTTTTAGGGAAAGGTATTCACAGGTAGGGTTAGTTTGTGATGACATAATAGAGTGTGTTTTCTTGTTTTTGAGAACGAGGGAAGAGAAAAAAAGATGCTGTGGGAGCTAGGAGGCTACAGTGCTCTCACAGTATTGGTCTTAGGGCCCCCTCCCTCATGTTGTCATTGTGTTGACAAGCATACTGGGATTAGCTTTGTGAAGTCAGATCCAGTCTGGCGTTGCCTAATTGAATTGTACACGTTGAACTTGCCTTAGGCAGGACTTCACTTGTAGAGGACATATATAACTTAGGCATCTCAAGCTTAAATGTGCGTCCACTTCCTCTTACCTAATTTTAGAACCTTGATAGAACCAAATTATTGATTTTAAATTTGGAGTTTTCAATATCTCATAATAGGTGACTGCCTATTGACTGAGAATGACTGAAAAAAAAACTAGTATGTGGACATAATAGAATATTGTTGTGTAATAGGGAATAAAATGTATGAGAAATTTAGGGAAACATGAGAAGATTTGGATGGGCTAAGGCAGGATAAAAAAAGCAGAACCAAAAGAACAGTGACCACAGTGACTTAAAAAATGCAATGAAAAGATGATTTAAAGAAAAGTCAAACTTGGAGAAGAAATAACAAAATATATCTCCTTCTTCACATCAGAGAAATGGGGGACTACCAGAGGGGCATGTTGTATATGTTGAATGGTTTTTGTTTTGTATTACTTGCTTTTCTTTATTACAAGGGAAGGATCAATCGTGTGTGTGTGTGTGTGTGTGTGTGTGTGTGTGTGTGTAAGTCCACCTGCCCCCCAGAAGTGGCTCTAGTATAAAGACAAAAACATAAACACAAAATTATTTTTTAAATAAACAAGGAGGTTGTATCATTACCAAATACATTAGTCTTATTGTATGAATCCAAAGAACTAGCCAAACATCTATATACATCTTTTAGTGTTTTTATTGATAATCATGCAAGTAAAGTTTAGTAGAAAATCTTGATTTAATAGCATAATTCACCTCATTAATCACTTAATTTTATTTAAACCCTTCATTCTCTCCCCCCACTGCTCATTGTTTTCAAAATAGATAAGGATGAAATGAATGTTAGATAAGACTAGGCTTCCCCCAAATCCCTAACTTACATTTACTATAACTTAATTAAGGCAGATGATAAAATTATGTTTTTACCCTCTCAATTGATTCCATCATTAAGTATATTAAATTTTTTACTCTTAATCAGATGAGGTATAAATTCTTATATTCCTTTTAATTAATTAGCATTTGAATTATCTCCCTGATACTTGTATGTTCTTTGTGTTTCAGCTACCGACCATCTACTTAATCTATGCTGAGAAGGCATATATCTATACATCTGTATCTATATCTGTATCTATTTCTACATATCTATCTTCTAGAATTCCAGAACCTTGGACTCCCTTATCCCTTTAAGGGACAAGATGAGCTTAGTTAGGACTCCTCAAGTCACTGTTAAGAGCACAGAAATACACATATGGCTTACTGATTTGTTGGTTTCCTTCCTGTTTTCATTTCTGGCTGCTTGCTCATCTTACCCTAGCCCTAACCCTGAGCCCCCCTCTTCCCACCCGTATTTGCTTATCCTGTCTACTCCCACATCTCTCATGTCTCATCTCTCTTCTGCCCCTGGATTCTTAAGTTAAAGACTCTGCTTTTCTAACAACTCGCTGCTTTGGAATTCCTTTCTTCTTTGAAATCTTCTTTCCGGAGGTATACCATCCCAGGTATCAGGGTACTTTGGTCAAGTGTTAGTCCTTTATCTCCTGCTACCCAGGGGCAAGCAATGAAACTAGTGCATTGCCTTCAGAATTGGTGGGTTCTACAATAGCTATGCCCTCTGTTCTCATCAGGCAAACTTATTTAATGCACTCTTCTCTAATTTATTAACTCCTATCCCTCAACTTTTAGGCAGCACTTTGAATCTATGGAATCATACATTCTCTGTTCCAAACCTGCCTCTTTACTGTTTTCTAGCACTCGGCATTCCATGTCCTGCTTTCATGGTCATAGTTTTCCCTCTTGCCTGTGATTTTCTACCTCTTTTCAGCCTCTGAGAATCCCTCTCTTCCTCCACATCCTACATTCTATGACAAGTCTTTATTCCCCATAGTTGTTAATATAAAGAGACTGTTTTTCATGTTGTCTTTGAATCTCATTTGCCTAGTGCAATATCTGACATATAATATGTGCATATCGGATTGAATTAGAATTAAGGGTTTATGTCATGCCCATCCTGTAGAATCATAGAGTATAAGAAATGAAAAGTACTTTAAAGAAGAGATCTAGTCCAGCCCCTTTGTTTACCAAAACTGAGTCCAGAGAAGTTAAGTGACTCGCCTAAGGTCACATAGTAAGAGAGTCAAGTTTAGAATTCAGGTCCCTGTGACTCTTGGTGCGATCCTCATTCACTAAGTTCTGTTCTTTATTTGATCTAGGCATAAAAAATTGAGAGGGGTTACTTGGTTGTTGTGATTATATCAGATGCTATATTGATTTTTGTTATTAGGGTGTCATTTAATTCTCTAGTGCTAATGAATGGTCTCCACAGGGCCATTTACGCCCAGAATCACAGATTTTTAGAGTTAGAAGGAACCTTAGAAGCCACTTACTCATAACCACACCTGAAAAGTAATCCCTGCTGTAATGTAGCTATAGTCCTAATTCATGTTAGCTTTTTTTTTTGAGATGTCATATCATATTACTAATTCATATTGAGCTTGTAGTCCACTAAAACCCCCAGATCTTTTTCAGGACTACTATTGCTGGGGTGGCTAGGTGGTACAGTGAATAGAGCACTGGCTCTGGAGTCAGAAGGACCTGAGTTCAAATTTGACCAGACACTTGACACACTTACTAGCCGTGTGACCTTGGGCAAGTTACTTAACCCCAATTGCCCTGCCTTCCCCCCTCCAAAAAAAAAAAGCAGAAAAAAAAAAGAATTGCTACTGCTGAACTTGGTCTCCCAAGGACCGTTGTACTTATGATTTTCTCAAGTATAAAACATTATATTTGCCCCTCTTAAATTTCATCTTATGAAATCTTTTGGCATATAACAATTTTGGGGGGTTTAATCCAGTGTGTTAGCTATCCTTCACAAATAAAAAGTTTATTTCCCATTTCTTGATCAGATTGGGCCTAATTTATATGATAATTTTTCTTTTTAAGAACTGAAAAACTCAGGACTATGGGGTCCTGTGGGAGCACAGGTATTTTAAATTATAACATAGTTGTAAGCTGGATAACTACAACATGATGGTTCTTTATAACTTACTTTGTTCCATGTGAGCCCTCATTATTAAATTTATGTGCTTCTCAGTATTGGAGAGAATTGGGCAAATATTAATGTGAATCGTATGATTTGTTGTTCATAAACTTGCTAAGTTTTTTTTAAAGCAGCTATTCTATATCAATGAATATTTTAAAACATCTTTAAATGTCTTTCTGCATCCCTCCCTACTCCAAAACTATTCTAAATGACTACTGACTTGTTGGTAACCACAACCTCTGCTTGGTTGTCTAATGTACATACAATGTTAGAGGTGGAAAGGATTTTAGCGATTATGTAGTCCAACCTCTGATTTTACAGATGAGAAGAGTTGGCATGACTAACCCAAGATCATGGAACAGGTGGAGCTCTGACAAGAAGCCAAATCCCTAGATTTTCAGGTAAGTGACAGAAACACTTTATTTGGAGTTGGAAGCCTTGGTTAAAAATCCAGCTTCCCTGGCTCATTAGTTGTGACAATGGCCAAGGTCTCTGAGCCTCATATTACTCATTCATAAAATGAGTGTTATAATAGTACTTACATCCAAATGTTTTTGTGAGGAAAGTGGACCAGGAACTTGGGTTTTTTCTGGCTTCAAGGCCACTACTACCCCTCAACCTCATTATAGTATACTACTACTAAATAATGCTTTAAAGATAGTATAAAAAAGGAAGGTTCAGTCTTTTAGAGGGAAGGAGCAGAGAAAGGAAGAGGAGGGAAGAGGTCTTTCTGATATAAAAACAAAAAGCATCAATACAAGGGGAGGCTAGATGGCACAGTGAATAGAGCATGGGTCCTGGAGTCAGGAGGACCTGAGTTCAAATCTGACCTAGACACTTAACACTTACTAGCCGTGTGACCTTGGGCAAGTCACTTAACCCCAATTGCCCTCCAAAAAGCAAAAAACAAAACAAAACAAAAAGCATCAATACAAAAGTATTTTTAAAATAGGCTTAGGTGGTAATCTCATTTTTAGCACTAGAGATGACTATAGTAGTTAAGAGGTAAAAGAAGGCCTTACTTTATAAAACGTCAAAAATCAATCAGAAATATAATTGTATCCTGTAAAGCACGTGTTTGTGGATAAATGTACGGTGATGTCCATCAAATTTCCCATCAAAGTGTTGATCACCTGTAATAAATATGAGAACTGTAGCAGTGTTTCTAAAACCAGTTTTGTTTTTCCATGGCTAGGTAGAATAGATTTGAAGAGGACTTCTGGGTCTGGTAAGGATTAAAAAGCCATCCTTGTAATTTAATTCATTCTTCTAAATCATGGAAAGCCTCCTCAGGATCTGAAAGAAAAAAAGTTAAAGAGAATAAATATAGAAGAAAGAGTGCAAGGCCTTCCTTTAATTTATTTGGCATGCCAATAAATATCTGAATGGTTAGGTTTCACATTCACAGATAAATGAATGAATTTCTGAACTAAAAGGATCTCACCTTTTAAGAAATGATGATAATATTAGGCAATAGGGATAGACCAAGGCTTAAAGGTCTTTGCATCATCTATTGGAATCTAAGAAAGAGAAGATGTAGCATCATTTGTTAATGCTATAGTGTTATTACATGAACAACAACTCACCATGAAAAGAATGTCCATATATCTTTAAGTTAAAAAAAACGTACATGGGACAACCTTAGACCGTGGGAGAAGGGCAGATCAACTAAGAGATCAATTCTTTCTGTGCTTATCATAAAACATCAGTTGCTTGGCTCTGGTTGAATCCTTCTTCCATTCATTGCAGTTGACTTTTATGTAGGTGATGTGATGCTCTAAGGAGGTCGACTTTGCTTATCTGGGAGGTATGTAGGTTGTAGTAGAAACCATTAAGTGGATGTGACTCTACAATTCTGATGGTGAGCTACTGGAGTGGTACCATCAGTGTTTGATAAGAGTGGAGGTCCTGGGGCAAAATGTGGAGATGGCTTGCATGTTGGCTATTGGTGTTGACTTTGTTGGAAACTGTCTATTTTCATGGTAACACCAGGTATCTTCTTCCCTAGGATAGTGGTATGTACCATAGAGGGAGGCATCATAGTATAGTGAATTGAGTTCTGGACTTAGAGACCATTTAAAATCCTGTCTCTGACACTTACTAGTTATGAAACCATGGGCAAATCACATAACCCCTATAAGCCTTGATTTTTTTATCTGGAAAATAAAGATAATAAAAATTGTAGTGCTTGCTTCATGAGGGTTGTTGGGAAGTTCAAATGAGATAATTTATGTAAAGTGCCTTTAGTCTCTAAAACACCATGTAAATGTCAGTTCTTTTCATTTAAAATTTCAGCATCAGTGACTTAGGAATCATGTGGAACACTTATCCATATTGTCCTAAGATCCTTGTTGCTGTCACTCCCCCTTCTTTCCCAAGAAGTGGAGAACCTGGCCCACAGTCTTCTTCTCTCCCTTATCTCCTGTTCTCATGCTCGGTACTACAATATGAACATTGCTCTTCCTTCAAACATCTCCCATCACCTACACCTGAATTCTACTTCAGCCATCCAAAACTTTCCATGATCTTGAACTTTGAATTACAATTGGAATCTCCTGTCCTTTTATCCCTCCCTCTGCCTCACTCCTCCTAAACTTATTCTTAATTTTCCTCCAGATCACTAGTTATTGCATCCTTCCTTGCTGGCTAAGTCCATCACTCTTGTCCTGGCTTCATTTTCTTTTCTTTTCTTTTTTTAAATAAATTAATTTATTTATTTTCTTGTTTACATCATTCATTTCCATGAGATTTTGAGTTACAAATTTTTCTCCCCATCTTTCCCCTACCCAACACTTCAAAAGCCATCCCTCTGTATAACCCCTCTCCCAATCTGCTCTCTCCTATGTCCTCCCCCTCACCCCTCTGACCCTGGCTTCATTTTCCTTCCTTCACAGTCTTGATTCTATAGTTTACAGTTCAACACTGCACTGTCCTCCAGTGTCAGATCCTATCCTTTACTCCATCCATTGTCCTGTAATGAGGTGAACTCATGGGGCCCTAGAGCATGTACAATATTCTCTGATTGCTTCTATACACGGCTAGGTGAGCCTGTGTCTGGAAATTCATGAGGGAAAGGTTAAGGAAGGGGAGATGATTCAGAACATTATCCTGTTTCCTGTTGGCTTACAGCATGGTTACATGTTTTTATAGCCTTTTAATTGGCTGGAATTGAGTGGACATTAAAAAGGTCAGGAATAGGAACAAATCTTTCTTTCTTTCTCATGGCTTTTGAATGAAGAAGAAGAAATGCTTTGGACCTTCTTGTGGGAAGAGAGGTAGAGGTAGAGGTAGAGGTAATAATGGCAGGCACTGTTGTGGCACACATGGCACCTTTGTTTCTTCTTTTCCATTTTGTTCTATTTTTTCCAGATCTTAGGCAAATGAATACTAGAAATAGAATGGACCAAATTAAGGACTTTTAAATGCCTGAAGAACCACTAGAAGTCCAGCAGTAGGAATCCATAGCACGGTCTGTTGGTAGCTGCAACAGCCAAACCTGGTGGAGAATCAGCTCTGAGGAATAACCTTTTGTTGTTGTTCAGTCATTTCAGTCCTGTCCAACTTTTTGTGGCCTCATTTGGGATTTCTTGGCAAAGACACTGGAGTGGGTTGCCATTTGCTTCTCAAGCTCCTTTTACAGATGAGGAAACTGAGGCAAACGGGGTTAAGTGAATTGCCCAAGTTTACACAGCTAGTAAGTATCTGGATTTGAATTCAGGTCTTCCTGACTCCAGGCCTGGTGCTCTAGTCACTGTGCTACCTAGCTGCCCTGAGGAACAACCTACTTTACCCTAAACAGCAGTGAATAAACCCAGCAGCTAAGATACTGGTCCTACAAGTGAGGGAGCAGTTCATCCACTAACTAGGCCACACCCAGAAGTGAACTTGGTTGGGGAAACACTTTGTATTGGAGGGGGGAGAACAGGGCACTACACTAGTGGTGTCAGACTCAAATGGAAAGTGTGGGGGTGGGAAACGGTGGGGGGGGGTTGGGGAGGAAGAAGTTGTGGCATTAAACCTTATATATGGATCCCTGCTGGTGTACGTTGACATAGAAAACCACATATTAATATTAGCTGTGTTCTGTTGTATTTCTGTTTTTAAAAAATATTTCTCAATTACATTTTAATCTGGTTCAGCTATACTAGGGAGTGTTACAAAATTTTATACCTCTGTTCTACACATTCTAATCTCTCAACTGCTCTCTCACTACCTCATGACAATCCTTTTATTCATCCCTATTTGACTCTACATCATACTCTCTTTCACTTTTGTTGTGAGAGGAGATATAGATGGGTAAAGGGAAAAAATCATTTATTAAGTACCTACTATGTGCCAAGCACTGTGCTAAGCTCTTTACCAATATTAGTGCATGCCATTTCAAGGTGTCTCCTTGGGAAGAGGAGGAAGTTGCATCCCTACTTTCCTCAGTGAGTTCAGTGCCTGGCTCCTTGTCCTTCTCTTCTTCCCAACTCCTACTCTCATACTAGGGGATTTCAGCGTATCAGTTAATGCTCCCTTAAGCCCCCTGACCTCATAGTTTTTTGTCTTACTAATTTCCCATGACCTACACACAAAGATAGTCATACCTTGATCTTTCCACCACCCACCAATGCTCCATTTACATGTTCATGAACTCTGAAATTTGCTTATCTGACAATCTATTGACATTCTACCTCTTTCATCTTGCAACCCTGAACCTTATTCTTTGTCCACACCATGACCTCCAGGCCTTTGCTCCCTCAGTTCTCTTCCAGGTCATCACCCTTGTACAAGCCACACTCTCCTCCATTCCCCATACTGACTGCATGGTGAATCAGTTCAGCTCAACACGTCCTCTTCTGTGGAGTCCTTTGCTCTCTTTTCCTATTGCCAATTTTACCCTGCCAAGTGTTAATGTTAGATATGCCCAACATGTGCTGCCTTCGTTCTTAAACACATAACTGATGAACATAGAGAAAATAATGAAACCATGCCGACTGGGTCTACTACAGATTTATGTCACTTTACTTCGACTGGGCCCTCACTGCTGCTAGGCAATCCTACTGTATTTCCCTAATTAACTCACTGTCCCACTCACCACTGACTCTTCTAGAGAGACAAACTGATAAAGAGTGAAGTGAGTAGAACCAGAAGAATAATTTTTACTATTAGCATCAATATTATAAAAATGAACAATTCCAAAGACACGTAAACTGATGAAGAATGGAATGAGTAGGACCAAGAGAACAATTTATACAATAACAAACAATGCTGTAAAAACAAATGACTTTGCAAGCTCTAAAAACTCTGATCAATGAATGATGATTCGAGCTTCCACAGGACCTGTGCTGAAGCCTCCCATCCAACTCCTGACAGAGAGGCAATGGATTCAAGGTACAGAATGAAAAATATATTTTGAACACAGACAATGAAGAAATTTGTTTTGCTTGAGTATGCCTGTTTGTTGCAAGGAGTAGGGGTGGGAGAGAGAGAAAATAGGTTTCTGTTAATAAAGACAAAATTTGATTTAAAAAAAGACAGCTCAATTCCTATCTTCTCCCAGAGGCCTTTCCTTATCCAGGCTCCAGCCCACTTGCCCAATATTTCTTCTGAGATTACTCTGGACATATTATGCATATACATACAAGAACAAGAATCCTTCATAAATTTAACATATAAATTAGTCATATAAGAACCATTTACAGGAAAAAGAGTTGTGAAAAGCTTAAACTGAGTCTGGACTTACGTGGTAGAGTTTGCATATTACATGTGTGACATAAAAAAATAATCCTTTTTAGGGTGGTAAATTGGGGTTAGTACTTCTTCACTTGTTTTGATTAGAGCCCTCAAGGGCCATAATTTAATTTTTCATCCCTTTGGAATGTGAAGACTTAAAAAAATAGTGCTGAGATCTAATAAGCCAAATACCCATATTTAATTATATATTCCAATTATGTTTCGAAATCTGGAGAGTGTCTAAACATGTCAACATATTATTCTTCATCTTCTCTAAGCACCCACAGTGACTCATGTAATTTGAAGACCACAGGATTAGTGCATATCATATGATCCATATGTTCTGGGTTGGGTTGTTGCATCACCGTCCATCATCTGCTGTGGTCAGATTTCGCCAGACCATGTGAGAAGAAAAATGTGTGACCCTAACATATGACAGTTCCAGGACAGTCTGTAAGACATGAACTGATACCTTTTAGGGATGATAAAAGATTCCTCACTGCCAGGTACTGTGTTAAGTTCATTACAAATATTATATTAATAAACAAGAGATAGAGAACAGAATGAGATGTAAAATGGATAATTTTGATTACATTAAAAAGAGTTTGTACAAATAAAACAAATGTAGCCAAGATCAGAAGGAAAGCAAAAATTGAGAAAAATATTTATAGATAATTTCACAGATAAAGGTCTCATATCTCAAATATATAAAGAACTTTGTTAAATCTATTAGAATGTGAGTCATTCCCCTATTGATAAATGGTCAGAGGATATGAACAGGCAGTTTTCCAAGGAAGAAATAAAAATGATTTATAGTCATATGAAAAAATGCTCTAAATCATTATTGATTAGATAAATTCAGATTAGAACAACCTTGAGATATCATCTTACACCTATCAGATTGGCTAAAAATTGTTGAAGAGGAAAGCAACAAAGGTTGGAGAGGATGTCGAAAAATTGGGACACTAATTTACTGTTGGTGGAACTGTGAACTGAGCTAACCATTTTGGAGAGCAATCAGGAATTATACCCGAAGAGTTACCGAACTGCCTGTATCCTTTGACCCAGCAATACCACTATTTCCAAAGGTGATAAAGGAAAAAGAAAAAGAACCTATATAGATTTTTTTCTTTTAATTTATTATTTATTTATTTATTTATTTAAATTTAATTTTTTTAAATATAGATTTTTAATCTCTCTTTGTCATGGCAAAAACTGGAAATTTTGGGGATGCCCATCAATTGGGGAATGACGAAACAAATTATGGTATATGATCATATTGGAATGCTGTTGTGCTACAAGATATAATAAACTCATTGATTTTAGAAAAACATGGAGAGATTTGCATGAAATAATGAAGAACAAAATGAGCAGAACCAAGAGAACATTGTACACAATAACAGCAATTTTTTTTAAGAACAACTTTGAGTGACTAAGTAATTTTGACTAATAAATACCCAAATTACTCACAAAGGACATATGAAGGAAGATGCTCTCTGCATCTAGAGAAAGAACTGATAAGTAGTAGTATGTATAGAATAATTTTACATATATATGTATACATATCTGTATATATACACATATTCTTTTCTAATGGTAGCTATCTCTAGGCTGGGGTGGGGGGAAGGAAGAAAAAAAAAGAAATTTACATGATAACTATATTATACATTTAAAAGGAATAGCAATTTTTACATAATAGATTTGCAATTTCATGTATAATAATCTTTTTTTAATTCTACTATGTTATGGAAATTTTATTTCATTTCATAAAAATAAAATAAATTAAATTTAAAGAGCCCAAATAGTATGTCATCTGATCCTTACAACAATCCTGGGAAGTAGGTGCTATTATTATCTCCATTTTACAGTTGAGGACACTGAGGCAGGCAGAAGTTAAGTGATTTTTCCAGGGTCACAAAAGTAGAAAGCTTCTTAGGTTGTATTTGAACTCAGGTCTCCCTGACTCCTAACCAGGCACTCTATTATGCCACCTAATGCTAGCACTAAAAATTATTGCTCCCTTCCCCTCTCACCAGTGGGAGCTGTGAGTTTTACCCTGATTTACCTTGCCTGGTGAGAGTAGGTAGAATTCCAATCCATAGCTTCTTTTCTCCTCTGGCTTCCTCAAAGAGCTTTGTTGTAGAAGGTCCTTCTAATTTTAAACTCTGAATAGTATTTTTTTCTCTTCTATTTTTTCCTAGATTAGCTGGGGATAGTGGAAATCAACCTGCTATTTGAAGCATTTTTTTATTATCTGCGTTTCTTATATGTGATCTGGTTGTGTTAATAAGTCATGGCCCTTAACAATGAATAATTCTGTGACTTTGGAAGACTGTGATTGAGAAGAGTAAAGCTAACCCATGGGAGAATAATGGGGGTCAAGCTAGAGGAGGTTAGAATTACTGCTAAGTGAATCTCTTTAGAATCACACCTGGTACTACTGACCATATACCTTTTTATGTTGATAAATTGTGCACACAGGTCTTTTAATAGAGTTCTGCTTTTGTAGAGAAAGCAATTTAATGGGAAAGAATGTTAATATTGCTCAGTTATTCACATCAGTGGGAAATAATATAATGCAGAAGAAAAATACTGAATTTGGAGTCAGGGGAACTGGGTTTGAATCCTGATATGTAGCTTAACTATCCATGTTACTTTGGACAAAACCCACATCCTCTCTGGATCTGTTTCCTAAACTATTAAGTAAGACTAAATGACCCCTGAACTCCTTTTCAGTTTAAATTCTATAATCTTTGATACTATAAAGCCTAATAGTTGGTACTGTGATGACATTACCTGAGTGCAGCTTCCAAGAGGTAGTAGCTACATGAATTGGAGGCCTAGAAGGGAAGGAATATACAATCATGGCTCCTGTCTTGCAAGTGCCATTGACCCAGCTCCTGTGATAACTACCAGATATTACCCTATCTGGGATACTTTCTTCAATTGGTTACTGAATTTAGGCTTGGACACACCACAGTAAGTGGATTTTTAACCTCTCGAAAATAAGGAGCTGCTAGGTTCTCTTTGTTGATATGTTTATTTTGGGTTTATACTCGCACCTACACAAGAAAGGATTTCAGGAAACATATAAGTAAGCAGTACTTTTTAAGAATAAAACCAGAACAAAGACCTACCAAAAGGAACAGAGAAATGGATCTTACCAGGAATCATCTGAGATGAGCTAATTACTATAGCTGGTCATTGAAGTTACCTCTAAATTTCCTGGCAGCCAGGGCAAAAAGGGAAACAATTAGATTCCATGGCTCTCTTGTCTAACAAAAGAAAGTAAACAAAGTTGTCTGTGAAGCTTTTTTTCTTTTTGTTGAACACTAAATCAGCTTTGACATTTACTAGTGGTGTGACATTGAACCAGTTACTTAATTCTCTGAAGCTCACTTTCTTCTGTAAAGTGAGATTTTATTAACTTGTCTGTCTAAGGATTATCAGGAAGAAAGTACTTTGTAAACCTGAAAGCACTTTATAAGTGTGACATTATTATTTATTACATGCATCCTTATATAAAGAATGTTGATTAATGGTGGGCAGTGTCAATGAATCCCAGACTGTTATAGTTGGAAGGGACCTCAGAGCTCAGCTCATCTAACTCTTACTGGAATAAAGACTCCTCAGAGTGATCACTCAGACTTCATGAAAAGGCTTAGAAAAAGAACCCATGACCTCCTGAGGCAACTCATTCCATTTTTGAACAGTCCTAATAATTAGACAGTTTTTCCTTACATTGAGCCAAAATTATGTCTCTGTTACTTCCACCCATTGTTTCTAATTCTGCCCTCAGGAGCCAAGCAAAATAAATTTACACCAAATTTAATCCTCCTTCTGCGTGGCAGCCCTTTAGATACTAAAACACAGCTATGATGTGTCTTCTAAGTCTATTCTTCTTTGGGCTAACCATCCTGATTTTCTTTAATGCATTCTCCTATGGTCCATCTCATGCTTTTCACCTATTCTGGTTATTATCTGTTCGTCAATGTCCTTCCTAAAAGGTGACATCCAGAACTGAACATAGTACTGAAAATGTGGTTTGGTTAGAGCAATATATACCAGAACCATCTTTGTGTAGTTTAAGATTGCTTGAGCTTTTTTTTTTTTTTGGTCAATCAAATCATACTATTGATTCATACTGAGCTTGCAATCCACAGAGATAAATTATTGACTAGTATTGCCTCCCCTATCTTGTACTGGTGAGGTTGATTTTTTGAACTCAAGAGAACGACTTTACATTTTATTATGCGATGTCATCAGTTCAGGGAATGCTTGGTGTGGAAACTCCTCATTCTAATGCTGATTAGAAAGGTTTGTAACTTAGAATCTTAGAGTTGCTGGGGCCACTAAGGCATTAAGTGACTCTTACAGCTAGCAGATGTCAGGGGCAACTTGAACCCAAGTCTTCCTGACTCTTAAGGCCTATACTCTACAACTCTATTTATCCATATTAATGTCGACTTACTAGATATAGCCCAAGATTCTAGCCTACAATCTTTTTGGATCCTGATTCTGCCAGTGTATTTATTTAACTCTCTCAGTTCTGTGTCATCTGAAAATTTGATAAACAAGTCATTTATGCTTTTATCCAAGTCATGGATAAAAATGTTGAGCAATCCAGACCAAGTCAGATCCCAGGAGGCACAATACTGGATATGTTCCATTGTTGAACCATCAATGTCTGCTAATTGGGTCAAGTCATTTAACCAGTTGGAAATTCACCCATTTTGTCTGACCCACATCTTTTGTCTTTTTCACAAGAATAAGATGAGAGACTGTTAAATGGTTTGCTAAAATCTAGGTGAACTCTATAATATTTTCCTGATAAACTAGTCTGCTTTATCCATAAAGGAATTTAGGTTAGCCTGGCACAACCATGTTCTTGATGAAATGTCCTAGTTCTTTGTGATCACTACTTTCTTTTCTAGATTTTCACTAACTGCTCCTTTAGTAATATGTTGAATCAAATTTCGAAGCCTATAACTTACAGACTCCTTTCTCTTTTGGAAATTAGAGAAGACATTTGTTCCCCTCTCATTCTGCAATACCTCTTCCACAATCCACAATTGTTTAAAATTCTCTAATAATGGCTGATCACATCTGCCAGCACTTTTTTTTTGTATACAAGGATGTAAATCACCTGGGTCTAGTGACTTGAATTCATCAAGGGCAGCTACATGTTCTCCTCCTATTTCCTTACTTATCTTGAGTCTCACTTCCCTCATAAACCATTTTTCCCTTTTGTTTTCCTTCTAAGATCACTCTTTGTAACAGAGAAAACAGTAGACATAGAGGTGAGCCTTGTCATTTCCCCATGTTGAATTTTCACCATCTCAACCATTATGATCATATTCTTTTGATATTCCTCTATTTTTGATGGAACTAAACAACAACAACAAAAACCAAACCCTTAAAAGTAATCTATTCAAGTCTTCAATTAAAGTGTTGTAAAAGTTACAGAACATATTTCTTGCATCAATTCCTTATAAGGGTGAATGTATAACACGAAGACATAATTCATTATTACATCATCTAAAATGACAAAAATGAGGAATTCATAGAACATGGTAAAGTTTGTAAAAACTGATGTAGGATAATGAAAGCAGAACCAGAAGAATAGCATACATAATCCTGGTAGCTGTTGTCTACACACCCCCAGAACATCCCCCCTCCTTCCTCAGTGAGTTTGCTACATGGCTTACAATCTTTTTCTCCTCCCCAGTTCTTGCCCTCATACTACCGGACTTTGGCATACATACCGACTCTCCCTCAAATACCATGACCACTCAGTTCCTCAACCTACTCAGTTCTCATGGTTTATACCTCTACACCACCTTAGCCGTCACTCATAATTGTACCACCCCCTTTTCAAGAATTCCCAAATCCCCTTATCTGATATTAATTTATTGACTTTTCACCTCTTCCTCTACCTTCCCTTATCAAACCCCACTCTTTGTCTACATTGTGACCTCCAACTCCTTCATGCCTCAGTTCTTTCCCCCAACATCTTCTCTGCACTAACTGCTCTCTCCTCTTTTTCCAGCTTGACCCCTTGGTGATGCAGTTCAACTCTACGCTGTCCTTCTCTTAAACCCTTAGCCCCCTTATTATTTCACTACTTGTCCCTTGCTAAGCCTTGGCCTTGGGTCTCCCACCATTTGTTGCCTTTGCTCCTACACATGTGCTGCTGAACAAAAGTGGAGAAAATCATGTAACCATTTTGACAGGATCCACTACAAATTTATATTACACAATCTCACTGCTAATAGAAAATACTACTATACCTCCTTTATCAACTCACTGTCATATTCTCCACAGTAGCTCTTCCAAATCTTTTCATCTGTCTTCAAATCTCCCATGGCTTCCCATCTGCTTCCCCTCTTAGCTAAGATATTTGCCACAAATTTTGTAGAAAAATTGAGGCTATTTGCCATGAGCTCCCTCTTCTACCCTCTTCCTTATCTCACATCACTCATATGCCTTTAACACTATCTTCTTCACCTCTGTCTCACATGATGAAGTGGTTTTACTCCTTACCAGTGATAGCCCCTCTGCCTTCTCATAAGCACTCCCATTTCATCCCTTTTCCTTCAACAAATTTATCCTTCTATCGTCTCTGCATTTTTACTTATTTTCAATCTCTCCCCATCTACTGGCTCCTTCCTTACTGCCTACAAACATGCCTAAGTCTCCCCTATCCTGAAAATATCCTCACTTAATCCATCTCTCCCCTCCATCATTTTATTTTCTCTTCTGCCCTTTGTGGCTAAACTCCTTGTAGACACTTTTTACAATAGGTACCTTCATTTTCTCTCTTCTCTGTCTCTTCTTAACCCTTTATAATCTGGCTTCTGAATTTATTATTGCACTGAAACTGCTCTATCCAAAGTTGCCAATCATCTCTCACTTAATAAAACCAATGGCCTTTTCTCAGTCCTCATTCTCCTTGACCTCTCTGCAGCCTTTGATGCTGTCGATCTCTCTTTCCTCTGATATTCTCTCTTGCTCTCTGTCCCTCTTGGTTTTTCTTCTGCCTCTCTGACTGCTTCGTCTGTTTCTTTTTCTGGATCTTCATCTAAATCATGCCCTCTTCTCTTTTTACTCTATACTACCTCACTTGGTGATCTCATCAACCCCCATGGATTAAATTATCATCTCTATGCTGACAATTCTCAGATCTACTATCCTGTCCCAACTTCCCTGCTGACCTCCAATCTGGCATCTCTAACTGCCTTTCAGACATCTTGAGCTGAATGACCAGTAGACATCTTCAACTCAACATCTCTAAAATGGAATTCATTATTTTTCCCTCTAAATCTTCCCTTTCTCGCACTTTCTCTGTTACTATTGAGAGCAACAACATCTTTCCAGTCCTTCAGGCTCATAACATAGGTGTCAAGCTTGATTCTGTACTATTTCTACACCTCTCCCCTACTCCAGAGCCGATGTGTTTTGGAGACCTCTTGATTTCATCTTTGCAACATGTGTCAAATATGCCCCATTCTCTCCTCTGACATTGCCACCGCTCTGGTAAAGATCTTTATCACCTCACACCTAGACTATTGCAATAACCTGTTGGTGGGTCTGCTTCAAGTCTCCTAATTCTAATCCATTCAGCCAGCAAAGGGGTTTTCCTAAATTGCAGTCTGACAATGTCACTCCTCAACTCAATAAATTTCAGTGGCTCCCTATGGACTCCAGGATCAAAAATAAAATGCTTTGCTTGGGATTCAAAGCCCTTCAGAATCTAGCTCCTCCTATCTTTCCAGTCTTCTTACACCTTACTCCCCAACACATACTCTTCAATCTAGTGACACTAGCCTCCTGGCTGTTACACTTAATAAGATACTCCATTTGTCAGCTCTGGGCATTTTCTCTGGCTCTCTCCCATCCCTGGAATACCCTTCTTCTTCATCTCTTCTTGCTAGCTTCCTTGTCTCCCTTTAAGTTCCAAATAAAATCCCAACTTTTACAGGAAGCCTTTCTTGACTACAATTACCTCTTCCACATCTCGACTTTCCCTATCAAGGTTTCGATACATTGTGGGTTGGCATGAAAAATTAAATGTGGAATTTTTTTTTTGGAGGGCAGTTGGGGTTAAGTGACTTGCCCAAGGTCACATGGCTAGGTTTGTATATGTGTGTGTGTGTGTGGGGAGGGCAAGTGTCTGAGCCAGGATTTGAACTCAGGTCCTCCTGACTCCAGGGCTGGTGCTCTATTCACTGTGCCACTTAGCTGCCAAAAGAGAGAATATTTGGGTTTGCTTTTTTGCTTTTTGGAGGGCGGAATGCAGGGCAATTGGGGTTAAATGACTTGCACAAGGTCACACAGCTCATAAATGTTAAGTGTTTGAGGTTGTATTTGAACCTAAGTCCTCCTGACTCCAGGGCCAGTGCTCTATTCACTGCACCACCTAGCCACTAAATGGGGAATTTTTGAGGAGTTTTGTGAAAACTGCAAAAGATACTTGAAGGCCAGCTGATGACATAGAAAAGAGTTTGGAAATTCAGAAATGCATAAAAAATGTATATATAGCATTGTATAACATCAACCCAAATTTTACAGTAAGATACTGTAAACATCTCATAAAAAAAAATGAAAAAATTCAGACCTTCATTGGTACAAAAAGAGGGTCAAAAATTTTTATGCAGATTTTTCAGATTGCAGCGTGCCACACCGTTAACTCCTGTGGTGTAGAAGGGATAATTGTACTCTTAATTCCAGTACCTTCCCTCAGTTGATTATCTCCAATGTATCCTGCATATAGCTTGTTTGTACAACATATCTGTTTGTTTGTTGCCTCCCTCACTGTATTCCCAGTGTTTAGCACAGTGTCTGGTGGATAGTAGGTGCTTAAATATTTATTGACTGATTGACATAATGAATGCAATAATTTAAATAAAAACACTGAAAGGAAGATGAATCCAGATCAAATGTAGTAATCAGTTCTGGTTACAGAGAACAGATCATTAAAAACACTCTTCTCATTAGGGTTAGGGGAACATAAGAGGGCTTGAATTCTGCATACGCTGTCAGGAGCAGTCCTTTGTTGGTTGGTTTTACCTGATTGTTTTTCTTTGGTATGAGGGAGTTATCATTGTTGCGGAGGGTGCATATCAAGAAATTAGTTTGGCCCCAAAAATAAAATAAAATAAAAGGGATCAATAAAATGCTTAAAAAATTCAGTTCAGTCAAGACATTTCTTCAGGAATCTAGGTCTAGGACTCGAGGTAATATCCTTTAGTCCTTTGGTTCTTGATCTAACTTAATAAACAGAAGGGTAGAATCTGGACATTCTTGAACAATAGGTAATTAACGCATATCTTCAACTTTCCTAAACTGCAGATTCTTGAGTGAGCCTTTGGCTGCTACTAACTCACATTTTACTCATGATTGAATTAACTAACAACCTGGAATGAAGATTATCTATATTGTTTGTAAAAGTGAAAACCACAGACTTTAAATGCCAGATGTGAAGGAGATAAAACTATCATTCAACCGTGAAAGTTTAAGAGCCTGATTTATTTTCTCACCTACATGGATGGCCAACTGATTTCATCATAGAGGTTAACAGCAGGGTTATATGCATGGGAAGGCTAATTTTTTCCTTAAAAAAAAACACTCTGAATCTTCTTAAGCTTTTGTGTATATACTTGGGAAAATCCCTGGAGTTCTATGCTATTTATTATAGGGGAGAGTTAGTTATAGCATGAAAGAATTTTAGGGAAGCTTCTACTATCAAACCCCTTCATTCATAAAAGAACCTGTAGACCATATGATTCTATGTGGCCTTAGGAAAGTGACTTCACCTCTCCAGTCCTCAAACAGATAACTTTCCTTGTCCATCAAGTGGAAGCGTTCTCCCCTGTATTGTAAAATATTCATAGCAGCACTTTTTGTGGTAGCAAAGAACTAGAAATAAAATGGACACCCATTGTGTGTGGAGTGGTTGAACAAACTGTGGTAGATGAATGTAATGAAATAGTAAAGTGCAGCAAGAAATGATGATTATGAGAAATTGAGAAAAACATGAAAAGATTTACATAAACAGATGCAGAATGAACTAAGCAAGATGAGAACATTATATACAATTACTACAACAATGCACATGAAAAGAATACTCATAGGAAGGTGAACCTTGATTAATTGTCATGCTCAATTTTTGCCCCAGGGAACAGACAACCAAACCTAATTCTTTCTTATGTGGTGGAGAGTGTTGCATGTACTGTCAGACACAGTTTACAGAGTTCATGGTTAGTTGGTTGGTTTTGTTGGGGATCTTTTTTTTTCAAGAGGTGATCGGTGAATTCTTTCAAGTTCTATTTTGCCCTCTGGTTTAAAATATCAGGGCAATTTTCCTTGAGAATTTCTTGAAGGATGCTTTCTAAGTTCTTTTTTTGATGACGGCTTTCAGGTAGTCCAATAATTTTTAAATTGTCTCTCCTGGATCTATTTTCCAGGTCAGTGGTTTTTTTCAAGGAGATATTTCA
>CM053580.1:73115095-73135558 GCA_028627135.1 Pseudochirops cupreus
GAGAAGATAGATAGAGAGAGAGAGAGAGAGAGAAGATAGAGAGAGAGAGAGAGAAGATATAGAGAGAGAGAGAGAGAGAGAAGATAGATAGATAGATAGATAATGGATATACACACATATCTCTGTATCTATACACATACTTGTGGGTATATATAAGCACACATATATACATATATGTTTATAACATATATGTACGTGTATCTATCTATTGAGGGTTGCCAATCCTTGAGGAAGCGGGGAGGGGGAGGAGGTAACTCATGAGGTCTCTGCCAGTGTATCCCTCACACTTCTATGGACTAGCCTGGAACCCAAGTGCAATTTCGGAAATTGCTTCTCTGGGAAAATCCACTTTGAGATATTATTTTGGACATTAGGAAAACTTCTCTGCCTTTCCCCAACTTCAAAAAAGTCACTAGTCAGCTGGCAAGAAGGAGATTCTCCAGCTTTATCCCAAATAGTACATGGGCTGCTCTTCTAGACAGGATGAGAAGTTGAACGTGGTCATTTTATGACAAAAGCTACCTCATGACCTGGGTGGGCTTCGAACATCAGCCTTAGAAACATAGCCTAACCTGGACATCTGATTTCAGTTCAATGAATGAATGAAAAAGTGCTCATTAAGCCCTTACTGTGAGCCAATCAAGCTCTGGTGATATAAACACAAAAGTGAGACAGTCTTTAACCTCAAGGAGTTTACATTCTAATGATGAAACAACACATAGAGGTGTGTCATAGGCAGGGAGGGTTATTTTGGTTTAAAAGATCAGAGAGTTATAAATTTCTGTTCGTGTTTTTTTTTATATGTATGTCCAATTATATGTCCCAAAAAGAAAACTATATGTTACAAAATTCACTATTTTTGATACAAACCTCTGTGAACAATTAAATTTACAATAAAAAATAAAATTTACCAATACTAAGAATGAAAGAGAAGAAGGAAGGAAGGAAGGAAGGAAAGAAGGAAGGAAGGAAGGGAGCGAGGGTGGAAGGAAAGGAGGGAGGAAGGGAGGGAGGGAGGGAGGAAAAAAGGGAGGGAAGGAGCGAGGGAGGAAGGAAGGGAGGAAGAAGAAGGAAGAAAAAAAGAGAAAGAAAGTCACAGGTTTAGTGAGTGTAGCAACAGAGGGGTAGATTGACACCCTTTCCAGGAGCAATTACAGTATTGATTTTAGAATGATTCCAGAACTAGATAATGGGTGGGGAGGTCAAAGAGAAGTCATGCAAGAAGGTGGCCAGGTATGAAGCATGAAGCATGGCTGATGATAGCTAGCTATCATGGTCCATGGGAGGTACTCGCCCAATCAGAACTGCACAGGCCCCAGAGCAAGAGCTCCAGAGTGGAAAGTTAAGTACCCACCAGCCTCATCTCTGGTCTAGAGGGTGAAGTGTCAAGACCTCTCAGGTTCAATAACCTCCCATATTCCGAAGTGCACAGAGTCACTCACATCTTGGGCATTGAGCCTTGCAAGTTTTTATGTCTCCTCCAACATAATTTTGTCTTGAATAAATATGCCCATTCCGCAGGTTGAAGCAGCATTTGAAAAAAGAATCAGCCTTTCAGCTACAGGATATTTCAGGTAAAAGAAGTTTTCTCCACTTTTTTGTAAATTTCAGGACTGTGCCTCTAGAGATGCTATTTGACTTCTGGGTCCATTTCCTTATTTATAAAATATGGAGGAGAACCAAAAGTATAGCGTCACAAAAATCCAGAGAGCAGAGAATATCTTGAAGGATAAAATACGAAAGATTGCTCCAAATCATTAATCAATAAGAGAAATGCAAATCAAAATTATTCTGAAGTTTCATCTAGAAAATTGGCAAAAGATGGAAAGCCAGTGTCAGAGGAACTACAGAAAAACTAGTATCCTAATAATTGTTGCTGAAGCTATGAATTGGTCCAGCCATTCTAGAAGGCAATTTCTAATAATATTTTTAAAGTTATGAAAAATCCTTGTCCTTTGATTCAAAGATCCCTCTATTAGACACAACCCACAGAGGACAAAAACCTCTTTCTCTCCCTCCCTCCCTCCCTTCCTTCCTTTCCTCTCTTTCTTTCTTCCTTCATTCCTTCTACTCCTCTTCTTCTTCCTCTTCCTCTTCCTCCTCCTCTCCCTTCTTTTTCCTTCTTCCTTCCTCCTTCCCTCTTCTTTCTTCTTTCCCTCTCGCCTCATCAGTTCTCATGGCATAAATTATGTCTCATATACATCAAAATATTCAAAGCAACCCCTTTTTTTGTTAGTAAAAAATTGGAAACAAAGTAGATGGGTTTTTTGGTAGATATTCTTTAAAGTAAAGTAGCTAAACAAGTTGTAGCAGATAAATATAATAGAATATTACTCTCATAAGAAATAATTATTATGAAGAATTCAGAGAAGCATAAACATAAAGAAAATTATACACAAGGGCTACAAAGAGTCAATTGCTAAATTATTAGTGCGAACATTTACATTTCAGAAGTCAACAAATGTAACAAATCAGGGCTTGGTTTATTGCTCTGTTGACTTTCTAGATTTAAGAAAGTGGTGCAGAAAATGTTAATAATGCAGATTAGATTTAAAAGTGTGCGTGCTTTTTTTGGAGAGATAGTTGTTAAACACTTACCAGCACACCTGACAATGATGGAAATGTAAATAACAAATAAGGAAACAAAAAAGAGGCATAATTTTAATGACCAAGAACTTGGCCCTGGGGAAGAGTAGAGAAAGCACACCCCCTCTCCCTTCTTTGCAAAGGTCAAGGGACTATGGGTATTGAAAAACTGTATATACTGTCAGATTCAATTGATGTGCTCATTTTACTGAACTTTTTTCTCTTTCTTTTTTAATTCTTTATTATCAGGGATGACTCATTAGGTAGGGAGGAGGAAGGAATTATAGCTCTCAGTTATAAATGAAAGTTACATCAAAAATATATCAATTAAAGGCTTAAAAAAATCAAAATGATAGCTCACATTCAATCCAGTTCAGATTCAATTTAGCTCAGATTCTATCTGGCCTGTTTGTCAATACAAGTGTCACAAATGCTCAAACTCCTTAAGAGTCTACCCAATATGGCAGATCTTAAATAAACTTTGTTTTTCTTTGACTGAAAAAAAAAATAAAAGTTAAAAACTAAAATGACATCATGTTATTCTCACACTAAACCTAATGTCGCAGGTTTTATTGCTTTCACCAGAGGCTATAAGGCAAATATGGACTGGGAGAAAGGTGAAGGAGATCCATTTCCATACTATGTTGAAGGAGCGGCTTGTTCGGAAGTTGAAATTGACTGCCTGACAGGAGCTCATAAGGTTACTATACCTTTCACAAACTATAAAATTTTGTTTCCGTTGTATTAAAAGCTTTCTGTCTTTTACTGAAGTAATTTATACTTTATGAGTTTTGAAAAGACAAGACCAATATCCTTTCAGTTACACAGGAATGTCTCAAAGTCCAGTTCTCCCCCAAATTTCCACATATGCCCCCAAATTCAAATTTTAGGGCATACAATAGTCTTCACTGCCTGGGAGGAAATAATAAAACAACAATTGTGTGCATACTCCAGAAAACAAATTCCCCCAAAGCTACTTTGTTCTTAGAGAAAGGAGAAACTTAAGAAACACTTGAGAAAGTGATATCTCCCCTCACTAATATAGCCTACTGAAAATTTCAAACTGGAAGCCTCAGAGACTTCTGTTGTTGTTGTTAAAGGGTGTGCGCAATTTTTTTTGAGAGATAGTTGCTAAACATTTACCAGCACACATCTGACTAAGATGATGTAATTGAAAATAACAATGGCCAAGAAGTTTGATATTAGGGAAGAGTTGAGAAAGGGTTTTCCAAAGGTCAGGTACTATGAGTATCAAATATTGTATATTTCTAGTGCTAAAATTAGGTAGATAACTTAGTAAATGATCTTAAGAAAGCATTCTGAAGTGATATTTCTGCAAAGATCCTTTCCAAAGACCCCTGCGGGGAATTTTTGGTAAAAAAAAAATTACCAGCAAATATTTTTAGTTATATACACAAGCACGCCCCTTCAAATATTAATTAGCTATGCCTCAGAAAAAATATTAAGTGATAAAAAATTTATAAGAAATTTTCTCACAGGAACAATGTTTTAAATAGGAAATTAACTGGCCAAGATTTCAGTGGGGTTTTCTAACTTTACCATGGCATTTAGCCGTCGGCCATTAACAATGCTGTTACAACACAAAGTTGGTTGTTGGCAACCATAAGTGAGGGACTTTAGGGTACTGTGATTTCTTCAGTAGGAAGTCCTTCCCCTGATGTAGATCACAATTCTTTCATAACTTTGAGAGTTGCTATAACCAAAAACATTCATCACCTTGTGGCCAAGCCAGTAATGAGCCTCTCTAAATCTAGTGAGACTGGTCCTTGGACAAGAGATAAATGATCTATTACCAGATCTATATTAGCTTTTCCTTACTGTTAGAGGCTACCAGAGCTTATACCCCACTAGCATATTCTTGAAAAACCCGGCTTTATCTCCATGCCACCATGAAGCATCAGAGTTGGACTTCAATGGGGATTATCAATATTTAGCAAAAAAAAAAAATTCAGATTTCACAAATGAATACTAAGAAACTTTAGACCTACAATATTAGATGAGATTTTGGAATAAAATATGCTAAGGAAATCACATAGGCTCCACTGATATCCATGCAATGTCCAGAGAACAAGAGGAAGGCCCCTAGGACATTGGGCGGACAGATTTATGGAAGGCAATTATAGAATTGTGGCAGATTTATAGAAGGGTATGAATAAGAGCTACCCAGGCTGCACAGGCATGAATGAGGTGTGACCTGCACTGCAAAAGGGAGCACCCATGTTAATGAGCTCACAAATTTATGGCGGTCCACCAGATGCTCTTATTTGTTCTTGCATAGAATATTACAGTGTACTATAGAAAACCAAATTAGAACTCATGCCAAGGTCATTCTCAGTTAACTTCCCTCAAAAAGAAATTGTCCAAATGAAACATATCGTGCTCTTCCTCTTGGCAGAGAAGCAACAGACTAGATGGCATAACGTTGCACACATCCTCAGGTGTGGTCCCTGTATTTGCTTGGTTTGCTTAACGGTTTTTCTTTATTATAAGGCAGGAGGTGAGAGGAAGGTTCAACCAAGGGGATGCGATCAGAGGAAGAGATGGTATATCCAGAAGTGAAAATTATACAAAAATGAAAAGTGTCTAAAAAAACTTTTTTTAAAAAGGGAAAAAAGATCCTATTGAGAATATTAAAGCATCTTTTAAGTATTTTTGTATTTGATGGATCTGTAATTTCATCAATGGAGGGGACTACTTCTAACCTTATAGATTGCAACTCACCCACACCTTTTCATCCTATATATCTCTTGCCTATGTCTTCCCATAAATCATCCAAAAAGAATCTACCCAATGTGCAATGGACCTTCTTCTATTTTCTAGATTCTATGCTTTTCAATGATGGAACATTAGCTATTTTCTCTCATCAATTGATGGACATTTTCCAGTCATCAATCTTTCTGACAAAATCCTTTATACAGTATAACATATTGTAGCCTATTCATACCCACCATACATCTCTCCATTGCCCTTTGAGTGAACTACAACCTTAATTATTTTGAAACTGTGGTATTCTGTGACTTACAGTCACATAAGATTACCAGAAGAATATCTACATTAAAAATATAAGCCTTTGTTTCAGAGAAAGTTTTGGGGCATGTAAAAAGTTTCCTAAAGGCAATCCAACCCTCTTTCCTGCTGTTCAGCTCTGGACACAGTTCACTGTCCATCCATGGTATTTGTCCAAGACATAGATATTACTAGAGTAATAATATGGCTTGTGCAAACAACAACATATCATAATCTTTACAATAGGTATTCTTCATCCACTTAGCTTTCCTCTGGAGCATAGTTAAGCTTAACTCTTTTAAGTTATTATTAATTTTATTTAAGAAGATCTGCAATGTTCCAGGAATTGGTTCAATCATTAGATCATCTGTAAAGAAGAACATTTGGAGACCCTCATTATCTATCGGGAATCCTTCTTCCATTTGGACTTTGTGCTATATATATGTCTGACAACAGCCAACACTCTTGGCAAGTTGTTTTACATCTCACTTCATCATAGGTTATCTTTATTATCACATCTCATATATGATTTTGTTATTTGAATTGGAAATACCTTATTGGAGAAGAGCCTTTGAGGCAATATTTTTTTACTGAATCAAGTACTTTTTCATAGACAATAAACAATAAACTAAGTGGGATCTTATATTCTTGGCACTTTTAAATCAATTGCAGGATTGAGAAAATGTGATCTGCTGCAGAATTTTATTTGTGAGAGACTGCCTACTCCTTCCTTGTACGTTCATTAAGGATGATCTCAATGCATGTGCAGATTCTTCTCAAAGACTTTGTAACAATGTGGAAGTAGGCATATGGCTTAGTCGTTTGGAGGTATTTTCTCAACCTTTTTGGGGAGGTTGGTACTTTCCTCCCCTACTCCAACAATTTGGTGCTCTTCCTCTTCCAAATATCTTGTGAATCAATCCCTCGTTGCCTTCAAAACTGCACCGCCTGAGTACATGAGCCTTCTCTGTGGACACCTACCTGCTCTTATCATTATCCTTTTCCTTAACGGCATTCCAGCTTTCTCCTGCAACAGAGTCAGTGTGATGGTTCCACTTTCATTGATATAGAAAACTTTGTTTAAGATAATCTTTACATACCTTTTCTATTTTTCATCCCTTGGTCATCTTCTTTCCAAGTTTATCCTTAAATGCCCTGAAGATATTTTGGCTTTGTGGAGACTTTGCTAAGCTTTTTGTAAACTTGCTTTTCTTCCTACTGTTTTATGAGGCAGTACTACTCACAATTTTCCATCATATATCTCTATGAGATTTTACAAATTAGTTCATATTTTTAGCCAGTGTTATTCTTGGCAGTCATCTCTTTCTCTCTTTCTCTCTCTCTCTCCTTGGCAAAGAGATCAAATTGTTGGCTAAGATAAATTAGGAGCTCTTTCATTCTCTTCACTGGATTATTGGTTTACATCAGTTCAAATTTTTTTTAGAAAATCATAATAATCTGTCAACATCTGTTCTTTTACCCATTGGATTAATATATTTTCAACATCAATGGCTTATTTTAATTAGTCAGGTTAGAGCTTTTTAAATTATATGCCCTATCTCATTTTTATTATTGCTTCAAATTTGCTATTCTTTGCTCCAAAAAATTGGTGGTCTGATTATGCAAATTCATCTCACAATTTCAGTTTCAGCCTTTCCTGAACCCCCTAGCTGAAGATGATTTCTCTTCCCTCAGACCTCCCATAGTCCTTTGTCTCAACCTCTTACTTACGTCACTTGTCATATTCTACCTCATATCACATTGTCTCAACCTCTTACTTACGTCACTTGTCATATTCTACCTCATATCACATTTAGTTATGAGTCTTATTCCCTCCATTAAATTGCAAATTCTTTGAGGCCTGAGACTGTTGTTTTCTCACTTTGTATTTTCACATATACTAGGCATTTAATGTTAATTGAATTGATTTACAGTGTCAACAATCATAACTTATTTATATGTCTACCTATTCACAGTTACTAAGATTTTCAAGGTGATCAGCCCCTGATGAAGGAAGTCAATCTGTACCCATAGGTTTGATCTTAGTTTCAGTAGAATGACTCTTTGAAATCTGCAAGATCAATCTCTTAGATGTGGCTGCTTTGCTAGAATGTTCAAAGAGGCACAAATACATGCTCATTTTATAAATAATATTGTCTAACTTCCTATTGTTATACCAGGATAATTAGGCCTACATTATACATCACCCTGATATTTTGATATAGGAAGAGTATAAGCAGACTACAAAACACTAAAAATTAAGGAATTATATAAGAGTATCAGCATACAAGATGTCATCACAGAAATGTCTAACTGGAAAACTAAGGGATAACTGATGGACAGCTTATATCCTCCATTGGAATCCACATTTTGAGAGAATTCAATAAGGGCCCCAAACACACTAATTGGATCCCTCTGTTGCAAACTGATGGGAAGATATGGATAGGAGTTGTCCAGGATAGACAGGCATGTACATGTGGTAGCTGAAGAGATCAGGGATCCACTGGGTTGTTGATTATTGTTTTGTGATTACAATCTTGAATCAATCCAACAATAGTCATTTCTTAAGCATCTACTATGTGTGGTGCAAGGCTGGTGATGATGCTAGTCACTGGTGATAGAAAGACAAGAAAAATGGGAACAATCTCTGCTTTCTGGGAGCTGACATTCTGACATCCTTGGCCAACTTTGGTGATTTCCAGCATTCTCATGAACCTACACAGTCTCTCATAAGATTTTTTTTTCCAACCAACTTCAGTAATTTACTCTATTCCCAGGCATTTGCTCATGCACTCTCGTCAACTTCCACATTCTTGTAACTGGATATATTAAATTGACAAAACTCATTTTCAAATTAAGTTTACCCAAAGAATTATACTGTCATTTTCCTGCTTAAAACTATTGTTATTTGTTATTGTTTATTTTTCCAACCTACTAACCACTCCCATTCAATTCAACAAAATTATATTAAATATTTGTTCTGTACAAAGCACTGTGATAACAACTGAAGGAGATATGGAGGCAAATAAGGTATGGTCCCACCCTTTATGGACCTTAGAATCTTCCAGGAAGCTTATGATGTAGTAATGGTGCAAATCTGAGTGTATTATCTATAAGTCCCAGCTTCTAAAGCTCACTCTAAGAATACTCTACATCTCCTTATAGGAGGCGAGAGCAACAAATCCAAAATTGGCTTTGACTTTAGGTTTAACTTCTGTCAGAGTGGGGTTTTTCAGTTCTTTTCATCCACTTGTTAAGCCTTATTATATGCCAGATATTATGCTAAGTACTGGGGACACAAAAACAAGAAAATAGTAAATGGAATGTCCTTAGGACCTGGCTCTGGGAGGAATGGGGGTCCTTTCAAAGAAAAATGAAATATTTTTTTAAATATGGCTTTTGATTTTTTTTCTAGAACATAAGAACTGACATAGTCATGGACGCAAGTTGCAGCATAAATCCCGCCATCGATATAGGACAGGTAAGTACCAAAGTATTTAGATCTGTAAGTTATCTTAAAAGTGATTGTTGCTATGACTGTGCTCTCGAAGTATTATTTCAAAAATCTTGAAATTGCCCTTTTGCAGATTGAAGGCTCGTTCATTCAGGGCTTGGGACTTTATACAATAGAAGAATTGAAATATTCTCCTGAAGGAGTATTGCATTCTCAGGGCCCCGATGAGTACAAAATTCCTACAGTCACAGACATCCCGGAGGAGCTTAATGTTTCCTTACTGACATCATCAGAGAATCCAATGGCAATCTATTCATCTAAAGTAAGCATCTATGACATATTCTTTTTTTGCCCTTTTAAACAGTATTTTATTTTTTCCAAATAGACGTAAAGACAATTTTTAACATTCACTTTTTATAAAATTTTGAATTCTAAATTTTTTTCCTTTCTCCCTCTCCTCTCTCTTCCCAAAGTAATTTGATATGGGTTATATATATGCAATCATGTATAACATATTTCCATATTACTCATGTTTCAAAAGAAGGAACTGAACAAAAGGGAAAAACTACCCAAAAAAGAGTGAAAATAGTATGCTTCAATTGACATTCAGACTCCATCAGTTCGTTCTCTGGATATGGATAATATTTTCCACCATGAATCTTTTAAAATCATTTTAGATCATTGCATTACTGAGAAGAGCTAAGCCAATCATTGTTAATCATCACACAGTGCTGCTGTTACTGTGTACAATGTTCTTTTGGTTAAAGTAAGCACCTATTACCACATCTCACCAGTCAGATTGGCTAAGATGACAAAACAGGAAAATGACAAATGCTGGAGAGGATATGGAAAAATTGGAAAACTAATGCATTGTTGGTGGAGCTTTGAACTGATACAACCATTCTGGAGAGCAATCTGGAACTATGCCCAAATGGCTATAAATAATTGCATACCCTTTGACCCAGCAATACCACTTCTGGGGTTTTATCCCAAAGAGATCATAGAAGTGGGAGGAAGACTCAAATGTACAAAAATATTTATTGCTGCTCTCTTTGTGGTGGCAAAAAATTAGAAATTAAGGGAATGCCCATCAATTGAGGAATGGCTAAACAAGTTGTAGTATATGAAGGTAATGGAATACTATTGTGCTATAAGAAATGGAGAGGAGACGGTCTTCATATTCACCTGGATAGGCTTGTACGAACTGATGCTAAGTGAGAAGAGCAGAACCAGGAAAAATTTGTACACAATCACAGACACATCGTATGTGTGAGGACCAACTTTGATAAACTGGACTCTTCTCAGCAACGCACAGTTATAAGACAACTCTACAAGTCTCAGGATGGAAGGAGGTATCTACGTTCAGAGAAAGATCTAGAAAGACCAGAGTTTAAATGGAGCCTGAAGCAATCTACATGCTCTCCTTCTTTTCCATGTTTGGTTCTCTTTCTTTTTTTCCCATTCTTCACTCCATTGGTTACAACCCTTCTATACAACCAGAATAATGTCCAATGTGAAAGTATTTGCAGATCCTATACTTGATTGCATGACACCATGGAGGGGGAGGGAAGGGAGGGGAGAAAAATTGAAACTCAAGGGATTGTGGAACTGAATCTTGTAAACTAAAAGTAAATAAACAAGTCAATGAAAAAAACCAACAACAACAATAAAAAAACAATGAAGTAAGCACCTATGCCATGTCCTGAGATGCAATGGAAATAGTCCCCGGTAGCTAAAATAGTGCAGGGAGGATGGCTGGAGGCCAAAATAGAATATAAAAATCAATTGTTACCGGGTTCATAGATCTACAGAGTATTAGGGCTAGGTCCTTAGAAAGCATCTGTCCCAACATCCTCTTTTTATAGACAATCACACTCTGGCCTAGATTGGTTAAATGGCATGAACCTAATCATTGTGATAACCATGACCTTAGGATTCCCCTAGGCCTCTAGATGCCATAAAAAGCCTTGTTTTTATAAATAATCTTCAAAAGCTAACCAAAGGCCCTTCCTTCTTCTCATAGGGAACTGAATACAGAGGGTTATTCGGGTTGTTGCTTTTTTCAAAACTTAAAAACTCACGATGATCCCTAAGAAAGTAAAACTAAAGATTTAATATCTACAATGTACAGATGGCAAATTAGGTTACAATGAACCCTCATTCAGAGCAAAAGCTATACTTAGGGTTTTGGGGGTGGGACAAGGCTTCTCTGTAATGGGGCTCTGGAATAGGATATAAATGAAGCCTCCCAATTCCCCTTACTTTGCAAATCCAAAAGTATTTTGCAACACATGAGACCACAGAGATCTAGTATCTTCTCACTTTTAGTTTACCAGTTTTCCCTATACATGGTTTACTAAGATAACAGAGGTTCTGAAAGGCAAGAAGAAAGATTATGCCTTTAAATTCTTAAGTAACCCAGTGCATTAGAAGTCTTTGTAAAACACAAAGCGTGAAATAAATATTTGTCATACAACCAGATGGTCAACTGAAGCTCAGGAGCCCAGTCATTATGTGCATATTTTATAACCTAGGATCACACACCTAGAACTGGCAGGGACCTCTAGAGGTCATTTAAGTCAACTCTTCTGTTTTTAGGTGAGAAAACTGAGGTCAACAGGCTAAGTGACTTTGCCCAAGGGTCAGTAAGTGTTGGATGAGGGATTTGAGCCCAGGTCCTCTGATTCCAAAGACAGTATTCTTTCCACCATACCACATAATATAACAAGTTATATTTATCTATTATTTTAAGATTTACAAAGTGCTTTCCTCACAATAACCCTGTGGATAGTTAGCACAGAAGTCTCTTATGATCTCTGTTTTATATTAGAGGAAGCCAAAGCTTAGAGAGGTAAAGTTGATCACCCTGCTAATTACCAGAGTACAAGTTTTCTGACACCTAGGACTCTCTTTTCCATTACACCATACAGGACATTTCATCTTGTTTTGAGCATGTCGATTTTCACGTACACATAAGATGCCCAAGGAAGAAGAGGGAAGACATGTTATTCTATTATGTGTAAACTCTAATCTCTCCTTAACCTGCCAATAATGATGTATGATATAGACCCATCAAGAAAGTAATAGGTTGTCATTCCTCTTACTGTTACATGGCCTCTGGGGCCAATGTATACATTGTATACATTTGGACTCTATATCATGCATTATGATAGATTTTCTTTCTTTCCATTCATGAAAGAATAGACCCTACCACTCCCTTCAACCCTCACTTACATAGCTCCTATTCCTTAGCTTATTGGTGTTTCACCAAGAACAGAATCAATATAATTCTGACATGGGAGGAATGAACCAAAGCATTGGGAATTCTTAAATGTATATGAATTCTTCAAGAGAAATTTCTAAACAAATTTAATTATAATGAACTGATGCTTAATGAAGTGAGCAGAACCAGGAGAACAAAGTACACAGTAACAGCCACATTGTACAATGACCAACTTTGATAGACTTAGTTCTTTTCAGTAATGCAAGAACCTAAAACAACTCCAAAAGACTCATGATGGGAAAATGGCATCCACAGCCAGAGGAAGAAATATGGAGTCTGAATGCAGATCAAAGCATTTGCTCTCTTTTTTGTTTTGTTGTTTTTTCCTTCTCATGGTTCCTCCCATTCATTCTAATTCTTTTCTACAACATGACTAATATGAAAATATGTTTAATAAGAATGTATCTGTAGTGCCAGATTGCATGCCATCTTGGGGAGGGAAGAGAGGAGGAGAAAATTTAAAACTTATGGAAGTGAATGTTGAAAACTAAAAATAAATTAATTGTAAATAAATTTTTAAAAAGAAATTTAATTACAAGGTAATGGCCAAGGCTTTTTGTGAAAGGTAGAAAAGGACATATGACCTGCTAATAAAACTGGGCTTTCTGATTTAAAACAGAAAGAAGGAAGGAAGGAAGGAAGGAAGGAAGGAAGAAAGAAAGAAAGAAAGAAGGAAGGAAGGAAGGAAGGAAGGAAGGAAGGAAGGAAGGAAAGAAAGAAAGAAATTTAATTATAAAAATAAAAACTTAGTTATAAAGAAATTTCTAAATTTCTACTTTCATACAGGGCCTAGGTGAGTCAGGTATGTTCTTGGGATGCTCTGTGTTCTTTGCTATAAGTGATGCAGTGACAGCAGCTCGCAAAGAAAGGGGCTTAATGGAAGACTTTATGCTGAACAGCCCAGCGACTCCAGAACGAATTCGAATGGCCTGTACAGACAAGTTCACAGAGATGGTATGGAATTATCCTTCCCCCTCCTTAACATTGGGGTTTTATTTTGCTATTTCCTATCATAAATAAAAAACATTTTTTCTGATCTATATAGCATTTCCTAAAACAAATGGAGGTATAATGAAGATATTCTTGATTAAATTTCATAATGACTAAAAAATCTCTGCTGTCACATAGTAGGATGGGATTGCAAATGGAAAGATCCGGAATTTCTACCTTTTCTGTCTTGTTTTAACACCATCTATTTGTAAGAGGTCTGGTTACAATGATATAAGGATAATAGCGTTTTTCCTGCACTTGAAGGACTATCAAGTGCTTTCCGTGCATTGTCTCATTTGATCCATACGACAACCCTTTACTGTATGTGCTAGTATTACAGTCACCCCTATTTTGCAGATGAGGAAACAAGCTGAGAGAAAGCAGATGACTTACCCAGGGTTAAGTTGTCTGAGGCAAGATTCAAACTAAAGCCCAACTAGAAAACTCATTATTCGGTATCCAAGATGTCACACCAGTTTTCATCCAGCCACCCAGGGAAATGACTTAAAAACCAGTAAGAGTGGACAGAGCGTTCTAATCTCAGCGAACACCAGAAGTTTGGCCTCTAAGTTACCTGCTCTATACAAGAACAGCACGGTAAAGTCAAACGAGCTTTGGATCTGGCTTAAGAAGATCTGGGTTCAAATCTCATCTCCAATATTTACTACCTATATATTAGGTTCTCCTAGTGATATATCATTTGCTTTCCTGTCCTCCAGATTTTAAACTTTTTCAATATCAGTGCTAAGCTCTATAATTTATTACTTTTGTGCCTTATTACTAAGATTTTAAGGTATCAAATAGAAGTGTCAAAATATAAGGTAGATGAACATTCCTCTTACCCCTTTTTGATAGGAGCATTTCTAACATCTCTCCATTATATACGATATTAGCTCATGACTTGAAATAGATTTTTGTCATATTAAGGGAAAAACCTTTCCATTCCTATATTCTAGTGGTTTGGGTTGGGTTTGGTTTTTTTTTTTTTTTGAAGCAATCAGGGTTAAGTGACATGTCCAGGGTCACAGAGCTAGTAAATGTCTGAGGCTGGATTTGAACTCAAGTCCTCCTAACTTTGGGCCAGTGTTCTGTCCACTGTTCTACCCACCTGCCCCTATCCTATTTTTAACATAAATGACTGCTGCATTTTATCTAAAGCTCTATTAACATCTCATAACATAATTATGTAATTTTTATTGTTGATATGTATTGATTGGTTTCCTGATATTAAATCATCCTTACTTTACAGTTATAAATCCTACCTGATCATTATGTATGTTTTTAAAGTATATTTTATTTATGAATATTTTGTTTAAAGATTTTTCATTGATATTCATTAATGATATTGGCCTGTAATTTTTTATCTACCTCATTCCACCAAATTTAGAAATCAAAATACTATTTCCTGCATTGAAGAAACTAATTAGTTCAACATTTTTCTTTGTTTAAAAAAGAAATCTGTATCATATTGGAATGATTTGGTCTTTAAAAGTTTGGTAGAATTCGTTTGCAAATCTATCTGATCACCTTTGTGCAGGGGAGCTCTCTAATGGCCTATCTGGTTTACCTTTTTTATATTGATCTGCTTATTGATTTATTATGAGAGGGATGGAGGGAGGGAACACGCATTTATTAAGTGTCTACTGCGTACAAGGCACTGTGCTAAGTGTTTTACAAACATTATTTCTTTTTTTTTTTACAAATATTTTTTCATTTGGTCCCATAACTAGTCTAGTAGGTAAAGTGCTATCATTATGCCCACTTAACAGTTGAGGAAACTGAGGCAAACAGGGTTAAATGACTTGCCCAGGGTCACACAGATAGTAAGTGTCTGAGGCTCAGTTTACAGACAGGTCTTCCTGACTCTGGACCCAGCACTCTATTCACTACACCACCTAGCTGCCTCAAAATATAAAATTGGCATTTAATCTTTTTTGTGAATAATCATCCCTTCTTTTGTCTTTATTGTGACCTTCCCTTTCTCATTTCAAAACTTCACTTGGGCTTTCATTTTTTAAAGATTGCATTTGCTAATTGTTTATCAGTTCTGTAGGACTTTTCAAGTCAGCTCCTGCGTCATTCCAATCGGTTTTCTCATCTTCTGTTCTATTAATTTTAGCATCTTGGTTATTTATCTCTGCTTTCTGTTTGTGTAGAGTTTTGTTCCTTTTCTACCTTTATTTCCACAATTTATTTTTAGCATCTTTTCATTCCAGGGCAAACTTATCTTGCTAAGATTCTCTTTCTTATTAACATTGCCATTCAATACTATGAATCATTATTTCCCCAATCTGTTTTTAGCATCCCTTAATTCCAGTGCAAATTTCTTTTGCTAAATTTCTCTTTCTTATTAATACAGGCATTTAGCACCATGAATTTGCCTCTAAGTATTCTTTTGGCTGTATACCACAGATTTTAAAATGCAGAATCGTTGTCTTTGACATTCTATTACTATTATAATTTCCTCTCTCCTTCATGTATTACTTAGTACATCACTTTTTGGTTTTCATGCAAGTTTGCTCACCTTTTATTCATTGTATTTTTGTTTACCACGATAAAAATAACTTGCTTTAAGGTTTACAAAATATTTTACATACCTTCATCTCATTTAATGTTCTCAACAATCCTGTGAAGCAGGGACTATTATTATCCCCATTTTACTAATAAGAATACTGAAACTAAGACAGGTTGAGTGACTACAACCAATTTTATTTCATTATGACTCATAAATGTAGTATATAGAAGTTCCGCTTTTTTATATTTGCCTGGATCTTCTTTGTGATGCAGAAGCACTGAGAGATTGAAAGATTTGTCCAGAGTCAGGCAGACAACATATGTCAGAATCAGGACTTAGACTTAGCTCTTCCTATCTCCAAAGCTGACCTTCTATTACTAGATTAAACTACCTTAGTTCTAAAGCTATCTAAACTCAAAGGGTTAAATGTTTTCTGTAGGGATGTTTTCAGTAAATGTTTTCATGTAAATAACATGTTGGGTTTTGTCTTTTAATTCATTATGTAAATTTTTCTTTTATTTAAGGTGTTAGACAAATTAGCATTGTTACTATTTAGTAATATTTTGTTCTACTAGGGAGGCTAGGTGGTGCAGTAAATAGAGCCTGGGCCCTGGAGTCAGGAGGACCTGAGTTCAAATCTGGCCTCGGACACTAGACACACTTGCTAGCTGTGTGACCTTGGGCAAGTCACTTAACCCCAATTGCCCTCCAAAAAAAAAGAAAAAATATTTTGTTCTACCATTCTGCATTATTATATTTCTCATTCTAATATTATTAACAAACCGAAATTAAATTCTTATGCATTATACTACTAACTACATCAATTTCTTTCATTCTTGCCTTCCTCTTTATAAAAAAAAAGCTTAATCAGAAATGTTTTTTAAATTTTTAGTGATTTAAGCAATATAATACCCTGAAAGTTTTCATTTTTAGCTAGCTATTGCTTAATCTTGATTTGGAAAGTGCGCATCATTTTAAGTGTTTACCTTTGGGGCTAGAAGGCCTGTCTTCAAAACTCCTTTGAAATGCAAATGGATCTCTATGAGTTTTTTGAAGTCTAAACATTTCACAAGGGACCTCTTCTTGTTTCCATGTGGCAAGCTAAATTTTGCTGCAGAGATAAGTACAGGTTTGGTGCTGATACTTCTTAATGTTATAGGTTATATTTTAATTCCTCCAATCGTTCTTAATCTTCCTTAAGAAATCTACTGTAATCTTCATTGATGTCTCTTGGGGTATATGTGTGTGTGTGTGTGTGTGTGTCTGTCTGTCTCTGTATCATTGCTGTTTCTGTAAAATTTGCCGGATATATTCCTTGTAGAATTGTTGGAACTTCTTGTTGCTGTTCATCCTTCTTTCTCAAAGAAGACCAATGACATCACAAGGGAGACGCCTTGACTATATTGTATCTAGAAGACTTGAATTTTCAGTGTTTCCATGTTAGGGTCCTGTGAGTTCCTTCTATTTAGACATTGTCATCTCTTTTTGGTCACTCTGAAAAGTTTTCCTGAATAATTTCTTGGGATAGTCTTTCCCTATTTTGTAGATTACAGTTGAGTTTCCCTGCCAGAATCTAGTAGCCATATCTAAATGTTTATGATCAAATACTTAAAATTTTTCAAGTTCCCTGGGAGATCTCTTGTTATCAGAATTGCTTGGTTTATATATCTCAATCTTTGCCACATCATTTAATCCTAATTACTTCCAAAGTTAGAGTTCCCTCAAAGTGGGACCAAACTGTGGTATACCCCATATTTGACAAAGAAAATCCTTTATCTCCCCCTACATTATGCCCTGATCAGTATGTTGAACATTTTGTCAAAACTTTTTGCGTACTATCTTTTCAACAAACAGCAGGATTCAATTTTCTAAACTAATATATGGTATGGGGAGCAGACAGGATTGAAGCAGTCATCTGATTACCAAAATTCACTGCCTCAGAGTTATGCTCAATTCCTTAATCTTCCTCATCCCACATATCCAATCAGCAGCCAATCTTTTTTTTTCTTTTTTTTTTTGGAGGGGGTAAGGCAGGGCAATTGGGGTTAAGTGACTTGCCGAAGGTCACATGGCTAGTAAGCGTTAAGTGTCTGAGGCTGCATCTGAACTCAGGTCCTCCTGACTCCAGGACTGGGGCACTTGCGCCACCTAGCCACCCCCAATCTTGTGATTTCTTTAGCTCTACAACATCTCTTGAACATTTTCCTTCTCTCTACTCACATAACCACCATCCTCCTTCAAGTCATAATCTGTCCTGAACTATTGCAAAAGCTTTCTAATTATTCTCTCTGCCTCAAATCTTTCCCCATTCCAATCCATCCTCCTCAAAGCCAACAAAGCAGTTTTCCCAAAGCATAAATCTAAGAATATTTCTCCCCTACCTCTACCTTATCTCCCCTTATTCAATGAACTTCAATAGTTTCCTATTACCTCCAAGATGAGATAGAAATTCCTGCTCAGCATTTAAATCTCTTCACAACCTGACCCCTTACTGTCCTTTCAATCTTTAGCGTCTTAATGTTCTCCATGCATTACCTACCTACTTTCTCCAGCCATACCTGCTTATTTGCTCTTCCTCACACACCATGCTTCATCTCCCATCTCCATGTCTTTGGCTTTCTTCCATGCCTAGAATTTCCTTCCTTCTCATCTCTGACTCTTAAAATCCTTGGCTTCTGAGGTTAAGCTCAAATCCTACTTCCTATAAGAGACCTTTTCCAGTCACCTCAACTGCTAGTGCCTCTTCTTCTAAGAATATCTTCCATCTATTCTGTATCTTGTATGTTGTCTTGACTTTGTCTTGCCACTAGACATTGATGACTCTGGAGGACAGTGAGGCATGTTGAGTAAGTGACTGAGACCTTAGTTAAGAGCATTACATGTTATCTACAGGATCTAACAATCTGGCATAAGACTTGGACTGAACAGACAAGAACTATCTATAAACCAAACTATATAACTAGTATACAGACCACAACACTGGACTGTTGGGAGGAATGGTCTCATGACAGATGGAATCCCAATCACACAGGACTATGCCCTAGCCTCCCATCTTCTCAATTTATATCTCAACCAACATGGTACCCCTACTAGGTGAAATGTACTCATATCCTAATAGAGAAGATAAAACTTATTTGTTTGCTTAAGATGTATTTAATGAGCACCTATTTTATATAATACACTGTATTCGGACTAGGGAAGATCCACGTTTGTGTGTGTCTGTGTCTGTGTCTGTGTGTGTGTGTAAAATATATATATGTTATATATATGTGTGTGTAAAATATACAGATGTAAAATATGGGTTGCTGCCCTCAAGTATCCTATACTATAGCTGCAAGAAATATGACATGTACATAAATAAATATATTATAAATCAGAATGTGACAAGTACATGGAAAGTATATAAAGATCACCTTCTTGATTCTGACATTATCTCTGGGAGCTGTCTTAGGACTTGCTTGGACTTGTTGACTAGTTAGTTGCTGTCAGAAGGAACAGCTCAACATCTATCTCATTGAATCCAAAATTATCATGTTTTATATGCATTTCCTAGCACTTAAGAGGATAATCTTAAATAACCCCATCTAAAAAAAGTCAATTTATCTTACTCATCCTAACAGGTACAGAAGTTAGATTCTAGGATGTTAGATCTAAAAGGATCCTTAGAAATAGTCTAGTCCAACCCTTCTGTTTAAAAAGAATTGATAGTGTTTATTTTTTCATATTACAATCATTCCTGGATACAATTTATCCCCATCTCCATACCTGCATTGAACTCTTCCTTTTAACAAATTAAAACAATTAAGCAAAACCAACTGGGGGGCGGAGCCAAGATGGAGGCATAGAAGCAGCAAGGTTTCACAGCTCACACATAGCCGCCTCAAATACCCATAAAATATGACTCTAAACAAATTTTAGGGCTCCAAAACTCATACAAAAATACAGAAAAACACATCTCCCACTGAAGGCAGCTCAGCACAAAGGGCTCATCACAGCACTCTGGGAGCCGAAACCAGCCCAGCCTGAAACCGCAGCTTGGACCCAAGGTGGCCAGGATGAGCCACAGCTGGATCCTTCAGGAGAGTGGATCAGCAGCAACTGCGGCAGTTTCCAGAATTATCAGGCCATAAGAAATAAGGACTAAGTGAAAGGTCAGTGGTTCTCAGCTAAATTTGAGGGAGAAAAGCAGTCCAGCCAAACTGCCTCCAGGGCAAGGAGGCGTCAGAAGTGGTGGCCCTGCAGCCGCCTCCACATGGCTGCTTCAGAGCTCCCAGCCTACAGACTACAGGGGGGCCAAGCGATCATTCAGAGGCTAAGTGCTCTTGCATTGAGCAGCCAGGATCCAGATTGTGGGTTTGGGTGGTGGTCCTGGGGTGCATTTTCAGTGAGCCAAAGCTGGTGGGGGCTGCAGCAGCCTCCTAATAGCTCTGGCAGCTGTGAAAACCCCAGAGATTTGGGACAGAGCTTTCCCCCCTGGAAGCAGAGTTCCACAGAGCTAAAAAAATCAAGTAATTCACTGGCAACATGAGCAGGCAAAGGAAGCAAAGTAAGAACATCAACCAAACTCTAGAATCCTTTTTTGGGGACAAAAAGGATCAAAGAATGGAA
>CM053580.1:73136058-73193253 GCA_028627135.1 Pseudochirops cupreus
ACTTCTCTGATTTGGTTTTCAAAGTCCTTCTTCAGCTCATCTCTAGCTTTAAGGCATTCTTCATGTTTATTGGAGGCCCCTGGTGGGGGAGCTCTGGCTGAACTCTCCTCCTCCCTCTCTTTGCCATGATCTTTCTTTTCCCCAAAGAAGGAATCTAGGATTTGGTTGCTGTTCTTACTTTGCCTCTTATGCATATTCTTACTCATGGTTGGTCAGTCCATGATTTTTTTTTTAAATCTCTATGGGGCTCTGCTTCCAGAAGGGAAAGCTCTGTTCCAAATTGCTGGGGTCCTCCTGGCTGCCATAGCTCTCAGGAAGGTGCTGGGTCTCTTTCCTACTTACTTCTGGCTCACTGGATAATGAAGACTCCAAGACTGAGGCCCAAGACCGCGATAGGGATCCAGGCCGCTCAATGCGAGAGCACTCAGCCTCTGAACGATCGCTTAGTCCCTGCTGTCTGCAGGCCACAGGCTCAGGAGCTGCAATGCAGAGGTGGGTACAAAACCTCTGCCTTTTGCTTTCTAGCCCTGGAGGCCTTTTGGCCAGACTGCTTTTCTCCCTGGATTTCACAAGTCCCATTGACTTAGTTCTGAACGCTACTCGCAGCTGCGGCTAATCTGAGGCTCCTCGGCTCTTCTTGTCCAGCTGCCCCTGGGGCTCAGCCAGGGCTTCAGGCCAGGCTGGTTTTGGTTTGCAGTGCTGATATGGTTCCTCGTAGCTGAGCTGATTGCGGCAGAAAGTATATTTGTGTGCGTTTTGGAGTTCTAGGATTAGTTTAGAGTCATATTTTATGGGTATTTTGGGGTGGCTATGTGAGAGCTGCAATATGTTGCTGCTCTTACGCCGCCATCTTGGCTCTGCCCCCCCAAGTTGGATTCTTTGTGATCCTGTGAAATATACTGTCCATGGAGTTTTCTTGGCAAAGATATTGGAATGATTTGCTACTTCCTCCTCAGTTGATTAAGGCAAACAGAGGTTAAGTACATAACGTAGATATAAGGTGTTTTTTTGGGAGAAGATATTAGTAATTGGGAGTACCAGGAAAGACTTCCTGCAGATTTATTTAATTTATATATCACTTATAATTATGTTATATATTTACATTTATTTATATGTGATTTAATTTGTTTAAGTTTAGTCTTGAAGGAAACTGAGGAAGAGGTGAAAGAGCATTATAGATATAGGGGGAATAGTTAGTACAAAGTTATGAAGATGGGAGGTGGAAGTAGTCAGTGTGAGAAACAGCCAGTAGATCAATATGGATGATAGAATGTATGGGGAAGAGTAATGTGAAAAAAGGCTAGAAAGGTAGAAAAAGCCAGGTTGGGAAGACCTTTAAATGCCAGAAGCAGGAGTCTATATTTGATACTTGGAAGACACTGCAATTTATCAAGTAAGGGTGTGAAGTTGTTAGACATATACTTTAGGAAAACCACTTTAACAGCTGGATGAAGTAGATTGGAGAGAGATTTGAGGCATGGAGATTAGAAGCTTTTTTCAATAATCCAAACAAGAGGCAATGAGGACCAGATCTAAGGTAGAGGCTGTATGAGAAGAGAGAAGGGAAAGTATACTGTGGATATAGAAACTATAAGATTTAGTAGTTTATTGGAGGTGTGGGGTCAATGAGAGTGAGGATCACATAGAGTTTTTGACTAGGTTTGGTGGTTACTCTTGATAGTAATAGGAAAGTAGGTTTGGGGGAAAATGACTATTGGTTCTGTTTTGGACATGTTGATTTTGACATGTCTACAGTACATCCATTTTGAAATGTCCAGTAGGCATTTTGTGACGTAGGACTGGAGAGAGGCTTGGGATAGATGTATAGAAAAGAGGTCCCAGGACTGAACCGTCGAGTGCATTCTCTGTTAGTGGTTCTGGCATGGATGTAGATAAGGCAAAAGAAACTAAGAAACAGTGGTCAGATAGGTAGGAGGAGGGTCATGAAAACCTAAAAAGGAGAGGGGGGTCACCAATAGAAAAATACAGTGGAAAGGTCATCAAAGATGAAGATTAAGATAAGTCCTCTTGACTTGGTAACATCTAATTTGATGTTAGTAAGTACTAGGGTCTCTTAGAGAGAAGAGAAATTTTGATGTCACCACCACCTAGTGGTTCCTCCTTTCAAATTTTTTGTTGTTCAGTTATTCAGTCAAGTCTGACTCTTTGTGATTCCGTGGACCATACTGTCCATCGGATTTTTTGGCAAAGATATTGGAGTGATTTACCACTTCCTTCTCCAGTTGATTAAGGCAAACAGAGGTAAAGTGACTTGCCTAGGGTCACACAGCTAAGAGTCTGAGACCGATTTAAAATTTTAGCTGTGTGCTTCATTTATGCGATGTTCTAAGGGTTTCATTACATTTATTTCAACATATATCATCACAATGTACATACATTCATTCTAGGGATGTCCAGGTAGAGGTTTTCAACTTTCTTTAGGGCTCACAGTGAGGAGGGAGAGACCAGTATCCTTCATAATCACAATCATAATCATAGCACTTTTACATAGTGTCTACTATGTGCCAGGCACTGTGCTGTGCTTTACAATATAATTTGATTCTCAACCCTGAGAGGGAGATGCTATTATTATCTCCATATTACAGATGAGGAAACTGAGGTAAAGAGAGGTTAAGTGACTTGTCCAGGGTCACCCAGCTAGTAAGTGTCTGAGGTTGGATTTGATGCCACGTCTTCCTGACTCTAGGCTAGTGCTCATTCCAGTGCTCCACTGAAGTTTCTTTCAAGAGAAAACTTCTGGAAATGTCATGGGGTGTCTGGAAGCAGGGGCAGGAGCATGGCTTTCAATGCCAAAGCCTTTTTTCATTTCCATTCCTCACTCCCTACCATATCCAGGCTCCCAGCTTCTCAAAGCTTCCTTTTCTCTTACACTGGCTTCTCCTCATCTCCATTGCTCACTATCCCTCTATCCATAATCTATTGTTCTCCATTTCCCAGCTCAGCCTTTTATCTTCTTTAAAAAAAAAAATCCCCTAGAAAGTGCTAATGAAAACTGTCACAACTTCAAAAAAAGAAAATGGAAAACCCAATCATCATTATCTGTCTGTACGTCTCCTTCTCTCTCCCCCCACCTCCCTTCTCATTGTATGTTCTATCAGGGAAGTGCCAGGTCTCTAATTAATTGATACCTGACTAAATCCCAAAGGGCATGTTTGATAAGTATTCTCACTTGGATTAATGCCTTCACTTGCCTTTCATGCTTATTTATACATGAACATAGTAACCATCTATCCAGCCACTGAAGCTACTGTATTTGATATCTGAGAAGCCATTTGCAGTAACATTCAAGAATCCAGTTTCTAAAAACAGAAAGTCATATTTAATCAGAAGTTAACTTATATGAAAGAAAAAAGATGACGCTAAAAACTAAAGACATGAATAACATCACTGTAACTGACATTTATAGCATAAGATTTCTGGTTGTTATTTTTACTTTTTTTTTTTTTACCTGTAACATTTTGGTGTGAATACCTTGCCCCAGCTCACTTCCTCCATGAGTTACCAATACAGACCCATCTGTGTATATATGAACCAACGCAGCCGCCTAGAAAAACAAATATTCCAAAAGCTGGTTGTTTAATCAAAGTAAAGTTTGATATTAAACACAAAAGAAGTCAAAGTTTTAAACCCTGGGCAAGGAGAGGAAGCACATGAGGAGAGGTTAGGCAGTGGGAAAGATGATTGGATCTAGAATCAGAAGCCCTGGGCTTGTATGTCACCTCTGTCAACACCCATGGGACCCTAGGAAAGCCACTTAACATTTCCAAGTCTCAGTGGCATCATCTGTAAATTGAAGGCAGTCCACAAATCTATGATCTACTAATAATAAAAAAGGGGAAATTGAAGCTTTGGCATATCTTAGGCAGATACTGTCCGTCCGTTATCACTCCATTTTTAGCTTCATTCACACCTTTGGTACTCTACTAATTGTGAATATTGGCCTCAACCAGCTAAAAATGTTGCATTTTGCCATTTGGTGGGGACTGGGGGAGGGGGAAGGAAGAAGCATCTGGGTTTTCTTTAAGTCAGGATTTAGAGAGGCAAGAAGGCAGCACTGCCTAGATTCTGACATGGTAGTACTTGTACAGACTAATAATAGTTTTGATTTGCTGCCAAGAGCCTCCAAGAATGGTGCTTCCCAACCTGAGATTGCAGACTCAGCATTCTAGAGTGATTGATGAGTCATTGTCATTCCCTGACCTGAAATAGCACAAGTTCCAATCCTAACCTTATTATTCAGAGGTACACAGATTTGGAAGTATGTAGGGACTCTAGAAACTTCTCAAATGGAGACTTAAAATCTTTGTCTATTTTGTGTGGGCTTATCTAATAGGAAGAAAAGTTGACTCCTATAACTTTGGATAAATTGCTAAGATCTGAATTAGAAAGATGGCTTGACTCCATGGATAGGCATAGGATAGGACAAATGGTCTTGGTAATCAGGACATACAACTGCTCATGCCAGTTCAGTCACTGACTTACGTGTCTCACGTGAGGTACTTAAACTTCTATTTTATAAAACAGAAATGCTAGCCAGGAGTGTATTGTTGTTCATTTGTCTCTGATTCTTCATGAACTTGTTTGGGGTTTTCTTTGCAAAGATTCTGGAGTGGTTTGCTATCTTCTCTTCTAGCTGATTTTACAGATGAGAAACTGAGGCAAACAGAATTGTAAGTTGGACCTACTACATATAATAAGACTATTTCTGTCCCCCATCTGTATAAATCTAGGCTAGATGGTCCATATGGGTTTATATGGACAGTGGTGACCCTATACCTTCTCTAGGCAAAGGCAGAGCAGCTTTATATATTTGGAATTGGGGGCAGGGGGAGCCAGGATAAACAGCCAGTCTATTTGTACCTGGTTCAATTTAACAGTCCTGAGACACAGGAAGCAGCAAAAGTGTCCTGGGGAGCATGGTCTGCTATTGCACTTAAGTAATTTCCCAACCCATCATAGGAGTTGGAAAAGATCTCAGAGGTCAGTTAGTCCAATGTTCTTATTTTATGAGAGAGAAACTGCTTTCCATAAACGTTCAGTGGTTTGCCCGAGATCACATGGGTAGTAATTGGAAGAGTTAGGGTCTGAGCCCTGGTCCTTCGAGTTCCTGTGTGGTACTCGTTTCATTTTCCCACCATGCGGCTGACATTTTTTTATTTGTTTATTTGCTTGTTTATTTTAGCATGAGTGCAATGCCTCCCATTCTTTCTTACAGTCTTCTCATCTTTTTTTCTCTCACTGTCTACATCAATAGTAATTGCCTACCTGATGGTAACTTGTCGCACCAAAACCAACTGAGAACTTCATGGGGACAATGGCAATGCCTTTCTTTTTCCAGTAATTCTTTGAATTAAAATTTTCCACTTTTGCTTTTCTGTTATGATAGGAAGATTTGTCCAGACACTCATTCCAGCATCTTATCAGCTTGTCAGGACTGTACGCTTGCTTGTAGATTGTTTTATCAACTCGTTTGTACATATTTTTCTCCCGGATCTGAAATGTGGTGAGACTGGATTAACATATACCATTGAGATAGAAACTGATCACATCAAATCAATCAATCGACATTTGTTAAACCAGGTACTGTATTAAGTACTTTGAATAGAAAGAAGAAGGAAAAACAGAGAAAAACAGAGACTGGGGCAATTTCCCAACTAGATCCTTAACTTTTTGAAGTCTATGCTATTCCTTATCATGCAACTCCAAATTGCAACTAAAGTGGTATGATTGGGGTTTTATCCCAGGGTGCTAAATTTAGAAGATAACAGCGATATTTATGTCTTTTAACAGCACAGAAAAAAAGAGAGCTTAGCATCTCGTTAGCAATCTAGTTGACTAAAATGGGAAGCTACTAGATGGTGGCCTGGGATGAACTTCCTTCCTCTGATCCCACCTCCTGCTTTCTCAGCAGTGGCCTCATGAGGCCTTTGTCTTCACACACAGAGTGGTATCTTATCTCCCTACTCAACTGAGGGCACTTTTGTGCCATTTGCCCCCCAGTGTGGTCCTTGTCTCAGGTTAAAAAATTCCAGATTATGGCTTGGCTGCCCCTTCTCCCCAAACCTCTGCTTCAATTAAAGTTGAAGTGACTTTGAATACTTGAAGACTGTGTCAGTCTTGGTTGGTCTTACCAAACTGGGAAGGCTTTAAATGTGGGACTTGTGATGGATTTCATGTTTCTCATACTAGGCCTAGACCATTTTTAAGCGTAGAGAGACACTTTTCAGAAGACTAGCCATAAGGCGATGATTTCTTTTTTCAATTCAATTGAATAAACATTTATTAAGCATGTTCCAGGCACTGTGCTAAGTGCTGGGGACACACATAAGAAAAAGAAAGACAATCCAGCCCTCAAGGAGCTTACAATCTAACGGAGGAAGACAACACACAAAAGGAAGCTGGACCTAGTGTAGGAATATCTTGTTCCATGGAACTGAAATTGGGCAGAGCTGCAGATACAAAATGGAGTGACTTGGAATTCTAAGTTCTGCTCTCTACAAAAGAAGGATATGGAGAGGTTGCGGTCTGTCAATGAAGGGAGTGCCCACACTGATGGAAGTCATGGATCTTCTACAGTAACCAAGTAAAAATCCACACCATACTTTGTGAGTGTTTACAAAATGCTCTGGATGAATAAATGAGTGAATGACTGTAAGTGTATGCATATAGGATCCAAAAAATAAATTTATCTTATCACATTAAGGTAGTTTCCTGATTTCCTTTTCACTGGGAGTGGAGAGTAGTGACAAAAGGCGTGGAGCTGGGGAGAAGAGTTAAAGGCTCGGTGACTTCTTTTCTCTCCTTCTATAGCTATAACATTGAACTTGAAATTATAATATTTATGCCCTGTCAGGTCTAAGGGCCCTTTTTAATCTTCTTGCAAAGTATGAACTCTTTGATAAAAGAAACTTGCCTTTTGTTCCGGCAATGACAACATTCAAATGATGATATTGCTATGAAGTTCTTGGAGCAATGTGGACCAAGGATGTGAAGTTCAATCACCTAAACTATCCCCTAGGCTTTCCCTTAAAAAAAAGAAAAGTCCTCCTGAGGAAGAGGGAATAGAGAAATGCAGAGAAGAAAAACAAGCTGTAGAGTGTATCTGTCATTGAAAAGCCTTCAAGATTGAATCTGAGTCCATGTTAGTACAGAGTTAGTTGTGGGCCACAAATCCCATTGATGATAATTGACCTTTGGAGAGGTCATAGGTATGCGTTTCACTGGCATTCACCAGGAACAGATATGGCCCCTCCTTTTTGTACAGGTCCACATATGCAGCCCGAGTCTTACATTTGTTGTCAGTTATTTGTTCTACTGAAGATGAGTGGTGATATAGGTAATTCTTAATACCAGATAATACATTTTAACAATTTACATCTAAATGTGTCTATGTCATGCTCTGTGAGCTGTTAGCATTTTAAACAGAATACTGAAGTCCCACTGAGATCTAAGAAGGAGATGGGAAACTCTACCATCATAGGACATCATTTTAGCACCTTGCCTAACTTTTAACTCCTCCCCTTGGGAAATTACAGCATTACATAATTACTCAATGGGGATCATATTTCTCTGCATCCTTCAGTCAATTTTGTGACCTTGAAGGTATGGTCTGCTTTGTAAAAGCCTGTCAGTTATGTCTCTTATTTTCATTAAAAAAATACACCCTATATGTGTGTGTGTGTGTGTGTGTGTGTGTGTGTGTGTGCAGCATATAGTATATACATATATATATATATATATATATATATATTTCTCAAGATTTCATAGAGATGAAAAAGTAGATAAATGGATTGCCAGTTAATGATATCTACTAGATTGCCTTTTTATTAGTAATAATAATATAATAATATCTAGCATTTGTATGGGGCAGCTAGGTGGCACATTGGATAGAGTGCCAGGCCTGGAGCTAGGAAGACTCCACTTTCTGAGCTCAAATCTGGTCTCAGACACTTACTAGCTGTGTGGCCCTGAGAAAGTCATTCAACCCTCTTTGCCTCAGTTTCCTCATCTGTAAAGTGAGCTGGAGAAGGAAATGGCAAACCACTCTAGTATCTTTGCCAAGAAAACCCCAAATGGGGTCATGGAGAGTCTGCCATAACTAAAAAAAAAAAAAGACTAAACAACAAAGCATTTAGATGGCATTCTAAAAGTTTGCAAAGCACTTTATGAATATTATCATTTTTGATGTTATCATATTTGATACTCATAACAACCCTGGGAGGTATTTTCTATTATTATCTCTGTTCTATAGAGAAGTTAACTGAGGCAAACAGATTAGGTGACTTGCTTAGTGTCACATAACTAACTACTAAGTGTCTGAGGCAGGATTCAAATTCAGGTCCCCTGACTCCAAATCCAGCACTCTATCAAGTAAAGTACTCTTTTTACTACACTATGCTTACTTTTTGGAATTTTTTAGCTGAATCACATTGAACTTGTGCCCTTAAGGTATGCAAACGCCCCTTACATATACTGTTTCATTTAAGTCTCATAATAACCCTGTGAGGTGGGTACTAGAGATATTTCATCACATTTTATGGAAGAAGAAACTGAGGCCCAGTTATGTTAAATGCCCTGCCCATGTCACCCAATAAGTGGTAGAGGTGGGATTTTAGCCCACATCTTCCTGATTCCAAGTGCAATACACTTTTTACCATGTCATGCTTCTTCTTTAGAGTCTTTTCCCCGCAATTTTTCCAATATTTTCTCCTCTTTCAGGTACCTTGAGAATCAATCCATCAATCTTTTCAAAATTACATTGCCTCTACCACAGATTTCTTCCTTATATACTTGGTCTGTTCTGTTCTTCGTCTATAGCACCTTTTCATATTGGGGAATGGGATGATAAGAGTTCAAAAATTGTGATTCCTCTGGTCTTTACTTCACTAAAATTATTTCTAAAAATCATAAAATACAAATTTTTAAAGTTTTTTTTTTACATAAAATAGTCAGTGCAGTATTTGGGAATGTAATAATTATAATTCTTAGTCCATGTTGTCAGGCTGTTCCAGAAGGATAGGACACTTACTGATAAGCAGTACAGTGATTCTCAAATGTAAGTGAAAGACTTATTTCTGCCTATAGAAGACTGAAGTCTATTTCTAATTCAAAGAAGAAAAGAAAGAAACATGGAAGAAAAAGGGAGTATCTTGTAGTCGTCAGACAATCCACACTTTTGAAATCCTGTAGAACCAATATTTCGAGGTAGAGATGTAAAAATGATGAGAGCTCTATGCTGGCCTGGTTTACAAAGCAAATGGCACCCTTTGGATTTGTCTCTAAAGAACTTTCAAGTGTTTCAGGATGTTGGAGACTGTTCTCAGAATGTAACCCAAGGATTCTAGGAAATATTTTCTTTTTGCACTACAGCAGATTGGCATTAGTACAGTGCAGTCTCTCTGATTCCTGGTGCTTATCTCCTGCTGTGCTCAGCATGTATGAGAAACTGGTCTTTGAAAAAAAAAAACCTGACCCAAATCAAGAAACAAATTAATGTGTAAAAGATAAAGAAACTTGTCTTGATTCAAGAAAATTTTCAACTTTTAGAAGTCTGTGGATGGTAATACAAAAAAAAAAAAAGCAAGAACACAATTACTTAGAAAATGAGATTTGTCAGACCAAGTTCCATGTAGCAAAAGTTGTATTTGTCTCCCTTATTTTCCTTAGATCCCTTTCTAACACTTTCACTTAATCAACAAACATTTATTAAACACCTACTGAATGATAGGCAACTGAGTGAGGTCCTGTGTATACAAAGCCCATCGTGAACTTATATTCTAGGTTCAGAAACTATAACTTTCTTTGTTTTACTATATTGTTAATAGTTTCTTTTGTTTTCAAATCTTTTCCTGCTTCCTATAAACCAATAAAAAGTAAGTTACAAGGGATTAATTCTTAAAGATCTCAGACCAGGATAAGGAACATATATTCCAAAAGAAAAAGATATAATGATGATTAAAACAAGTTAATAAAGAAATAGGAAAACAATCTTGCATGTGATATTTAGGAGATTAGAATATCATCCCTAAGCAAGTAGAAGAAGGAGGAACGACTAGACGTTTAAGCTTGGAGCTAAAGGGGGCCTTGTAAAGTCTGTCTCTCCTGTATGTCCAGACCAAAGATCAGGAAGATACTTTCCAACAATTTGTGCTGCTTTTTTATCATCTCAATCTCAACAGAAGGTGATCTCTCTCTCTCTCTCTCTCTCTCTCTCTCTCTCTCTCTTGCTCTTTCTCTCTGTCTCTCTCTGTCTCTCTCTCTGTCTCTCTCTGTCTCTCTCTCTGTCTCTCTCTCTCTGACTCTCTCTCTCTGTCTCTCTCTCTCTCTGTCTCTCTTGTCTCTCTCTGTCTCTGTCTCTCTCTCTCCCCCCCCCTCCCGCCTCTGTTTGATCTTGGCAGGGGGCTGGAAATCTGTGCCTTGGGTACATTGACTCTGGCGCTCAGTACTGCTTACTCCTTCCACGTGGAGTTGGGCTCCCGAGTTCCGTTCCTCTTCCTGTTTCTGGAACTAGCACATGGTATATGTTGTAGGCATCCTTGCTTAGCAGTCTGAGGATGGACTGGGTCAGCTCTCTGCCCTAACAAACTTAGGCACCGGCCAGTACTCTTAGATGCTGTGCCCAGTTGTATTTTGATGAGACTGGACTTTCTTTGACTTTTCTATCTCTGTTAGCCCCATAATAAAATCTTTCCAAACATGGAAATATATCACATGGGATTTCAGTCCTGGGAACTTCAGTCAGAGTCCTCCTTGAATAAGGATTGATGCCTCATGGGAAATGGAGCTGTTTCAATCAAATGGACCTCGGTTACATGATCATATCTCACTCAAAGTTTTCCCCCAAAGCATGACTTCAGATTTCACAGAAATGTTACAAATGAGGTGGTAGTGAGAGATGTATTTGGTGATGGAAGGGGGTAATATTCTGTGATTGGAGGAATGAGGGAGAGAGGGAGAGGGAGAAGAAGAGGGAGAGCAGAGGGAGAGGAAGAGGGAGAGGGAGAAAGAAGGAGGGAGAAGGAGAGGGAGGAAGAAGGAGAGGGAGGGAGAGGAAGAGGAACAAGAAGGTGATAACTTATTAAATTCATTATGAAGATCTCATGAATGTTTAGTGCAACTTTACCACTTGTTTCAAAAGATGTTTTGGTCTATAAGATTATTTTGCTAATGCATATTTTCAGTACTTCTTCTTCCCATTACCAATTACATAGTAAAGATGTATTAGGTGCTGTCAAAATTCCATCATTTTGAAAAATCCCATTTATATCTCTTCTCTGCCCACTTTCTCTTCCTTCTAGGTCAGGTGCTGCTTCCTCTGTTAAACCTTTCCTGATTCCCAGTCTGCTCCCCATTCCCCAATAGCTGGAACTGATCTTTCCTTTTTTAAATCCCTCATGGTACTCGAACTGACCTCTCCTAAGCAATTCATCATTTTCTAACCTGTACTATAGTTATATAAATAGAGGAGTAGTCAATGGATGGAAAGCCTTGGACCTTAGAACAAGATGAGTTCAAGTTCTCTCTCAGACAGACATTAGATGACTAATGATGTTGTGACCTTGGGCAAGTCACTTAATTCATGCCCCAGGCAACTCTATGTTGCAGAAGAGTTACTGACCTGCCTTGGTAGAAGGGGTTTCTTCACTTGGAGTTCCCTAACACAGATGAAATGAAAAGTCTGAATTAAAACAATAAAACTGGGAAGACTCAGATTTATGGAGACTCTAAGAACCTACTTCTTAAGGATCTGATGAGGAAACCGTTTTGTGAACCATAAATTGCTATAGGAAGTGTGTGTGTGTGTGTGTGTGTGTGTGTGAACCCATGCCATCCCTCTGTAAGTTTCTTCTTGGTTACCTTTTCTGGTGGTAAGCCACATTTGGCTGCCACAGCTGTGATGCAAGACTCCATTAACAATCCACCCTGTGGGAAACCAAATCCACGGAAGGCTGTATTGGAAGGCAAGTTGGTTTTGCAGGCCCGGCCCCAGAATCGGACATTATTAATTTTATAAGCGTTTTCCAGTTTTAGTAGAAGATATTCTATCACCTAAAGTATAAGTGATGTTCAAGATAATTAGTCATAACATGTTTTTTTTCTTTAAGATTAATCACAGACTTGAATTTTGTGAAGGGAATTATGATTTTTCATATTAGTCAGTATGATATGCATAATGAATATACTAATAGATTAGTTTCTCAGAACCGCCTCTTCTAGCTTGTGAGTTAGGTTTAGAATGCAGCTTGAAGTGTTAAATCAAACCCTTGACAATGCTGCCATAATTGCTGGCATTCTTGTACATAGGTACCTTAAGTGAAGTGAATCAAAAATTGTAGAACTTGTTCCCATCACAGAACTCTGGTTCTGTGTCTTGGGGGGTGGTCACAACCCCGAATTTGAAATAATCAAATAATTGTTGTATTGAGGATTTGTGGGTTTGTCCTGGGAAACCACTCAGACCCTGGGAAATGATTGTTTATAATCCACCTTCCCTACTCCTTCCTGGTCTATGATGTATGTGTATAAACTGTGCTTTTACTTCAGTTTAGAGCAGCGATTCTCAACCTGTGGGTTTTCAATTTGTAACAATGAAAATACATCCTGTGTGTCAGATATTTACATTACGATTCATAACAGTAGCAAAATTACGGTTATGAAGTAGCAACGAAAATAATTTTATGGTTGGGGGTCACCACAACATGAGGAACTGTATTAAAGGGTCACAGCATTAAGAAGATTGAGAACCACTGGTTTAGGGAGTTTTGCTCACTCTGAAATGGCTTAATTACTACTTGATTACTGGCACTCCAATCTCTAGACCTGCTTTTTGCAGTTCTGGCTCTGATCATTCTCAGATTAGAGATTGGCTCAGCAAAAATCCTGTTATTAACAATGTTTTAGCCATTTGAACTCAGCCTAGTGGTTTAATTTGCTAGACTGAAGGATGTGCTTAAGAAGGATTAGTTTTCCTAACTACAACCAATCTAGAATTTTTACATTCCACTTCATAATCAATGAAGTTCCTTTTATTTTTTTTTGACATACTTACCAGTTCAGAGTCATCCAGGGTACACCCTCCATTAATATAACATTCAACATCCATAGCCTTGATCCTCCCATTGTTCATGAATCCTACCTATGATGATGATAGACATTTCTCAGATCCATTCTATATTTTACATTAAGAACACAAGCTCCAACACAGCCTTACTTTGGGGGGTACTACCCAAAGATAAAATATATTTCTTGGTATGTGGGTATCTGCATAATAAGAAGCTATTAGCTTGTGCTAATAGCCCGTTTCTTGGTTGTTAACTGACAGGGACTCCCTGGATTCACAGAACCATATTATTATATGTCAGAGTTAGAGGGGATTATCTAATCCAACTCATTACACAGATGAGGAAACACGGGAAGAAAAGCAACTTGGCCAAGGTATTTTAACTAGTTAATGGTATAGCTAGTGTTTCCTGACTTTCAGACTTGTATTTTTCTCTCTCTGTACATTTACTTTGGCTGATTCTTTTTCTTTTAGTATGTCCTTCTTATCTTATAGTCAATGCTACATCTATATCCTTTCCAATATGCTGAAAAACTCTGACTTTTCTCCCCGCAAATGATGGCTAGTTTCTTCTGTGGTTCTTTACAATTTCTCCTATATTCATGCCACATTTACTGAAAAGTAACACAACTGTAGTACTTTTTAAGAATTCCATAAATCAAAATTTATAATAATGAGTTGGGAGAATGGGACAAATGCTCTGACTTCTTTCTGATTGGTCGAAATTAAAGAAACAACAATAATAAGTATTGAAGTGTTAAAAATAACAATGGCAAAGTAGTCTGTTTTACATTTATTAAGTTAGTTGTAATATAATACAAGTAAGTTAATTGCAAAGTTGCCTGGGAGTGGAGAGAGCAGGGATAAGACAAAAAATCTCTTAGTGTGTTCTTGATATTGGAAAGTAGAGTTGCTGAGAATATTTCTTCACATATGTTTGAGGACAGAGAAGATCAATGCATGCGCATAATTCTCTTCTCTGTAATTGCATGAACCATTATTGTCAGAGGACAATATAATATAAATCTAAATATTCTGAATATCTTGACCTTGGGGAATAACATAAAGTAATGATTAACCACAAATACACAATCTAGGTATGTAGAAGTTTTAAGATGTTTTTTCAAATAAAACATATATTTAGAGGAGTGTGGGACAGTGGAGAGAGCACGTTGCTGGGACTCCAAGAAAGATGTGTTCAATTCCTGACTCTTGCCACTAATCTGCTCTGCTGTTTTGAGCTTTGTTTCACCCCTGTGGGCTTCAGTTTCCTTATCTGTAAAATGAGGGAGCTGAATTAGGTCTTTTTTTTTTAAGGTCTTTTTCAACTCTTGTGATCTATAATTCTATTTTATTGATTTGTATGGCTCAGGCAGTGAGCATCATTTGACCTGGCACAAGCGGGGTTTCAGGAAAACATCCTTATTAGAACATTCTTGTTTAATAGTTGCATGAAGACAAATACCACTAAGATGACCAAAAGGTCTTCCAATGGTGTCCATCCAGCTTGTGGCTTTTCATATATCTTTCTGGGAGTTTTCTCAATGGGAAAACATATTTCGTGAGGCTCTCAATGCTAGAAGGTAGAAATGCTAGGGGAAATGGTTCTGCCATTAGGGTAGCCCAATTGTTTTCATGACATTTATTCTGCCCCTCTCAAATCCTTATAGTTAAGATGCTTTTGTGTCCAAATGTGTGTGCCTCTTTTCAGTGTTTTTCATGTTGATGAAGAATCACTAATATATAGGTGCCTTTAAGCTTATTCCTTTGCATAGTTTCCTCTTTGTAATCATTTTAAAAAAGATTATTAGTAAACAATTTAAATGTAATGGCATTAAGTTTCAAAAAGTGTCTTAATTAAATAGCATAAAATTAGAGAATCTTGGAGTTGGAAAGGACATTTGAGATCATCCATTCCAACCCCTTCAACCACATCCCTTTCTACAACATCCCTGGGAAATTTTACTGAGACTTTTCCGTACCTGGAATCCACCCCACTCCTGTCAACTGTTGAATTTCTATTCATCCTTTAAAAGTAAATTGAAATGCTGCCTCCTTCCCTGACACTGTAGCACCTCTTTCTTTTGCCCTCATCACTTTCTGCTGTTTATCCTCTATCTTCTTCTTCATTTACACGCAAGGCTCCAGGCTTTTCATGAAGTGGTACAGGACAGATAGGACAAGAAAGCCACTACACCTGTAATATGGTATATTATAGTTATCTACATTTGTGTTCCATCCCTTGGAAGGATATATGCTCTATGAGGGCAGGATCTGTGTCTTACCTAAACTTTGTCTCTCATCTGGTGCCTAGCAGAGTGTTCTGGACAAAGCAGGAATTAAATAAATTTTTGTTAAATGAAGTGACTGTTCAGCCTTACTTGAAAACTTTCACTGACAGGGAAGTCACTGCTTTAGGGGAATTATGAGGAAGTTGCATTGTAAGCCACCAAGTGCTGTAAATGTGGGCTATTATGATCTTATTTTTTGTAAGCTCCAAATATTAGAAAATTTTTTCTTACATGAAGCTAAAATCTCCTTCTCATTAACTTCTAATTGTCATAGTCCTGTCCTGTGGCAAAGCAGAAAACCCCTGAAATAGGCTATAATATATATTTGTTATACATTTTAAAAAGGTCCATAGTTTTTTGGACTCTTTCATGGCCCAAGAATGTGATTCATGTCTATGATGGTTACCTTAATGCTTGGACAAGGTCATTGGATACTGCCATGTGTTTAGGCTATGGACCTACTTATTAGCACTCATTTCTCATCAAGAAGTGATTGGTGAAAATTTGGAACAAAGGATAACATAGTTCTTTCCCCCTGTATTTTGTTTTATAGCAACAACTGGTTTCCTCTGTCTTCATATATATGCATATCTTATTCTTCAAATAGTTTCTATGTTTCATTATATCTGGTTTATATATAGATATCCTACATATACTTTCCAAGTTTTTGCATATGCATAATCCTATTATTCATACAGTTTGCATATGCATATATTCATTTATATATACATATATATATAGCATATTATACATATACATATTCTATTATTCCTATTAATCTATGTATGTGTCTAGTTGGTTGACCAGAACAGAGATGGGAAGATAGATATCTACCCATCGTATAATCCTGGGGATTATTATTGCATATTATAGACACAGATCTAACATATTGATACATTAATTTTCATGGGACATGTAGCTCAGGATCGGGGGGCCCTTGGAGACTGACCAATCACCATTGTAATGAATGCTTTGGACAAATTCATGCCGCCCTCATGAAGACTTCATCTTCTACTAAAACTATAATGGGGGTGGGCAATAAAGGGAGAGTGGGCCCTCAATCCTAGCCCTTTGGCTCAATAGACAGATTATAACTCTGGTTGAATGATCTTGATGTGGACTACAGAGCCAAGAAACCTGGAGCCCCATGGTGGTTGTGAGGCTGGAATGTCTGCAAACCCTGTGCATCCTTTCTTGCTTAATTATTACTAATCACATGACATCTGTGGCAAGTTTCTTAGAAACAGCTTTCTCTTCCATTCATTGAAAGAACTTTGCCAAAAGAATCAATGCAATGCCAAAATAGTAGGAAATTATAACTCCAAAAGTACAGAGAAAATGAGATATGTTAACATCAGGGTCCCTAATACTTACTTTGTATTTCGCAAAAAGTGGATGCCTTCCCCCTTTCATTAACATATCCTCTCTTCTATCTAAAACAAGCCGAACAGGACGACCAGTTCTAAAAGAAACAAATATTTATGAGTCAGATTTTTTAATACCTAGATTTTGATGGACTTTTTTTTTTAGCTTACTTGACTAGATTGTCCTCCAAAGGAGGCTAAGGTCACAATTATTGGGTTTACTCTATTCAGATGGTTTCTCTCTTACTTACACCATCTTCTTTTATGCTCTTGGCCCTTTCCTAGGGTTTAATTATCATTTCTATGCAGATCACTCCCCAGTATAGATTCCAGCCCCAAGTTCTCCTCCCAAATTTCTACCTGTCTTTTGATTGTCTTACTTCAATCTAAAACACAAAGCTCCTGATTTAGCACTCCAAACCTGCCTCTGCTAATTTCTGTTGTTGCTACCACCTACTCTCTCAGGACTAAGGCTCAGAATTTCAGAGTCATCTTTGTTTCAAATGATCATAGATTTAGGGCTGGGCGGGGTCTTAGAGATTACCTTATCCCATAGCCTTATTTTGTAGATGGTATAACTTTGGCACAGGGAGGGGAAATGACCTAGAATCACAGAGTTGTACATCCTTTTTGTTGTTTTCAGTCATTTTAGTCATTTACAATTCTTCATGACCCCATTTGGGATTTTCTTGGGAAAGATACTGGAGTGGTTTGCCACATCTTTCTCCAGCTCATTTGACAGATGAGAAAACTAAGGCAAATGGGGCTAAGTGACTTGTCCAGGGTCACACAGCTACTAAGTGTGTGAGGCCAGATTTGAACTCAGAAAGATAAGTCTTCCTGACTCCAGACCTGGCTCTCTATCCACTGCACCACCTAGCTGCCTTTGTATATCGTAGGATCATAGGTTTAGAGCTAATAGGGATCTCAGAGGCCAACTAGTCCAACTCCCTTATTGAGGAAATTGAGCACCAAGGAGTAAGTAATTTGCCCAAGGTCACAAGGTAGTGTCTGAGGTAGGATTTGAACTCAATTCCTCTGACTCCAATGCTCTTTCTGCACCTCTATAAGCCTTTGTTTTCCTCATCTGTAAAATGAAGAGCTAATAATGGCTGCTTCCAGTTCTCTCATTATATCCCTCTATGCATTTCCTCCTCCTCTTCTCCCACCCCAGGGCCCACCATGGACAAACTCCACGAGTGACTATCTTTTGAGTGTCAGTATGTGCGTGTGTGGGCATGTGGGGTTTGGTGCAGAATCAAAAGAAACAGAAGAGATCCTCATGATTGGTGGAAAACATTCATGAAACACCTAGGGAAGAAAAGCAATTTAAACCCAATCCACTGTAAACTATCCATAAATGTGGAAGCATTCACAGCAAGGGAGTGACCTTGACAAATAATCTGGGAAGGCTTCTTAGCCTTAAAGTGACATCTGTCTCCAGGGAAGGAAAAAGGGCCTTTCTCTTTTCCTCCTTCCCCCTTCCCTTACTGGAGTATATGAGATGAGGAAGGAAAGAGCAGAAAAAATAGCTTCCCTCTTTCTATTTTCATGCTGTATAGAACCTGGGTGTGTTCCTTCCATCTTCCCTCCCCCCACCCAGTTCAGTGGAGAGTTATATTCTAGAACTGCTAGTTACATTTGTATGGTCACTTAAGCCTTCTGCAATGCCTTTTTCTTTCTGGTCCACCCTACAAACTTGGGAAGTAGGCTATGATCATTAGTGGACCAAAGGACAGAAAGAGAAGTAACATGACTTCCCCAAGGACATACAGTCAGCCTATCCCCATGTCCAAAAGCATTTCTCAACACCAATGTTTATCCTTTGCCCCACTTACTTGTTAGCAGCCACCGCAGTAATTGCACCATACACAGCTGGTTTGGAGACCTTTCCCCCAAAGCCTCCACCCACTCGTTTTACATGGCATGTGATCCTGTTGATGGGGATATTTAAAGTAGAGGACACTGTTTTCTGTAAAAGTGATAGGTGATTTTGTAACAGTGGAATCTTAAATTGTATTTTCTAAAACATAGCATGGACTCAACAAATCCACTACCAGCCATCAGTAAAACAGAAACAAAACTATGCATTTACTGCATCAATCTCCTCGAGGCTATTTCTGATCCATCCACCCAGTTGTTGGTACCTTCCTCCCAAATTATTTTGCATCTTCATTGTGTATATTCTATTTTTAATTCTTTGTGTATGTTAAACAATATCCCTAGCATAGTATTTTTCATGTGGTCACTTAAATGTATGTTAAATTGAATTGTGGGGCTCATTTATGGGCATTCTATTTATCTTCTTTGAGCTAATTTTTGGGTGGGAAGTAGACATTTTTCACGGAGGGGACATTGACTCAGGTGTTGTTAGAGCCAAGGTCTTCTCCTACCCAGGCAGGTGCTTTCAAAGGACTTTTTAAGACATACAGGAAGGAGATAAGAATGAGTCTGCAAACATTGATGGTCTATAAAAGAAGTTACCCATTTAGTTAAAATGTATACACTATGATACTTACTTACAGTATATCTAAAGGCTTTAAAATAACATAAGTAATAGTATTTTAAAAGAGGAACCAGTATGATGAACAATTTAACATTAACAACAGATTGTGTTCATGTAAGAGTATTGCAAGTGAACACATCTTTAGAAAAAAAATGAACAAGTAGATTTCCCCTTTTGAAAATGGAGGTAAAGTGCTTTAATCTTGGCTACTTTGTTGACATCCAGCAGTCTGAAATGGGGTTCCTGTAACTAAAATTTACATCATTTAAAAGACTTGGTAAAATAAGGAAAGGGTGAAGAGAAACTGGCAAGATACTGGTTCCTTTACCTGTACATGGGATGGATCCTGAGTCGATACATAAATCTCCATCTCCTTGTCCTCGGCTTTTGGTATGACAAGCACTCTTTGTGTCTCCATGTAAAAATGCTCTTGTCCTCCAACATGCATCTCACCTGTTCAATCCCCAAACATGAAAAATCCTTGGTGGGCAGCTACAATATAGGGTATGACCAGGCAGAGGGCTACCACTGCCTTGTAAAGGACCTGAGCCATTCATTATTGACTTATTTTTACCAACTTATTTTTAATATTATCGATTATTATTTTTTCCACAGATAATTCACATCCTATTTATTTGTAGGTTCTCAGAACAGATGTAGCAGAAGTTGATAATGAATGTCCCTTGTAAAGTGGACCTGGGAATGAATTGTGAAGATTCTGAGGTGAACTTTGGGCTTGGTGCCTCACTGACTTTACTTGGACATAGCTACTGTGTCGTGCCTGAAGGAGGGAAGTCAGGCTCAAGTACTTCCAACCCTAAACTCTGGGTTTTACCACTGGGGTCACAAAGAGCCAGACACAACTGAAAAAATAAATATAACCATATATATATATGTATATATGTATGTATACATATATATACACATACATACATACACACATATATGGATAGATATAACTATATAACTATGCATCTATATAGCTATGTTTATATGTATCTTGTATATACATACTACAGTTGTCTGTATATTGTTTCCCCCCAGTAGAACGTGAATTTGTGGAGAGCAGAGGCAGTGTTTTTGCCTTTCCTTTTATCCCCAGTGCATCCCCTTTCTTAATAAATCCTCTTTTCAAAGCATATTAAATGCTTAATAAAGTCTTGTTATTGGTAATGATGATTTAGGGCTGGAAGAGACCTTAGAGGTCATCTGGTCCAATCTTCTCATTTTAGGAAATGAGAAAACTGAGTCTCAGAAAAGGTGAGTAACTTCCCAAGGTTATATGTGACTGTTAAGTGGCAGAGTCAAGGGCTTGGAGCCTACCTCTTCCACTTTTAAACCCAATTCTCTTTCCGGTTCCACTTCTAGGTAAGAGACTCTAATTTTTTGTTTGTTTCTGAAAACAATGGAGAGCCAGAGTCCACCAGTTCTTAGATGTATGCGTCATCATGTTAGAATATTCTCTGTCTTTATGCCATATAAATTTTAAAATGACTAAATTAGATATATTCTCATTATACAGAGCAGCTTACCCTCAATAATTTGATCAACATCTTCAAATGCCTCTTCTACATTTCCTTGCTCTAGTTTTTTTTCAGAGCACAGGTATGAATTGTGCCTTATTGCATCCTGAATGAAGGGAAAAGCAAACAATGCAAGGCATTTTTACTTTGTTTTCCATTAGCATTTTCTTCTTAAGCAAATCACCAGTAACTTCCTGAAATGCTCATTTTAGAGAAGGACTAAATAGAGCAAGAATGAATTAGAATCACTGAAAGAACAAGCAGATGAAAGAGTACTATTATTTTAATGAAATATGTAAAATATGATGGGAGAGAGGTATCAACTGGAAAGTACCAAGTTTGTCTCTACTCTACTTTCTGAAGACAGAGCATGTCCTACCACTTCCCCATCACTCTCAAATCCTTGATCCCTCTACAAACATTGACATCTGCAACTTGGCCACTTGTTCTCAGAATATATCTGAGTGACACAAAATATTCAAAGAGGACACCACAGAAGGATTCATTAATGTATAGCTACAGGCAGAGTAATAGTGGAAACACATGAATTTTTGCCCAACTGATCTGGTACAAAAACTGGTGTCAGGGCCACGGTTCCCTCACGATTCTTGTCAATAATAATGTCAATCTATCAATTTGCGCTTCCTTCCAAAACTATTTTTAAAAATTTCTTTGTGTCTATTCTATATTTACTCATGTGCATTAGTTATCCTTGTAGTTAAGTTTTCATGATCTAACTAGAGTTGCCTGAAGTAACAGGGGTAGGGGTTGGGGTTCCTGGGGATAAAAAGTGGAGGTCAGATAGCTTTCTTAATCTTCAATAGGAACCAGACTTCATCAAGTAAAAGCATACCTGCAGCAGGCAGGGCAGCACCCTGGAAACAGTCTGGAAGAAGGGCGTAGAGGGGACCTAATATCAGAACACTAGACTGTTGCCTTAGTACCACACCAGAGGGTCTTGGTTCACAACAGATGGCAAGTAAGTAGGGCATAGAAGCAGGAGTAACAGTAGCAAATGGCTGTAGCAAATGGAGATGGTTGGATGATCCAGAGAATGGGAATTTTCATTACCTCTTCCAGATCCCAGGAAGCCTCAAAGAGCAGACTGTTTCATATTAGGGTTGTTAGACTCACTCTTCTTATTCTCCGAACCTCTCAGGTACTAATAAATTGCTCCCATAAGGACTTATCCTAAGGAAGGCCTTTTTTCATTTGAAATTGTTTTTTTTTTTGGCTTTTTGGAGGGCAATTGGGGTTAAGTGATTTGCCCAAAGTCACACGGCTAGTGTGTCAAGTGTCTGAGGTCACATTTGAACTCAGGTCTTCCTGACTCCAGTGCTGGTGTTCTATTCACTGCGCCACCTAGCTGCCCCCTTTTTTTCATTTGAAATCCTGAGTACGTTGTTAGTGACCCAAATCTGTACCTCATAGAGATTCAGGTGATTTTTACAAAGAGAAAGGGTAGAAAGGATATTCTTTTCTCTCTTTCCTCCCAATTAACAGCTGTCCCAAAATGGAGTGGGTTACCTTGGGAGAGAGGGAATTCCTAGTGACTAGAGGTTTTCAGCCAGAGGTCAGATTAGGAATTGTTGGGGAATGGTGTAGGAATTCTGTAACTAAATTAGATGATATGTAATTCAAGATCCATCTTAATTCTGAGTTAAGCTAACTTATCCTGTGAGTTCTAAGAATCTTCTAGAGATATCCCATTCCTTGAGTGTGCTAAATTAGAAATAATTATTCCTTTCAACAAAACTGTGTCTTTATCAAAAAAGAAAAGAAAGCTGTTCATCAGTAAAGTTGACTCGGAAAGAGCCCTCTACAAGGATCCTTGGAAAGGTGAAATAATTCTACAGCATTGTGGGCTAGAGACTTGAAAATCCCAGTTACCTCAATGGTAAAAATCATGGGTTCCTGGTCCTGGTAAATGATCTTCACCTTCTCAACTGCCCGTTTTGCATAAACATCTGACTCAGCAGCCACAGCACAGATAATATGTCCCACACAGAGCACCTGCAGGAAGACCCAACATAATCACCAGGTGGAAAGCACTGGCTTATTTGAATTGCTGAACTCAAACCTTTCTGGTTCCTTAGATGTGATTGTTTAAGTAATAACAATAATCTAAAATAATTAGAGACTTATCAGATTATAGATTAAGAGTTAGAAGTTACCTTAAAGGTCATCTAGTCCAACCTATCATTTTACAGAGGGGTAAGCTGGCTCATGGAGGTAAGGTGACCTGCTCAAGGGCACATAAGTAGTAATCAGTTGCTTCTGATTACTCTTGCTTATTTACTCTAGGGAAAGGTCTTTTTTCATTTGAAATCTTGGATATGTTATTGATGACCTACATCTGTAGCTCATAGAGCTTCAAGTATTTCTTATAAAGGAATCTATAATAAATTGTTAAGCAATGTTTGTGAAAATCAACCCACCATGCTTGTGTATGTAGAAGAGAAGTGTCAAATGTGTACCAAGGACGCTGCATAACCAAATAAAAATATAATTGGGAACTCAAGAGAGTGTGGAACTAAATGTTGTAAACTAAAAGTAAATAAATTAAAATTTTAAAACATGTAATTGGGAAATATTTAATAAAATAAATGAAAATACAATAGAGCATAAATAATGTTAATACATAGTTTTCTAAGTCAATACATGGCTGCAGGGATACTTATGTGTGGTTTAGTGGGTGGGTTTCTTTTTGAGTTAGACACCTTTGATGTAGACACTCATCAGTGTAGACATATATGGCAAGAACATGTTATTGCCTGTCAGCCTTTCAGTGTGCTCTATGGATGTAAAACCATGTTGTTCTTTTTTTTGGGGGGGGGGTATTTAGGGTTAAGTGACTTGCCTAGGGTCACACAGCTAAGTATTTGAGACCAGATTGAGCTCAGGTCCTCCTAACTCCAAGGTTGGTGCTTTATCTACCATGCCAGATGCCCCAACACTATAGTTTTGAAAAGACTTTTGGAAAAGTTTAGAGAATCCTGTATAATCCTAGAAATCACTAGGTTAGTGCCTAAGTAAACTAACTAAAATCATGTTAGTGCCTAACATGAGACATAGAACACAGAGAGGGCATAGATTTCTGTGCATAGTGCGTCCTGGCAGAAACAATCTATCTTCTTTATGGCACTGTTCCATGGAATAATCTGCAGAGCAGTTCTGTGATGAGGAAAACATTCTCTGCACTTGGCAGGTAAGTTTTTTAAAATTAAATTTTATTTTTTTTCAATGAACAAAAATCCATTTTCTCTCTCCCATCTCCCTCTTCTATGAAAAAAAAAAAGAAAAGAAAAGGGGAGGCTAGGTAGCACAGTGAATAGAGCACTGGCCCTGGAGTCAGGAGGACACAAGTTCAAATCCAGCCTCAGACACTTAACACTTACTGGCCGTGTGGCCTTGGCTAAGTCACTTAACTCTAATTACCCTGTCTTCCTCCCCTCCAAAAAAAAAAAGCAAAAAAGAAAAAGCAAAACAAAATCCTCATAACAAATATACATGGTCAAACAAAACAAATTCTCACAATGGTCATGTCCAAAAAAATACGTCTCATTCTGTACCCTGGGTCCATCACCTCTCTCTCAGTAGGGGGTCAGCATGATTCATCATTGATGACTGTTACATTTTAAAAAGTATTGATGAAAGAAGACATCAGCTTGAAAAGATCAACAAGGGACAACTTTCACGTAAAATAGCCTTGTGGGTTTCCATGAGAGGATGTGGGGAGTTTAAATAAGAGGGAAGTCTCAAACTTTTCCTGTCTTCTGCCGTCTACTCTTCTGACTTATATATTTGTCTCCACTCAAAATAGTACTTTTCATACATATAGTACCGTGTACTTTCCAACCTGCTTCCGTATATATTATCTCATACAATCATCCTTCATGCCTTCTTTAAGTCAAGAAAGCAGGTATTATTCTCTCTGTTTTACAAATCCTACTAATAAATACCCTGCATTTATTGCACTTTAAGTTTTGCAAAGCCCTGTATGTATGTTATTTCATTTGATCTTAACAACTGCCACGTGAGGTAGATATTATTAGTAGTATTTCCATTTTACAGATGAGGAAACTGAAATTGACAGAGGTTAAGTGACCGGCCCAGGGATAGAGACAGTAAGTATCTGAGATAGGATCCAAACTCCAAGTCTTTCTGACTCCAAGTACAGCACTCTATCCCCTTTACTACCTAATTGCGTAATTGGGGAAATATGAAACAAAATCATAGAATCATAAGATGAAAGGCTTCAAGGGTCCTCTGAGGTCATCTAATCCAACCTTTCATTTGGTGTATGAGGAAATTGAGGCTCAATGAAGTTAAGTGACTTGCCCAAAGTCTGAAAGGTAACAAATAATGGAGACAGGATTTGAATATAGATCTTCTGACTTCAGATTCAGTGTTCCTGCACCACAACGGTTGGGTGCCCCTTGGTTAGTGAAGGAACCAAGGCTAGAATGTTTCAATTCCTGGCTGAACAAACATTTTATTCAGTGACTGCTGTGCCTAGGCTCTGAGGGAGATACACAGTTTAGAGGACACTTGATGACTGCATATAGTTTAGAAGAGGGATGAGATAAACATAGGTAAAGAGAATATGTAAAATTATGTGATTGGTAGATGAGAAAATTGTAAAGCATAGAACCAAGCTTTGCTCCTTGATTCTAAGAGAGGAACTTTGAGCAGAGAAATGGAGGGGAAAAGAGGAGGCTGGAGAGGGTGGAGACTGACTCTTTCCAACCTAGAGTTGGAATTTCCAATATTGGAATATACAGGTATTTGAGGGAATTTAGACAAGAGGCAGACTATTGTTACCTTATCCCCCAAAGCTACCCATGAAGATGTACAGTACCTCATCTACAGCAAGCAGTTTGTCATCATCAGTGCCATTGGTACCTGGAATGTCCTTAGCTGTTATCACATCAACCACGCCTGGCAGTTCAAGGGCCTCAGATGCATCAATGGATCTTGGAAAGAAAATATTGAGAATGTTTGCAGTCTCAGTGGCCACTGAGGTCCACAGTGGTTCTTTCAGTCATGACTCTAGTCCATGGCTGTCCCAGGTAGATGGGGATTTGACTTTAATGAGGGTAGAGAAAGGAAAGGAGAACATATTGCCAAAAGACTGACAGCTTTGGTGATTTCTCCTATTGCATTGCTCTCATTCTTTGAAGTCTTCTTTTCACCTCTTGTGTGGTTCTTATAGTTTAGGGGCTAATAGAGGTTTGTCTTCCACCCTGTGTCTTAGGTTCCTCACATCTATCCATCTACTGGTTTGTTCCAATCTTAGCTTTTAGTTTTAACCCAATTGTGGGACCACAGGGATAATGGGCACTTTCTTGGGGATGGAGGTGTGAACCCATGGTATCTGGGTATGCTTTTTAACAGGGATAATGGACACTTTCTTGGGGATGGGGGTGTGAACCCATGGTATCTGTGTATGCTTTTTAATTGGCTTATAGAAACACTTGAATTCACTTACATGATTTTTGCATGAGCCCTGGTGCTGGTTACTAAAACCAGGAAAAGTTCTTTATCCACAACAGGCAGGTCATCACAAAATATAGCTTCCCCAGTGGCATGTTTGATACCAGACTGGTGTAGAATTGGGCGTCCAACTGGATCATGGGGAGGTTGTTCAGGGTTTACTCCCTGCAAAGGAAGATAAGAATGTTATGACTCAGCAATAGTATGGTAGAAACTAGGCATAGACCAACATCTCACATCATATACCAAGATAAGATCAAAATGGGTACATAATTTAGACATAAAGGGTGATACCATAAGCAAATCAGGAGAGCAAGGAATGGTTTAACTGTCAGATCTATGGAGAAAGGAAGAAATTATGACCAAACAAGAGATAGAGAACATTATGAAATACAAAATGGATAATTTTGATTGTCTTAAATTAAAAATTTTTTGCATGAAGTCAATGCAACCAAGATTAGAAAGAAATCAGAAAACTGGGAAACAATTTTTACAGTCAGTATTTCTGATAAAGGCCTCATTTCTCAAATATATAGAGAACTGAGTCAAATTTATAAGAATACAAGTCATTCCCTAAATGATAAATGGTCAAAGGATATGAATAAGCAATTTTCAGATGAAGAAATTAAAGTTACCTATAGTCATATGAAAAAATGGTCTGTCAGTATTGACTAGAAAAATGTAAATTTAAACAACTCTGAGGGACTGTCTCATACCTATCAGGATTGACTAATAAAAAAAGGGAAAATGATAAAAGTTGGAGAAGATGTGGGAAAATTAGAACACTAATGCATTGTTGGTGGAGCTATAAACTGATCCCACCATTCTAGAGAGCAATTTGAAGCTACTGTATAAAACTGTGTGTACCCTTTGATCCAGCAATACCACTACTAAGTCTGTATTCCAAAGAGATTGTAAAAAAGGGAAAAAGACCCACATGCACAAAATTATTTATGGCAACTCTTTTTGTGGTGGCAAAGAATTGGAAATTGAGGGGATCCCCATCAATTGGGGAATGATGAACAAGTTGTGGCATATGAATGTAATGGAATATAAAAGATGATGAGCAGGTAGATTTCAGAAAAACCTGGAAAGATTCACATGATCTGATGCTGAGTGAAGTGAGCAGAACCAGGAGAACATTGTACACAGTAACAGCAACATTGTATGATAATTAACTATGATAGACTTAGCTCTTCTCAACAATGCAAGAATCTAAGACAATCCCAAAAGGCTCATGATGGAAAATGCTATTCACATACAGAGAAAGAACTCTGGACTCTAAATGCAGATTGAAACATACTATTTTCATTTTTTTTCCTTTCTTGTGATTTTTCCCTTTGTTCTGATTCTTTTCACAACATGACTAATGTGGAAATATGTTTAATATGATTGTACTTGTATAACCTATACTAGATTGCTTCCTATCTTTGGAACTCAAAATCTCATAAAAGTGAATGTTGACAAACTATCTTTACATGAAATTGGAAAAAAAAATACTACTGCATGGTGGGGGTGGTGGTGGTGGAGTTCTGTTAGGTACTTCCAAGCTACAAAGCTTTTGAGGATAACAAAAAATAAAAAAAATGTAAACTGTGAGGGGATTGTGAGAACATATACTGTTGGTGGAGTTGTGAATTCATCCATTTGTTCTGAAAACAATTTAGATTTGTACTAGAAAAAATCACTAAAATGGACATATACTCTGACCCAATCATACCAACAGTAGGCATTTAAACTAACCAAGGAAGTCAAACACAGAGGGAAAGGTTGTATATAATACACAAATATTTATAGTAGCACTGTGTGTAATAAAGAACTGAAAGGAAAAGAAAGAATATTATGATTCAGCAAAAGAAGAAAATCAATGGATAAACAAGCATTTATTTGGCACTTACCTGTGCTGGGCATTGTGCTAAGCACTGGGCACACAATGAAAGACAAAAATAGTCAATTCCCTCAAGAAGCTTAAAAAAATTATTTATTTATTTACTTATAGTTTACAAGATTAAGTTCCACAGTTCCTTGAGTTTCAAATTTTTCTCCCCTCCCTCTTTCTCCCCTCCCCCTCCATGGCAGCATTCAATCAAGTATAGGATTTGCAAATACTTTCACATTGGCCATTAGTCTGGTTGTATAGAAGGGTTGTAACTGATGGAGTGAACAATGGGGAAAAAGAGAGAACCAAACATGGAAAAGAACGAGAGCATGTAGACTGCTTCAGTCTCCATTTAAACTCTGTTCTTTCTAGAGCTTTCTCTGAATGTAGAGATCTCCTTCCATCCTGAGACTTGTAGAGTTGTCTTACAGCTGTACATTGCTGAGAAGAGTCCAGTTTACCAGAGTTGGTCGTCACACATACGTTGTGTCTGTGATTGTGTACAAATTTCTCCTGGTTCTGCTCTTCTCACTTAGCATCAGTCCGTATAAGCCTCTCCAGGTAACTATGAAGTCCATCTCCTCCCTATTTCTTATAGCATAATAGCATTCCATTACATTCATATACCACAACTTGTTTAGCCATTCCCCAATTGATGGGCATCCCTTTAATTTCCAGTTTTTTGCCACCACAAAGAAAGCTGCAATTAATATTTTTGTACAAGAAGCTTACTTTCTAATGGGGAAGATAACATGTGGACAAATAGATAAATACAAGATACATACAGAGTAGAAAGAAGGTAGAAGGGAAGGCTCAAGTGTTGGGGGGTAACAGAAAAGGCCTCTTGTACAAGGCTGGGGGAAGGGGTTTGAATTAAGTTTTAATGGAAGCCAGTGATGTTAAGAGGAGGTGATAGATTTGCCTTATATCAGGTTAACTATCAGAAACAGGATGAGCTAATATTCATACAGATGAAACACTAATAAGGAATTCTCACATGATGCTGTGGTTTGAGACTGAACATACACTACAATGTCTTAATGTAATTATAACCAACACAATGAAAATATAGATCCAGAGTTTCAATGTCCTTTTGCTATTTCACAGATAGCTTAGATAAGACCAGCAAGATGAAATAGAGGAAGCTGGTGTTTGATGCCCCCACCTTCCCCTTTCTGTGCCTTTTCCCCTTTCAGTCTTATCTACTTGCTTCCTCTACACCTCATACATTCTTCCCCATTTCTGCCCCCTATCAAAATCTGCTTGAAGGAAAGAATCTGATAAATACATTCATACTCAGCTATAAATGACCAAGTATTATTAGTTCCCATTTTATAGAGGAGGAAACAGACTGAGAGGTTAAGCTAAGAAAATCAATATCTCATTCACATTTCATGGAGCTGAGTAGGGAAGATTTTTTTTGAGAGAACAAGATGATCTCAGGAGATCATGATATGAAGTTGTTTAGATATGGGGCAACATATTCTAGCCACCCTTGATCTTAAACTTTTGCATCTTAGTCTGAAAAAAATTTTTGACCCCTGTCAGAAAGCCATAAAACAGTAAGAGCTAGAGAGTCAAAATTTTAAAAATGAAAAGCAAGTGGCCCTCCAAGGAATAAATAATCAATGAATTGATAAATGGTCAAAGGATATGAATAGGCAGTTTTCCAAGGAAGAAATCAAAACAATTTATAGTCATGTGAAAAAATGCTCTAAATAATTATTCTTTAGAGAAATACAAATTAAAACAACCTTGAGATATCATTTTACACCTATTAGACTGGCTAAAATTATTGAAGGGGAAAGCAACAAATGTTGGAGGGGATGTGGAAAGATTGGAACACTAATTCACTGTTGGAACTGTGAACTAATCTAACCATTTTGGAGAGCAATCTGGAATTATACCCTAAGAGTTACTAAACTGTCTATATCCTTTGACCCAGCAATACCACTACTACATCTGTGTCCAAAAATGATTTAAGAACAGAAGAAAAGAACCTATATGATCTAAAATATTCATAGCAGTTCTCTTTGTGCTGGCAAAGAATCGGAAATTGCTGAGATGCCTATCAGTTGGGGAACCATGATGGAACAAGTTGTGGTATATGATCATGATGGAATACTACTGTGCTATAAGAAATAATGAGCCCATTGATTTTAGAAAAAACGTTGATAGACTTGCAGGAAATAATGAAGAGTGAAATGAGCATAATCAAAAGAACATTGTATATAGTAACAGCAATATTGTTTTAGGAACCATTTTGAGCAATAAAGTCATTTTGATTATTTTAAATACCCAAATTAACTAGAAAGGACCTATGGAGGAAGATGCTATCTGTATCCAAAGAACTGATAAATAGAAGTATGTATAGAATATACACACACACACACACATATTTGTGGTAGCCATCTGGGTGGGGGGACTTTTAAAAAAGAAAGTCTTGCTACATTTAAAAAGAATAGCAAGTTGTACATAATAGATTTGCAGTTTTGTGTGGAATCATCTTTCCCCCCCATTCTACTATATTATGGAGATGTTGGTTTTATTTCTTAACAAAGAAAAATAATTAATAAAAACATATAAAAAGGAATAAATACAATCTTCCCTAGCCTTCATATACTGTTGATCATCCTCTTTCCTTGATATTCTCTTCTCTCTAGGTTTTTGTGACACTACTCTTCTCCTGGTTCTCTTCCTATCTGTCTGATCACTCCTCAGTTTTTTTCTGGATCATCATCCATCACACTCACTAACTGTGGGTATTCCAAAGAGCTCTGTTTTGGGTTCTCTTCTCTTCTTCCTCTATCCTGTTTTTCTTGGTGATCTCCTCAATTCTATGGTTTCTGTTCAGATGATTCTCAGATCCACTAATCCAGTCCTAACCCCTTTCTTAACCTTCAGGTTCTCATTTCTAACTGCCTATTGGACTTCTCAAACTAGATGTGTTACAGATATCTTAAACTTAACAAACTGAACACATCTTCTCCAGAAGCTTTTCCCTAGTTTTCCTATCAAGGGTACCACCATCCTTCCAGTCACTGAGGCTTGAAATCTAGGTATCATCCTTGACCTCTTACTCTTACCTTTGCTCCATTTTCTGTTTCCAAGTCTTGTCAATTCCACTTTCTTAGCATCTCTAGCATATGCCTCCTTCTCTCCTCTGACACTGCTACAATCCTAGACTATCCCCTTGTTACCTCACTCCTGGATAGCCTTCTGGTTGGTCTCCTCAACTCAAGTCTCTTTTCAATTCAGTCCATCCTTCACTTAGCTGCCAAAGTGATCTTTCTATAGCGTAAGTCTGACCACGTCATTTCTCTACTTTTAAAATTCTGGTGGCTCCCTATTACCTCCAGGACCAAATATAAAATCCTCTGTTTAGAGTTCAAAGCCTTTCATAACCTGGTACCCTCCTACCCTTCCAATTTTCTTATACCTTACTCTCCTCCCTCTACATATACTCTGTGATCCAGTGACACCAGCCACCTTGCTAATCCTTGAACCAGATACTTCATCTCCTGACTTCAGGCATTTTCATTAGCTGTTGCCCATATTAGGAATTCTCTGACTACTCATCTCTGTCTCCTGACCTCTCTTTCTTCTTTTAAGTCCCAGCTAAAATCCCACCTTCTTTAAAAAGCCTTTCTTGATTTCCATTAATGTTAGTGCCTTTCCTCTTGTGATTAGTTCTAATTTATCTCATATATGTCTTATCTGTACATCCCTATTAGATTTAGTGACCTTGAGAACAAGGGTTGTTTTTTGCCTTTCTTTTTATTTCTTGCACCTAGCACAATGCCTGGTACATAAAAAAGTGCTTGTTAACCAACTAGTTGATTGACTAAATCACTGACTTGGAATTCTTGGACTCCTCTGGATATCATGACAGGAAACTCTTCCAGGGCACTTAGGAACTTCTCTGAAATGTCAGGATATAGACGGCTATTCTGAAAGATGGTTAAAAATATAAAGATATTAATTACGCTCAAGCCAAGCTGTGTATCATATTATTTCTCCATTAATTTAACAATGTATCAAGGGCCTAAGAAGTGCTAAATATCTGCGGGGGAGAAAAAAAAGAAGGAATCCGTGCAATACCCAGTATGGGCAACTTTTATTCTGCCCTGATGTTCTCAAACATCTGGAATAACAGCCTTATGGATCTGACCTCTCTACTTCTCCCCCCTTCCCTCATCCCCACTGGGAATTCATCCATTCAGCCTCCGGTCTCCACCTTGGGTTTAAGTCATCCTGATTGGGTGAGGGTGCCCATGGAACCCACTATATTTGGCTGGCTTTAACATAGTTTGGTTCCCATTAAACCATCTTCCAGGACAGCACAACATGTTGCCATCTGTTTCAGTGCTGTGCATATGCGTATACCTCCCTTCCTTCCCCATGCCCTTCCGCTTTGCTTCTTGTTCTGGGAACAATACTCAAATCAATATTAACTTTTCTGTTGGAAATGCAGTGAAAATCTAATGCCCCATGGCTTCACCCAAGCTAAATGAATACAAAAGGCATTTGGTAAAATTGCAGAGAAACTCTGCTGCCTTCTCATATTCACTCAAAGCCTAGGCTGGCTCATCATATACATCTCGTTCTGAATGGATACACTAATCCAAGGGTGCAGAGGGCCCAGAGTCCAGGAAGCCTCAGTATAGGAAGCTAGCTCCAAATTCCACATTCTTTCCACTATACCATGGCACCTCCCAACACACAAGCTTCCCTTCTGCAATACTTCCTTTTTTTATCTCTCTGTCTTTTCCGTCTATATTACATTTTCCCAGGGTCAAGCTCACCTGGCCTTCCTAGGGGGAAATTAGCTAATCTTATAAACTTAGTGTATTGAGGTGTTAGTGGGAGAAGGCTAACTTCCTCCATTCGCTAGGAAGGAAGGAAGAAAGAGAAAGAAAAGAAGGAAGGAAGAAGGCATTAATAGTCTGAATTCCAACTAGTATTGTGGACAGTCTTTCTAAAGGAAGACTGTCTGACTACTGACAAGAAGTAACAGCTCAACTCATGCTTAATAAAGCTTGGAAGGTAATGGTAGGAAAGCCTGTACGTGTATGTCTGCCAAGTACAATAACAAGACAATGCACTCACTGTGAAAGAGATCATCTCTGTGATTTTCTTTAGTCCTTGTAATACTTCCAGGTAGAATTTGAAGAAGAAACTGACAATGAGGGTTCTTTTAAATTCCACCATTCCCCCTGGAGCTGAGCCTGGGGGAGAAATTTCATCCAGGATCAGCCTGTAAGCTTCATCTAGTATCAATGCATTCCAGCCCCTGGTAGGGGGAAAAACAAAGAGCAAACTAAGTTGTATTTCCAAATGAAACGTGTTATAAAATGCCAGGTAGTAAAAGTATAATTTTTTAGATACGTTTTATTTATTTACAATTTTAAAAAATGATTTAGAATAACAATTTTGTTAGAACTTTTCAAAAAGAGAACATTTATTTAGTCCATCAGCCCTCTTCTACTGCTCTGAACAATTAAGAGATACATGAATATATGATTAGGGCTAATGTTATTGAATAGAGACAGGGTCTACAGAGATTGGGTCCATGACTTCACTAGCATAGGAAATTTCTTGATGAGGAAACTCAATTTACCAATACAGGCCAATACTGTCTCTCTAACTCATAGTCTTAGAAAGTTACCTAGAGATTTAAGAGGTTAAGTGACTTGCCCAGGTTGATACAGCTAAGACAGGACTGGATTCAAGGTTGCCTTTCTCTGGGTACACTGAAAGAATGCAGAATTGGACATTATGTTTGCCTAGAGCAGTGGTTCTCAACCTTCCTAATGCCACGACCCTTTAATACAGTTCCTCATGTTGTGGTGACCGCCAACCATAAAATTATTTTCGTTGCTACTTCATAACTGTAATTTTGCTACTGTTATAAATCGTAATGTAAATATCTGATATGCAGGATATATTTTCATTGTTACAAATTGAACATAACCCACAGGTTGAAAACTGCTGGCCTAGAGGGAATTCAGTCTAAATTTGAGATAGGAGTTGATTTTTGGTTGCAAGATGCATTGAAGGAGTCCAATACAAGGTGTATGTTACGGGGGAAAGAAAGGTATAGAGGCCCACAATGTGGATGTTGATCTTTCCTATCTCACCTTGTCGTTTTCCCAAAAGTTGGACTGGAAATTTGTTGATTTACCCAACAAATCAGCGTTAAACCACATTTAGTCTATTGTTGGTAGAAGAGGTGGTAACTCAACTAGATAATATATTACATTAACATATTAAATAGTGTTTAATTATAGAATAACGATATAATTCCTTCATCAAAACTGCAGTAAGTACAGCTGGTTCTTGTCATCTGAAGTAGTTACTTTTTATAAAGTTGCTATAAACACTGAATTAGCAAATAGTGACCCATTGCTCCTGGGGAAATACAGGGTTAGGTTCCTGCAAGCCTCTGGTCATAATATTTACTTGAGCACTTTCTAGAGTGGGTTTACATAGAGATATGCAAATTTCCTCTTCTTTTTTTCTGGCTGAACCTTATTATAAGGCAGTGAGATGACTGAGTGGATAAAGTACGGGGCTTAGAATCAGGAATACCTGAGTTCAAATCTTGCCTCAGACAATTACCAGTGTGTGACCCTGTTTGCCTTCATCCACAGGGGAAGGAAATGGCAAACCACTCCAGCATTTTTGCCAAAAAACCCCCATGGTCAGTATGGTCCGTGGGGTCATGAAGAATCAGACACAACTGAACAATAACATTCATGACCATTGAACTCATGGCCAATAGTACTATAACTCATGCCTGAATGAAGCTTCTCTAACACAAGCAGTGTCTTTTGTAAAGCACATCACAGTCTTCTCGCACTTAGGAATGTCAGATAGCACTTCAGCACTATGCTTGGGGGCCATCATAAAACACCAAAATCACCCACAAATAGCACAAAAATGCAGAAACAAAACAAAATCAAACCCTGGCACTAAATAAACCCGGAAAAGGTCACTTGTTTGCAGCAAGGGAGCTGAAGCAAGCAGCAGAACATTGCCTTGTTGAACCTCAACTGGGAATGTGGGGTGGCAACTTAAGTTTTTTTGTTGCCCTGCACATGCTCATGAATGACCCTGAAGGTAACACGAGTTCTGATTTTGGGCTTACAAATCAATTTTAGTGAGTAGGTGAATTCACAAATATGGAATCTTCAAATAATGAAGATCTACTCCATGTATACCCATTTCAAATATTTTTCTCTTGATTTTTCTAGTACTTTACTAATAGCCCTAGGTCTTTAGCTTAGCATTCAAGACCTGTCACGGTCTGGCCCTGGGATAGCTGGGATAGCTTTTGTTCCAGCCAAATTAGACTTTTTTCTTCTTTGAACATGTACCACACTTTCTCACCTACCTACAATGTTTCTTTTACCTATAATGTCCTTCCTCTTATCTCAATCTGTTCAAGCAGGCATCAAAGCCCAGCTCAAATGTCACCTCTTTCTGGAAGGATTCCTTTATACCCCTCAATTGTGTGTGTGTGTGTGTGTGTGTGTGTGTGTGTGTGTGTGTGTGCCCGAATGATGAGTGGAAACGGGGAGAGAATATTTCTCTCCTCCCTTTCTCCATAGTATTTTGTGTCTTTCTAATGACTCAAATTCTCCTTATATCATGATTATGTATGTGTATTTCGTCCTCTACTGGTTCCTTTAGGACAGGGACTGCCTTGATTATCTTTAATAATAATTGACAAATAGAACTTTAATACTTGCAAGACACTTTGTTGTACAATTGAGGAAACCAAGGCCTAGAGAGATGAAATGACTTGCCTAAGGTAGTAAGTGGTAGAGTCATGATTTGAACCCCAAACTTTAAACTCAATACTCTCTCTCCTGTATTAGGAAGTCTCCTTCCCTACCTACCAGGTAAGTAGTTTGGGTATTATTTCCAGATGGTGAAACTCAGACTCAGAAAGAGTTAAGTTACTTGCCCTTGACCAGGTCAAGTAGCTAGCAAGCATTGGAGGCCTATTTGGACCTTGACTCTGAATTTCATGCTTTCCCAGCTACACTATTACTTACTTTTCTTTGTCTTTGTTATCCCCTGCTGTGCTAATATGTTTTACTGTTCAGTCGTGTCTGACTCTTTGTGACCCTGTTTGGGGTTTTCTTGGCGAAGATACTGGAGTGGTCTGCTATTTCTTTCTTCGGCTCATTTTACAGATAAGGAAACTGAGGCAAACAGGGTTAAGTGACTTGCCCAGGTCTGAGACCTAGTAGGTATCTGAGACTAGATTCAAACTCAGGTCTTCCTGACTCCAGGTCTGGCTCTTCACCCACTACACCACCTCGCTGCCCACCTGAAACATGGTCGGCGCTAAATAAAACTGTCAAATTGAATCAAAACATTGACTATCTATTAGTGGAGAACTTTTATGGATACTTTGTATTTAACAAATTATTAAAATTTAATAGGTATAAGAGTACCAAATAGAAAGGTAAGTTCTTCCTCACATGATAGTCACAAAAAGACAACTTGTTGATGGAAGGAACACGGCACAGTGGAAAGAGGTGGTCTGGGTTTGGAGTCAGAGGCGCTGGGTTCAAGTCTCAGACCTGCCATTTACTATCTATGTGACCTTGGGCAAGTCACTTAACTTTCTGGGTCACATCTGTAAAAAAAAATGTGGGGGTCAGTCTAAATGAATTCTAGGGTCTCTTCCAGCTTTATATCTGTGAACCTATGACTATTTACATCATTTGTTATTACTGAATCTAGTTTATTTCACATTGAACGTGCTCACACATGCACACACACACACACACACACACACACACATGTGCACTCATGGTACCTTCCTAGCAGCTGCTGGCAGGATTTATGTGCACTGACGGTGGTGGATCCTATGCCCCCGTAGAAGAGGCTAAGGCCTGCGATGGTGTCTGTGCATTCTTTGAAAACGACTCTCATTCCACAGGTAACATCGGGCAAGGCGTTTTGCTGACACTGGGCCTGTCTGAATGCTGCCACAAATTCCCACTGTGGAAACAAAACCAGCGGGGTTTTCAGATGTGTCGAAGCAAAGAAGCACAGTTTAGACTTTTTAGTCCTCAGAATTGCTCAACCCCAACTAAGTGAATAACAGTAGCAGCCAGCATTTACACAGACCTTCAACATTTACAAAGCACTTCACTTATGTTAATTCATTTGATCTTCACAACAGCCCTTAAATGTCAATGGCATACAGGAGGTGCTTAATAAATGTTTATTGATTGGTTGATATAGATGCTATTATTATTTCATTTTATAGATGAAGAAATAGGCCGAGAGAGAGAATAGAGTTACACAGCTAGGTGTCTAAGGTAAAATTTGAACTCAGGTCTGCCTGATTCTAGAGAGGTTCTATTGCCTTCTCTTATTTACTCAAAGTGGTGACTAGCTCCCCACAAAGATACCTGGACAGTTGTACTGTACATTACAATGTCACAGACTATGTTTTCCCAGGGGTCAACATTCCCCAGCACAGAAAGTTATTAAAATAAACCCAAGGAAACAGTTTCAATTATGTTATTATTCCCAAGTATCATAGACAGTATAGACGTGGTTGACAGGGAGCTGGATTTGGAGCCAGCAGGGACTGGTTTCAGGTCCTGTCTCTGATAAATTCTGGTTGTGTGACTCCGGGCAAGTCACTTAACTTCTCAGTGCTCCAGGCAACTTAAAGACTGTAAGTTTCAGAGACAAGTGCACCTGCACTGGTGGAAGGAGTTTCCTCATCTGGGAATTCTGTATACTAATGACCTTACAGGTTCAGTTCCTATCCCTATCATTTCTTCTAGTCTTTCCTTTCATAAGGATAGCAAAACCCTGGTAAGAAGGGTAATTTTTTAGGCGGCTTTCTGCGAAATTGTTTTGTGGGTAAAAATAATTTTTATTTTCCAATTATCTTAAATGGGATGTGGGAAGGGGAATGACCATACATAGTACCTACTATGTGCCAGGCATTGTGCTAAGTGCTTTACAAACATTATCTCATTTGATCCCATAACAACCCTGGGAGGTGGGTGCTATTGTTCTCCCATTTTATAGATGAGGAAACAGGCAAAAAAAAAAAAAAGAGATTAAACAATTTGTTCAGGGTTGCACAGCTAGGAAGTGTCTGAGACCAGATTTGAACTCCTGGCTCTAGACCCACACTTTCATCTGCCACACCACCTACTCTAAAAATAAGCCTATAGAAATTTGTAGCTGGTGGCAAACTAAAGGAACCTAACACTCTGTGTAAGATTCCCTAGAGTCGCTACAACTGTCTTGGTTCTGGCCATTCCTGACCACCCTCTGCTGATGAGAGAAGCCCTGGTCCAGATGACTGGGGAGCAGGGAGGAACTCAGAGGATCAGAGAATGTTAGAGGATGTAAGCTATCTACATAGACAAATGTCTGACCAGGAAAGAATTTGAAAAGTTTCCATCCGTTGGATCATAGATTTAGAGCGGGAAGGCATCTTAGAGGTCTTTGAGATTAACACTCCCATGTATAGAGGAAGAAATAGAAGTTCAGAGAGGTCAAAGAACTTGTCCAGGGTCATATACCTAGTAAGTTTGGAAGGCAGAATTTGAATCCAGAGCTTTATGATTTCATATCTATCACCTCACTCATTATTGAAAAACGAAATCATTTTGTTCAAAGTTCTAAATGCTTGAAAAATATGAAGGGTCTTCTCTGAGTCTTTTCTCATCTGTAAAATGAGGGGGTTGGACTAGATGACCTCCAAGGTCAACCAGTTCTAAGTTTATGATTCTAATAAGATTCTGGCTTAAGATCCTTGAAAACATAGTGAACTCAAGTGTGCATATCTCTCTGGGCTGTTTACTTTGGTCAGTCAGAACATGCCGTCAATAAGGCTAAAAGAGTATATTTGTTCGCCATACAGACCGGTTTTCACTGGGAAATCTTATTTTATAACCAGATATTATCCTTTTAATCACTGTCTCAGAAATGTAGCCCTTGATCATAAGGGAAGAGAGTAGAGATGGATTTTTTCAGATCTATTGCTTCCAAAACAAGCCTCATTGATTGCTCTCATGACTAGGGACATTTTGCATTGGGACAATGACTGAGATGATATGACACACAATACTGTGTGATTTTATTACAAAGTTGTTCTTCCTTCTGTCTAATTTGTTTTTCAAAAAAAGTTGAGATAAAAAATTTGTTAATAAAACACCATCAAAAATGCCCCCCTATCTCTTACCTTTTCAGAATGAGGTATGTACACAGACTCCAAAATTTCCTCAGGCTTCAGGTCTGCATTTTCCAGGCCAGAAAGAAAATGTTCATTTAAAGGAATCTTACGTCTTCCTTCTGAGGAAGAAAGCAATATTTTTTTTTCAAGAGTAGCAACAAGTTAAAAGAATGTGTACATGTCAACTGTAAAAGGGAACAGTAACAAGGAAAGCTTCTTTGTCACCACCAATCAGAGATGATTATTTCCCATGAACTTCATTCATAGAGTACTTAATTTAAATCTTTCTGAAGCACTTAACATATACTATATTATTTTACATTAAAGTTTCCTTGTATTATACCACAATCTTAGGTGAATCAAAACTGTGTGTGATCCAAAGGACAAGGAAAACTCTATATGTATGTGACTTATCCACTATCTAGATTGTAAGCTTTATGTTGTTCAGTCATTATCTATCTATCTATCTGTCTATCTATCTATCTATCTATCTATCTATTTACCTATCTATCTATCTATCATCTGTCTATCATCTATCTATCTATCTATCTCTGTCTCTATATCTAACTATGACTGTCTATCTATCTATCTATCTATCTATCTATTCCCCTGGCATGTGGGAAGACTAAGACATGAGAGGAGTGATACTCTCTTATTTCTCCTTCACCCCACCCTTTGCTAACCACCTTTGGGCTCAGCTCACTGGGGAGTACAGACTAAGTGTATCCTGAGCATGCTGGAGAAAGCTATTCACTCTCACAAAGGACTTAAAGCTTGCTGTTGCATGTTACTCTTGCCTTGTATGGAAGAGAGAATTAGAACTGAACTTTGCAGCTTATAGCACTGCTTCTTCCTCTTCCTCTTCCTCCTCTTTTTCTTAAGTTGGGACTACTGCTTTACTTGGTTTTGTTGTATCTTACCTTTGGAGACCAGATTGAGGGTGGCATTTCCTGCAGCCAGAATTGGATTCAGATCTGAATATCCATGACGGCTTATGACATGTCCACCTAAGGACTAACACAAGGGAAATTCTTTCCTCAGTCTCAGTCACTTTATCTGATCGTATTTTTTATGTATACACCCACACAAGTATGCATGCATATGGACAAGGGCTAAATAATTGTTTATTGAAGTTGTAGCTTAAAGGTTGGTTCTCTTTTGTTTACAAAAGGCTCAATGAGAGTCCAATGTGGTGAAAAGAGAATTGGATCTAAGAGTCTTAAAACTAAGGCCCCTCCTTGGTCCCATTTCCTCATCTCTAAAATGGTCCGAACCAGGGGTGGGGAACCTGCAACCTTGTGGCCACATGTGGTTTTCTAAATCCTTGGTTGCAGCCTTTCGACTGAGTCCAAGTCTTACAGAACAAATCCTTTTTATTAAGGGGATTTGTTCCATGAAGTTTGGATTCATTCAAAGGGCTGCACTTGAGGACCTATGGGACCACATGTGGCCTCAAGGCTGCAGGTTCCCCACCTCTGGTGGACTAAAGTCTATCTCTGAAATGCTTTGAGTCTTAGAGAAGCTGAATCCTTTGCTTACTTACCATGGGAGAGAAGCAGTGGCAGTGTAAGTATCCCTCCTACTGCCTGGTTTGAATTTAGAGGGACTCTTTAAAGGGTAAGAATATAGTGCAGTCTCTGTAAGTACCATCACTGGTCTCAGTACACAAAGGTTGGAGATTGGGCAGCACAGACGACTATTAGCTTTGTACACACAAAGATCTATTACATTATTTCACACTGCCTACCAAGAATGATCAGCCCCTTTGTTTTGCTTGACTCTGTTGATTTGTTACAAGGATTTTTTCTTCATGACTTTTAATGGGGAGGGGGAGAGGGGAGGTTAACAATAGCGATGAGGGGGAAGATGGTTATTGTTTAAAAATGCACAGAAGAGAACAGAAGAAAGTTCAGAAGGAAGCATAGATAAGTGGGACAGTTTTGAAAGTGGTGTGTGGAATTACTGTGTACTTTTAAAAAAGTGAGTAAGTAGTATGAAATGAATTTCACAGTTTTATATACAATCCTCTTTTTGTGTGGAACCTACAGCCATGTTCCTGATCTGTTGTCCAGCCAAACTTCTCAAGTGCTTCAAGAGAGCCCGATATGTCCGTGTTTTTTCCTCTGGAAGCTTGGAGACTTCATCCATCAGTATCTGCTTCACCTGGTCTAGGCTGCAGCCAGCCCCTATTGTCAGCCCTGTAAGCAAATTATTTACTTCAGCAAAATATAAGCATTGATTGAAAAAAAAAATTAGACCTTTGAGGTCACCTTATTCAAACTTCCCAGTTGTTGTTTGTCCTTCCTTCTCAAAGAGGACCATGATATCAGGGAGGTGAGACAATGACTTGCAAGTGAACTGGATTTAAGTGAGGGAGGTCTGTGCAAAGTCACCAGCCTCACTTTCTCCTCCAGAGCCATCTGGATCCAGTGGTGAGATACAGGTCACACCCCCTAGTTTCAAATGAGGAGACCAAGGTCTAGAGAGGTTGTGACTGGTTAGTTACATAGTAGAGACTAGAACTCAGCTCTCCTAACTCCCAGTCGAGCTCTCTTTCAACTTTCCCATGCTGTGTCATGCACAGCTGTCACCTTGTAAATATAGGGCATGAAATTAGATAGTGTTTAAATGGGTGGTAAATAAAGATCACACAGAATGAACTTTGCAGTAACTTGTTCTAGACACAATATGTTACAAAAGGCATGTTTTACGATATACACCGAAATGGGTGTAGTTTTATTTGCTGATTTTGGATCCTCTTGTGCATTTTTAATATTAAAAGTTTTATTTTAGTTTCTGCTAACAAGTTCAAGTATTCAAATGCATAATCAAGAAAAACGTTTGAAGGAAAAATTATTTAAATGATTGTAATGCCTCTAAAAGACTGCTTTTTTTTTTTAAGGCTGTTTAGAAAGAAAAACAAAAAAACTTACATTAACTTTAACAAAGTGGTATCAAAATTATTCTATGTTGCAGAAATACAACTTCTGAACCTCTTTCTACATATTTATCTGGGTTTTGTTACTGTTATTATTGTGTTTATTTACATTGTAGTCAGGGTGTGTCATCCTTTCCTTCACTTCCTCACTTCATGTAAGTCTTACTTTATTTCTTTATATTCTTTGGATAATACTAACACACCTTCATTTGGACTCTGCCCCTGGGACACTGGTTTTCTCATAGGTGAGTTTTCCCCCACCTTATCTTGCCTGGAACTAGGCAATTATATTGGTTCCCAACCACTTCCAAACCATGTTGCCCATATACATGCTCCCTACCTCCTCCTTCTTTATCCCTCCTCAAATACCTTGCCCCCTTCCCCTCCCCTTCTAGATGCCTTTTATGGACTAGGTGGTTTCTTGCAGATATTCCATGATTTCTCCCCCTACATTGTAACTACATTTTATGAGATCTACTTTGGTATTGGATATTTCAAGAGAGAATCAAAGAATTGGAACACTTGCTGTATGAAATACACTAGAGAATTAATTGGAGAAGAAAAAGGGGATTGCTTAGTAGTAGTAAGGACCCAGTTGATGATGGCTAACAAAAAAATTGTAGTAAGTCTATCCATTCAGAAATTAAAAAGAGCTCAGTAAAGTTTTCCTTAAAAACTTTCATCATTTTTATACATGTATAACCTATATCTGATTGCTTGCCATCTCAGGGAGGAGGGAGGGATAGAATTTGGAATTCAAAACTTAAAAAAATATTAAAAATTGTTTTAACATGTAATTGGGGGAAAATAAAACATAAAATACTTTCATCATTTTATGTGAACTTTTAGGTTCACATAAGAGAAGTATTATTTGACAGTCTTGGCTAATCTGATAAACATGGGCAGCCAAATTCAGCTATTCAAATGAAATAATTCACTCTGGGTCCTGAATTATGTTACTTGGTTGTCTCCACTTCCCCTTGACCTACATAGATATGTCATCTTACAGGTAAAATTCTCTTTGGTTATGTTCACATTTCATTCTTTCCTAATTACTGAAATCCTTTTGATGGTGTTCTTTTTTGTGGAGGAAAAGGGGGAAAGAAAGGCAATTGGGGTTAAGTGACTTGCCCAAGGTTGCACAGCTGGTAAGTATGTCAAGTGTCTGAGGCCAGATTTAAACTCAAGTCCTCCTGACTTCAGGGCTGGTGCTCTATTTATTACACCACTTAGCTGTCTCTTGATTGTATTCTACTGAAACTGAGGTATATTTCTTGCTGGTGTGACAGAAAGTAGTTTTTCTCTTAATTATATGATGGAAACCACTAGAGATCATCCATACTTTAACTTTGGGTACTATATACTGAAAATAGTTCCATAAAGATGACTTCTATAGAAGTATAAGTATAGAAGTATAAGAATAATAGGTCATAATAATAGCTCACAATAATACAGCTTTTTATGGTTTGCAATCTTGGTGGGGTCTTGCAATTTAGTTTAACTTGGACCTATGAGGACATAATCTAAGAAATTTATTATCACTAAAATCCTAGACAGACCAATATTCAGCATTAGAGTGACTATTAATCTTTTTTCATTACATTATTGGTTTTTAAGGTCAGGGACTGCAAGCTTTCACTTAATTTGCTTTTTCTCATGGTGTCTAATACAGTGACCCACTGATGGGTGTCATGACAGATCTATAGTGCTTGCTTATTCTTGGTTTTTTGCCATGACCCTAATTTTACAAATAGAATGTCAGTGGATATTTCTTTCCTCAGCTCACAGCAGCCCCAATACCATGGGCACTTAGAGTTGGGCATTGGAATGAGAATCATTAGTGACTCTAGGATTATTAAACTCCAAGCCAGGAATGATCTCAGTACCTGGGCAGGGGGTGGAGTACAGGGAGAGTTTTGGGCTACTTCAGCAATAAGCATTGGACTTGAGTAGGGCCCTTGCTATTAGTCACTCTTGTCTTTAGAAAAGAGCCTTTAATAAGTGTGGGTGTCAGGAATGCCTTTACCAAAAGCTAAGCCAGAGTCAGAACAGCAGGAAGAAGTACAGTTAAGCCCTCCCTTCACAAGACCTTTAAATATAACTAAAAATGCACCAGACCAAGTCATCATCAGGAAATCCAAGAAAAAAAAAAGTGAGTCACAGTGAGTCATGTTTATAGTCTAGGTCTTCAAAGGGAGAGAGACAAAGAGGACTGTGGACAGAAGATGGTGGTCTAGCCAGGAATAACAGTGTGGTGCATTGTAGCACAGACATAGACTGTGCATGAGGGCAAAAAGAGGTTCCAGATCAACCACAGAGAAGCATGACCTTGTCTAGAGTATAGGAATGCTTCCAAATGGAAACTCTGTTACTTGGTCCTTAGTTCTGAGTCACAGATTCTGGGTGACTGAGTGGGAGATTTTCACCTAGAGGTGGCATTCCAGAGAGAGGAGTACTTTGGACCCCAGGCCGTGTACTGAGCAGGAAGCAAGTTCAGAAGCAAGTAGCATCTAGGTTGACTAAGTATTACCCCAAGAACAGAGTAGGTAGGATTTCAGTTCCAACTTCCAGACCAATATGATGTAGAGGAATAGCCAGGGCAGGAATACCAGACCAGAGAGGAGTTTACATTTCTGTCACTCTGAATCTGTGAGCTTTCCAGCTGACTGATTGCAGCTGAGTCCAGGAGCACTTTACTCGTACTCTATCTGGGACAAGTCTACAGATATGTTCCTCAGACCCAAATCCAAATCAGGAACTTGTAGAGCTCAGATCATGAGGGCAGTGATCAGACTTTGCCCTGAATCAAACTATTTTGGGACCCCTGAAAGCTTTCAGGTCCCCAGTTTTAGCTGTCTCAGAGATCTTTACTTGCTAGGTAGATAAAGTGTTGGACCTGGACTCAGGAAGAACTGAGTTCAAATATAGGCCCAAACACTAGCTGTGTGACCCTGGGGAAGTCACTTAACATCTTTCTCAACTATAAAATGGGGATAAAAATAGCATTTACCTCCTGCGATTGTGTTAAGATAAAATGCAATAATATTGTAAAGTGCTTTGCAAGTCTTAAAGGGCTATATAAATACTAGTTATCATGGAATAACACAACACTTGATATTATAAGAAAGCAGGAGTGAGACCTTAGCAGATGCAAGCTCAGCCCAGACATTCCTTCCAAAAGTTCACAGTGTATAACATAAAGTCCAAACTCAAAAAGTAGGTTAGAAGAAGGAGCAAATAAAAAAAGAATCCCACTATAAAAAACTATTATGATGATGGAGACACTCAAGATACAGATTCAAGAGAGTGATTCTAAAACATTTACAAACAAAGCCTCAAAGAAAAAGATAGCTTGGGCACAAGTTCACCTAGAATTTCTAGAAAAGATAAAATGAAAGTTTAGAAAAGTTTAAAAATTTATAAATGAAATGTGAATAGTAGAAGAATATACTGAAAAGAAATAAGAGTTATGAAAGTAAGAATTGGAAAGGGGATTAATAATTTGGCATAGGATTACTCAAGGTACAAAACATTACTCAAGCAACAAATTCTCTAAAAATTAGAATGGACCAAATAGAAATTAATAACTCCATGAGAAAATGAGAACTATTAAAAGAGAGTCAAAAAACTGAAAAATAGAAGAAAATGTAAGGTATCTTATTGAAAAAAATTGATTTGGAAAACATTGAGCAGAGAGAATTTAAGAATCATTGGACTACCTGAAAAAAGAAAGAAAGAAAGAAAGAAAGAAAGAAAGAAAGAAAGAAATTAGACACCATATATCAAGAAATCACAAAAAGAAAACTGCTAGTCTTTCAGAACCAGAGGGCAAAATGGAATAGAAAGAATTCACTGGTCACCTCCTGGAAGAAACTCCAAAATAAAGACTTCCAGGAACAGTATAACCAAAATCCAGAGTCTCCTGCTCTAAGAAAAAATATGGCAAACAATCACAAAGCATATAGAAAGCAAAGTGAAGAAGGGAGAGGGGGAAATAAGAGGTAGGGTAGATTAAGGTTGGGATTAGCAAAACAGACTCTAAGGATGTACAAAATACTTGTAGTAGCTCTTTTTGCAGAACTGGAAACCAAAGGGGTATCTATCAATCAGGGAACAACTGATTGAATTTTGGTATATAAATATGACAGAATATTATTGTGCTATGAGAAATGATGAAGTACATGGTTTCAGAGAAGCCTGGGAAGATTTTAATGAACTGATGTGGAATGAAGTGAGTAGAACCAGAACAATTTATATAGACAAACATATTGTAAAGACATCTTTGAATGACTTAGAAACTTTGATCAACCATGATTCCAGAGGACTCATGACGAAACATGCTACCTAACTCCTGCTAGAGAGATGATGCACCCAGAGTGTAGACCGAGCCTTTTTTTGGACATGGTTGATGTAATAATTTGTTTTGTTTGACTGTATGTGTTTATAGCAAGTTATTTTTCTTCTTTCTTTCTCATTGGAGGGAAGAGGGGAGATGGGAGGAAGAGAATTTTTATTGAAAAAACAAACTATGTTATTAAAAAAAACCTCAAAGTTAACCTTTATCCTGATTCATGGGGATCCTGGTCCTTTATCCCTGATTACCATCCCTGAAGAGTGGGATGAAAAGTCTCATGGCTAGCATACCAAAAGAAGCAGATGAGGATCTGTGCCCTTCTCTTCCAACTACATACAACCCACAATGAGGCCTGGTTCCTCCTGCTACCTCCTTTTCCCATCACCACTCGTGAGGTGGGAACAAATCTGTTTATTCACAGTTGGGTTGGCTAAGCTCCTGCCCTCACTGACTTTTCCCCCTTGGCCTAAATTTCCACCCAGGGATTGAGATTAATGTCTCCCATCAGTAGACCAAGGCAAGAGGTATCCAGAAATTTTCCTTTTTGGTGAAAATAATGGCAAGAGTGGAGGGTAGCTGGGTACAGAAAGGTGGTGAATCTTAGTCACCACCAATGTCCAACATCTGGGGGCCTCTTGGACCAGCCAAACCTGTTTTGTACCTAGTTAGCAAGAACTAGTTAAAATAGTAACCTATCATTCCCAGGGATGTACCCCTAACCTTACATTGGTATCCCAGTCTCTGCCTATTCTCCTTCCATTATCCTCCCTGAGTGTTTCTTTGATACCTGTTATCTCAAGCAAAAATTCTTATTTATGAATAGAAGAAGCCATTTGGTTATGCTCAGTACTTGTAGATGACCCAAGGGACAATGGAAAGATTCACAGTGATTGTAAGTAGGTTTTAGCATATTACCAATGACAGAGCCCCACCCAGGAAAAGCATGATCACAAGAAGGAAGTGAGACAGTTCAGTGCAAACAAAGAGAGGATAGATTGGCAATTTAAGTATTTCTGGAAGATTCAACTGGTTCTCCTGAGATATTAAGAGAAACATAGGAAGGCCTTCAGTACCTTGTCAGACCTGTATTTGAGGAATATCACTTTGGCAGCTGTGTGGGAATAGATCAAAGAAGGAAGAGATTTGAGGAAAAAAAAAACAATTAGGAAGATAACGCAATAGTCCAGGCAAGAGATGATAAAGGTCTAGACTCAACTAGTAGTTGAGTAGTAGTTGAGTACTAATTGTAGTAGTTTGCAAGTACTGAGCATAGTTAGCTATTAGTTGTGAAATGAACTTTATAGCATAACTTTAGCAGGGAGTAAAGAATGAATTCTCTTTTCTTTCATATAAGGCCATAAGCAAATGGTTTCTTCTATTCATAAATAAGAATTTTTGCTTGAAACAACAGTTATCAAGGGCATACTCAGGGAAGGAATGGAGGCAGAGTAGGCAGAGGCCATTTAAGTAGAGAAAAGTGGACAAATATGAAGGATATTGTGGAGGGAGAATCTACAAACCTTCACATCTGACTGGATGAGGTGAGTGGGAGAGAGTGGAGTTGATGATTATTCCAAGGTTGTGAAATAGAAGGAGGATGGTACCACTGACTGAAACAGAGAAACTAGGTATAAGGTAGGTTTGGAGGGAAAGGTCATGAATTCTGTTTTTGATACATTCAAGTGTGTGAGGTCTATTGAGCATCCAGTTGTAAATGTCCAATAGGCAATTGGTGATGTTGGATATGTAGATCTGTGAGTCATCTGAATAGAGATGATAATTGAACCCATTGGGGTTGATGAGGTTGCCAAAAGAAATAGTATAGAGAGAGATGAAAAGGGGGCCCACGACAGGGTCTTGGAGAATAGCCACAGTCAAGGGTAGAATATGGATAATAAATCAGCAAAGGAGATGGAGAAGGCGTCTTTACAGAAAGGGTGGCACTTGAACTAGATCTTGAGAGATGATTTTTTTGCGTGGAGAAGGGAGATTGCTATAGCTATTTTTTTTAAAGGAAAGGATGCATGAAGTTACAAACACACTTGACTCATAGTTATTGCCCATAAGAGAGAAGGTCAACAATGGGAAGGCAGATGCTACAAATGTGACTGAACCTGTAAAGAGAGAAGCAGAGTACACTAGAGAAGACATCCAAATGTTCTTCAGATTCCCCAAAGTCACCTGGGATTTTTTTTGCTTTATACTCTATAGAATTTATTCTATAATTGTTACTTCTTCTTTCCTTGGGTTGCCATTGAAGTTTATGGGGTCGATTTCCTGTAGGACTTCTAGAAAGATGACATATGGACTTTCCCCTAAATACCTAGTAAACATTTTATTGTAAAGTTTTTTTGGGGGGAGGGGGGACGCAGAACTGATACCGTATGCCCATAAAGGCTTATAATGAGATAAGTGTAATTATCAAGGTGAAAAATGAAATATCAGGACCACAAGCTGACTATACTCCAATGTAGTCAGGAGGCAGAAAATTCAGTGTAGTGAGTCAATGTCCTGGCTCTTTAGGCAGAGAAGGAAACAGCAAGTTTTAGGTCTGGTGGATTTGTGAGAGCAGGACAGCTCTGTATGTAAATAACAACAATACCTTTGATCCAAAGAACAAGCAAGATAAGAAATTATGAATCATCACAGCAATGTTGATTTCCAGAAGTTATCATTTAGTGTGGTCATCTTGACGAATATTCTACCAGGAAAACTAGGAACTCACCATCATTTGTATCAGTCACCATACTTAGCTCGGAAATTCTGGCTGGGGAAAGGAGAACTGGGTGAAAATGTCCTTGCAATTTCATAGCTGGCCCTAAAGGAGGAACATGTTTCATAGAGGTTAAGGGAAAAAATTATTTTCTTAAATTAAAATTTTGGCATAAAATGATGTAGTGAGAGACAAAATGAACTTTTAGTTCTTTTTCATTTTTTTCTTGGTTAACAGTAGTTTCATCATCACAGACCAAGCAGGTATCAGGGATCTCACCTGGAATTAGGACTCTTGATGTTACAGTTATCCCTTCCACATCATGACTTAATTTTGATATATTGTGGGTTCGAGTAAGAAATTAAATGGGAATTTTTTTGGAGTTTTGTAGAAGCTGTAGATAACATGCGAAGGCCAGCAGACAACACAGAAAAAGTTTAGAAACTCAGGAATGCATAAAAAATATATATAGTATTGTATAATATCAACACATTTTATCTTTTAATACTATAATAATTCAGACTTCTCTAGTACGATGGGAGGGCCAGAAAAATTTATGCAGATTTTCCAGAGCACAGGAGCACTGATGGAGCCATGGGACCTGGACCCTGAACTTGCCCACACAACCCAGCCCTTGAATACATCTGGTGTTCTCCTGATACATCTTCTCCATTCCAGTCTATCTAGATTCTCAATAATCCTTTCAGTAGTTCTTTCACTGTGGCCCTCTGATCCAACCCAGACTTAACTTAACTCCTTTCATTGTCTGCACCTGGATCTTACCCCTATTAAATAGGGCAGATTCTTAGAATCCCTCCAGTTCCTACTGGTGACACAATAGCAGATTTGCTAGGAATCTTGCCCTCCTAACCGGTGTTATAATAAAACTTGCTGCTTTGACTGAAGGAAGGCTTAAGTGGTCAAATTCTTTTGAGGCAGACCCCCTGCACCCTTGCATTTCAGGGTTCCCAGCACCCCAAACCACAACAGCATGGTGCCCCCTAACCACTGTGATGTGGAAGGGATAACTGTAAAGCCATCCTTTAGTATTTAGTACTTAGGTGATGATGAACAGATCATTTAGTGAGCTCCCTCATGAAATGGTCCATAATCATACCTCTACTACTTAGCTCACTGGGTTGCTATAAGGAAAGGGCTATGTAAATTTTAAGGGCTACATGAACATGGAGCTCTTTTGTTGTTGTTTTTGTTTTTGTTATTATTATTGGACTCAGTCTACTTACCCACTGAAGTGTTCCCCATGACAAGAGGAGATTTAGGGTACTTTGCTTTCAGCTCCAAGAGTTCGTTCAGCATTACAGGAGAAATCCAAGTAACCCTCTCACCATAGAAAGTCAGAGTTTCTTTATTGGGATCTTCTGCCATTCTCTGTGGGAAAACAACATGCAGGAGATAGTACCTTTCCAATTAGACTCTATAGTCAGTGATCCTCAACAGAGAACAATTTCAGGACCTCTCCAATCCTGCAGCCCTTCTGATGACTGTTCTCTGAAATTCAACCTTCAGAATTTCTTCCTTTGAGCTATGAATCTCCCACCATTTTCAGAGGGCAAGATTTAAGGGGGCGGGAGTGGTAGCTAAATAAGGGATAGCCAGCTGATTGATTAAGAAGGAGATAAGGCATCAGACTGGGGGTCCTGGAAACAAGCTCTCAAAGGTTTTGCAGTTTTGCTTGGGAGTATGCATCTCAGCAGGGGTCCAGTAAGAGAATCTTTATGAATGAATGCTAAAAGATGTTGCTCCTGTCAGTCAACAAGCATTTAACTAAGTGCTTACTATGTGCCAGGTACCCTACTAAGTGCTAGAGATACAGGGAAAGGCAAAAAGAGTACTTCCCCTCAAAGAGCTCATGTTCTCCTGGGGAAGACAATGTGCAAACAGTTATTTACATATGATTTATATAGAGGGCAAATTGGAGGTAATCTCTCCTTAAAAGATTTTTTTTGCAAATGAATACTTTTTAATTGAAAAAATGAAGATAATAATTTATAGCTCAAAAGAGGTATTTCCATTTGGGGGAAATCAAAGTGTTACATTTGAAGAGAAATGAAATGTTACAGTTTGTGCACTAAGATTAAAAAATTAAATTAAATTTTAGAAATTAAATGGTTGCCAAGGTAATGCAGATCAAGAGCTCAAAGGCAGAGGTCAAACATTATTAAAAAGAAATCCTAATTTGCATTATGATCTCTTGTTAGTGTCCAACAGTGCCTCTCTTTTGGTAAACTTAAACATTTTGGTAAGCATTCAAGTAGTTTTTTTGGTAAAAAAAGATTTTTATGTGACTGCCATTGCTGTCCGCATGATCACCTTTCTCCTTGTTTTGGGCAGTCTTTTCCCTCTCTAAGCTGCTTCTCCTCCTCCTCCTCTTCCCCCTTTCTCTATTCCTCCTCATCCTCCTCCTTTTTTTCCACCTCCTCTTTTTTCTCTTTTTTCTTCCTCTTCTTCCTTTTTCTCTTTCTCGTTCTCCTTTTCCTTTTCTTCTCCTCCTCCTTTCCCTTCTTTTCCCCTTTCCCTCTTCCCTTCCTCTTCCCCTACAGGTAATCTCTAAGGGAAGGTTCTAACATTGAGGTACACACAAAAAGCCCTCCTGCAGGTGAAATTTGAACTGAGACTAGAAGAAAGCCAAAGAATCCCAAAAGAAGAAATGAGAAGGAAAAACATTGCAGGAATTCCAGGGGGACAGGCAATGAAAAGGTAGGGGCATGGACTGGTATATGTAAGGAACAGCAAGAAGGCCAGTATCTATCACTGGATTGTACATTGTGTAGTGTGTGGAGGGAAGTAAAGTGTAAGTAGACTAGAATGGTAGAGATGGGGCAATGGAACCTGGACCCCTAAAACGAAAAGACCATGTCTTTGAAAGCATCCCAGTTCCTGAATTTTCCAGCAACCCAGTTCTTGGTGTTTTACCTGAGGCATCTGGCCTAAGCCCAGCCCATCTAGATACTCAATAATCCTTTTAACAGCCCTTTCCCTGTGGCCCTTTTGACAATTTAAGTCCTTTCATTGTCTGCCCCTGGCCCACTGTAGACTACTTATCAATCCTTAATCCCGTTTTTTCACTGACCCTTTTCCCCTTTTTTATATATAAGTATCAGTCCCATCCTCATCAAATCCACAGATTTACTAGGAATCTGCCCTCTGTACTGGTGTTACAATAACCATTGTTACTTTGACTGAAAGAAGGTTTGAGTGACTGAATTCTTTCTAGACAGATCTCCCTGTATACACCCTTACATTTCAGGTTTCCTAGAACTTCAAACCATAGCAATAGGAAAGGACCAGTTTATAAAAGACTTTTAAGGTTAAACAGGGGATTTTTATATTTGATCCTGGAGATAATAGGGAGTTATTGGAGTTTATTGAGTAGGGGAGTGAAATGGTCAGATCAGGCATTTGGGAAGATCACTTTGTCAAATATTCCAAATTCCCTGAAAAGCACAAGAGGTTCTTAACCTGGGGATCACCCTATTCTCTCTCTTTCTCCCCATGTATATTTTATATATGTAAACATGTAATTGTATTTCAAAATAATTGATTTTATTTGTATTTTGTTTTATGAACTTAAAGACATTCTTTGGGGAAGGGTTCCATTGCCTTTGCTAGGTAGCTGAAAAAGGTTATATTCTCTGTCCTAAGGCTTCTGAATAGATACCAAATGGAACAGCCTGCCCTTGCTAAGCTACAAAGCATGGCTATTTATAAATTTATAATATCAATTGCACAGTAAGATAAATGAGAATAGTTTCATTTAACTGAATTTGCCATGGTGATAGGTAAGCAGAAGAGAGAAAAGCAACATATCTCACCAAGAGTTCAGGGGGGAAAATGAGTTCCTGGGTTGCGTCCAAGGGCTGGAACTCTTCTTTTGTGTATAGTTGGGTGCAGATCTTTAAAAAGAAAGGAAAGTTGAGGCATTTAAATCTAGGTCTATGAGAAAGAAGTTCTTATCCTAAGTAGCAAAATGAGCATTACAAAGAAATCTCGAATTTCCTTGTGCTCTAGAAGAGAAAGTTCAAAGTCTCAGAAGGTTATTACAAAATAAATACATTTTAGATGAGAAACTTGATAGTAATCATAGCTAGCCTTTATACAGTATTTTTATATTTGCGAAGTTTACATATCTCTTGAGAATCCCACAACAGCCCTGGGAGATAGATGCTATTATCATCCACATTTTATACGTGAGGAAATTGATGCAGATTGGTTGAGAGACTTGCCCAGGGTCATACAGCTAGGAAGTGTCTGAAGCCTGACTTAAACTCAGGTCTTCCTGATTCCAGGACCAGTGCTCTATCCATTTTTGCCTCCACATTGCATGAAAATTCCTGAATGTAAAAGGGGTATGGATCAGAATATGAACTTATAACAATTAATAGAAAAATCAAAACTAACAATGTCACATTTAAGCTCTGGGTCCACCACCTCCTCAGTCGCTAACTTGTAAGCAATAACTCTAAACAAATGGGGCAGGTAGTTGGTGCCATAGTACATAGAACCTGGGGACTGGAGTCAGGAAGACTCATCTTGCTGAGTTCAAATCTGGCTTCAGACATGTACTAACTGTATGACCCTGGGCAAGTCACTGAATCTTGTTTGCCTCAGTTTCCTCATCTGTCAAATGAGAAGGAACTAGCAAACAACTCCAGTATCTCTGCCAAGAAAACCTCAAATGGGGTCATAAAGTGTCTGACACTATTGAACAACAACAAAATAAACAAATAAGGGGTGGTGGTGGTATAACTCACATCATTTTTCTGATGACATGATGAAGTTTGATTTTCTTCTTGATCCAAACAACATTTCCCTATTCCCTTCATTTGACAGCAGTTTGACTCCTAAAAAAAGAGTGAAATCCCGAGATAAAATCATTTATGCATCTAAATGGGAATTCATCTTTAAGAAAACTGAGCAATTTATAATACAGGAACAAATTTGCTTAGCTACTTCTTCTGTAGGAGAACCCATAATCAAAATGACAACCATGAGAGAGGGCCTTGTATTGAAAAATGTAGGGAACTAGCTTTTTATATTTCATAGAACTTCTCTCTCTCCCTCTCCCTCTCTCTTTTCCTCCCTATTTTTCTCCCTTCCTCCCTTCTTTTCTCTCTTTCCTCCCTCCTTTCCCTCCATTCCTTTTTTCTTTTATTTTGCTTTCCTTATTTTTTTCTCCCTCCCTCCATTCCTCCCTCTCTCTCTCTCCCTTCCTTCCTTCCTCCCTTCCTCCCTTTTTCTTTCTTTTGACAAGGAAGTTTTACAGATCTTTATCTTTATAAACATTTGAGGGAAACTAGTTATAGATGAGTGACTGGGAACAGGTTCAACATTAACAGCTAATGAATGTTAACATGCTGGTCATTCTTTCTTCTTTTTCCTGTCCTGTAACTCCTCGCCTCACACATACTCCTGTAAAATGTTCTCCCTTGAACACCTTCTGCCTCTGCCCATAGCTGACCACTTTGCTCAAATGCTCATCAGCACCCTATTCTGAATTCTTTTCAGGGTATAACTTCTCCCAAGACCAGGACAAACAGGACCTATTGTATTGTGTAGTTAGCCTTTTGCAAGAGATAGTTGAGTGTTCAGAGTCTATGTGAATTATTTCTATAGAAAGAAACCAGATTTGGGTTGACTCAAAAAGTATTTTCTTTGTGGGACCCTTCCCTATGTGGGAGAATTGTTTTCTGCCATTGAAACATCTTGTTAGCTGTGTGGTAAGCAGTAGAACGTAAGCTCCATGATAGGAGGGATTGATTCCTAGTCCCTTGCATGTAGTAGGCAGAATTATCTAGATTTGAGTGGTAGGGATCTCTAGCCATACTTCTGACAGTATCTGTGCTGCCATTATCCCAAAGTCTGTCCCTAGAAAGGCTATACTATGCATGCCCAGGTTTTTTTCCCATAAGGAAGACAGTTTTAAATTTTCTTCATTTCTATTCCTCAGCAAGTACTCTATTGCTTCTATGGTTCAACTCACTGTTTAATGAGGCTCACAAGCTATAAATATGATTACCCCGTTCAGTGACATTAGCCTGCCCTAAGAAAATCTGACAGGCTATTTGGAATTCTCAAAGACCCCAGGCTTCTGCCAGCATGCCAACCACCAGCCCTAGGCACCTGTAGAGACAGCCCTGCCCCGTTTCTAAGGAGGAGCACCCACTGGCCACATTTGTTCCCTTGCACTAACAAAAAAACTTAATACCAGAGCAGAGAATGTTGGTCTCCTTTCCTAGAATCAGACATCAATGTGCTGTTGTGTGGACTGCTGACTTCTACTGGATCTTGAAATCCAGTTCCTGGTCCCCTTTTCAGGATTCCATTTCCCACCTGTTGCCTTTGTGTCTGGACACTTTTCTCTATGCTCAGATAGATTTCTTTTTGCTCTTGTCTACCTATTCTGGGTCTCTGGCCATTTACATCTGGTTCCCTCTATTTGAGCCCAGGCTCTTGGATAACAATGGTGAACAATCTACCTAGATTTCCCATCTTACTTGATCCTTCTTAGTCTGATATTAAGGACTTGTCTGCCTCTCGTGTCCCATCTTATGGGAGCACAGGTTCTCTTCCTGGCTCTGCTCTTAACTTGTTATATGATACTGAGTAATTCACATTTTCTTCTGGACTTAACTCTCTGGACAATGAGCGAATTGGACAAAATTATCTTCTAGGTCTCTTTCAGTTCTGTGCTCCTGGGAATCTGTAGCTGTGATCTTTTACTTATAGAATATCTTATTCAGTGTAGTCTGGGGGCCTGACTTGGGTTCAGTCTTGGCTTCCCTAGCCCTGTCCCACTATCCAAGCACTAATAAAGCGCCCCTCCTGTCCGGTTTTAATATCTGTTCATATTCCCTTGGCCCTTTTGGTGGGTCCAACATTTCCCTCTGATAAAACATGCTACCTGCCCTCAGCAAATGGGTAAAGTGCCAGTCAGTCAGCATAAGAAAATGATTTGGCTATTTTAGTGTCTAAACAACCCTAGGATTTTCAATCCTTTCCAAATGGGTTATCTTTACTAGAACTTGAGCAACTGATTATTATGGGTGGCCAGTCTTCAGACTATCCTCCTCCCTGTCAGTCTCCCACTTACTGCACAGAAAGTTTTGCCACTTTCTAGAATTGAGCGATATCCAGTGCATCGGCATAGGTTACCTAAAAGTAGAGGAAATATAATATGTAAATGGGTTTTATTTTGAGAGGCTTATTTAGAAACTTAGAGCTGATGTGACTTTATTAGGATTTCTAATGTCAGGAAATAAGGCTTTAATTATGATTTTTATCCAATTAGTGTTTTCTCTAATTAGAACCAAAAAGTATTCTCTCTCTGCTTAGGATTTCAGATTTAGAGTTGGAGGAGACATTAAGGGACATTAGTCTAACCTGATATAATCTATTCACATCAGTGAATCAACCATGACTGAGTAAATGCCTACTATGTGTAAAGCTCTGCCTGTGATGCTGGGAATACAGAGACAAAATGATGATAGTTAATAATAATAACAGCAACTATAAAAATTAGCATTTCTATAGTCCTTTAAGGTTTGCAGGACGCTTTACACATGGTGTCTCATTTGGACCTTACAATACCTTTGTAATGTAGAGGCTATTATTATACCCATTTTTAAATGAGGAAACTGGCTCTGGGAGGGATTGAGTGACCGCTCAGGGTCACTGGTAAGTGTGAAAGGAAAGATTTATACTTAGATTTCCCCAAGTCTAAGGCCAGCATTCTATCTTCTATGCCACAAACAGTTCTTTCCTTCAAGGAGCTTACTTTCCAATTGAGAAAACAATAATTACAC
>CM053580.1:73193753-73249390 GCA_028627135.1 Pseudochirops cupreus
ATACATAAAGTAGGGTCCAGGACTCTTCTAAGACACTGGGCTCACACAGGCCTAGTTCAGTCTTGGGTCTTGACTCCAAAAGAGTCAATTTATCTTCTTTTGGCTTATTATCCCAACTTGGATTAATCCGGGAAAGTTTTCAAATTAAAACAAGTATAGCTAATGTTCAAGACACATCAAATATGGGTAACAGTAAATCTGCCATTTATTTTTTTAATTTAACATTTTATTTTTCTCTGATTACATGCATAAACAATTTTTTAACATTTGTTTTTTAAAATTTTGAGTTCCAAATTCTCTCCCTCCTTTTCCCCCTCCTTGAGAAGGTAAGCAATTTGCTATGTGTTATACATGTGGAGTCATGCAGAACATATTTCCATATTAGTCATAATGTGAAAGAAAACACAACCCCCCCCCAAAAAAAGGTAAAAAATGGTATGCTTCAATGTGCATTCAGATTCAATCAATTCTTTCTCGGGAGGCAGATAGCAGTTTTCATAATAAGTCCTTTGGAATTGTCTTGGATCATTGTATCTCAGAATAGCTAAATTATCCACAGTTGATTATCATACAATATAAGCACCTGCCATCTTTCCAAGCTTCAGATAATACACTAGAGACACTTTAGGTTAAAAAAAGGTTTTAAAAATCTGACAAAGTTCAGACAAAAGATAATATCAACCCATAAAACTATTAAGTAAAGGTATATAGAGCCCTGCATTCTGACTTTTTGTTTCTTCCACTCAGTTGGTACTACTTAAATGAGATAATATTTAAAAACACTTAGCATAGGACCTGGCACATAGTAGGTATTATATAAATGTATATTCCCTTCCTTCTTTCCAAGATCAACAATGATTTCTCAATTCCCCAAATTCAATGGTATTTTCTCAAACCTCAACCTTCTTAACCATTTCCTCCTTCTTGATAGTCTTCCATTTCAGGCTAGCTCTCAATCATCATTCTCCTTGATCTTTCAACTGTATTTGACTTTGTTGACAGTTTCCTCCTTGACCTTCCCTCATTTCTTAGCTTCCATAATATTACTCTCTCTTTGTTCTCCTTCTATTTGAGTATGCCTTCTTAGTCTTTTTTTTTTTGCCTGTTCTTCCTCCTTCTATCCCTTTGGCATGAATGTCTCACAAGACTCAATCTTAGACTCTCTTCCTTTCTCTCTATGCTTTCATTCATAGTGACCTCACTTTATTCCATTAATTTAATTATTATCTCTTTACAGATGATTCACATATCTAGTCCCAAATTTTCGCCTTTGTTCCAATTCAACATTCCCAACTCCTTGCAAGACATCCACTCAGATGACCTAAAAGCATATTGTTCAGGTAACTAAGTAGTACAGTATAAAGAGTTCTGGACTTAAGAGTTAGAAAGAACTGAGTTCAAATCTCACCCCTGACACTTAAGAGTTTGTATTATCCTAAGCAAGTCATTTAACCTCTTCCTCAGTTGTTCACCTCATCTGTAAAATGAGGGAATAATGGCATCTACATCACAGAGTTATTGTGAAATTAGTACATGTAAGACACTTTGCAAACTATAACGCCTAAGATATAAAGGTTATTACCACTAAAATTGTATTTCCTTCCAACTACTTGATGGCATCACTATTTTCCCTCTTATCTAGGTTTGAAGCCTTAGGATCATCTTGGACTCTTCTTTGCTCTTTCTCTCATTCCTCCCCTACCCCCATACAAATAGTTGTTGGGTTTCACCAATTCAACATCAATAACATCTCTTAAAGTGCTCCCCTTCTCTGTAGTTACAATGCTACCACCCTTATCTAGCCTGGATTAACCCTCACCTGGACCATCGTCTTGGTTTCCTAACTAGTATCCCTGCCTTTAGTTTCTCTCATTTAACATCTATCCTTTGCATGACTACCAAAAAGATCATTGTAATAGACAGGGCTGACCATGTCTCTTCTGCTCAGGAACTTCTAAATGTTCTCTCTAACCTGTAGCATAAAATACAAATGCGTTAGCCTGGCATTTACAGACCTCTATGATCTGGCTCTAACCCCTTCCAGACTTACTTAATATTTCTCAACTTCGTGTACAACTAGTTAGTCCTTTATCTAGTCATGCCCTCTCCTCACAAGTTCCGTGTTTGGAAGGCACTCCCTTTACATCTTCACCTGTGGAAAATCTTTTATTCTCTCAAAGTCCAAGTTAGGTGCTATCTCCTCCATAAAGCATTCAGCCAGATGGGGGAATCTTTCTCTCCTCAAATTTCCTTAGACTAATTTATCTCATGTATCCTTATTGCAATCTATCTTTGTTTATACTAATCTGTGTATTTGTCATATTTCCCCCATTAGAAATGTAAGTTCCCTAAAGGCAGAGATTATTTTGATTTGTTTTTCAATATAGTATTCCTTGGCTTTAGGTCAGTGACTGGTGCATAGTAATTACTCAATACATTTTTTTTGGAATTGAAGAATTTTGGTTACAAGATCTGAATTTAGGTGTTTTTTTTTTCCTTTTTAATTCCTGTATTGCTCTTTTCCCACTCTCCCACTCCCCTCAAACTTTTTAGAATCTGTCCTTGTCTCATCTGTAATGGCCAGCAAAGAAGTACTTAGCACCTTGTTTTAGCTACTTAATTATTTGGTACCTTGTTTCAGTTCAAGTTTCTTTTAAGCCTTGCCCATGATTATATCAAGTCTTTGTTAAGAAACAGAAATTGTGAACCCCACAACTTGTGAACCCCAGAACATGTGAATCCCTGTTGCTGATGCAACAGGAAGGGGAGGAGCTAATGACCATATATAAGGAGAAGCCCAAGCTGAGAGAGAGCAGAACTGAGAAGAGATCACTTGTGGAGGCAGAACTGAGAAGGGCAACATGGTGGTGGCCAGACACTCTGTCTGCTCTGTCTGTGTTGATTTTTATTTTTGATACTTTGTACAGAAGCCCTGGAACCTTACCAGAAGCCCTGAAAGAGGATTTTCTTATTGTCTGTTCACAGAAGTCCTGGAGGAGGGATTTCCTGGGACTGTACTGATGATTTGCGTTGAGTTCTCAGACCTTGTATGTGGGTCTGTGTTGATTTCACAGGCAAATAGTGAATTGATGGTGCCGGCAATGTGTATGAATGTTGTTTTGGCTCTGTTAAGCTTTGTCTTCCCAGAAACAGAAACTGTGAAGGACTTGAGGTGGACTGGACACTGTGAGCTTCAATATGGAACAGGAACTGGACGAGGAGCTGGATGAGGAGCTGGACAAGGAGCTGAAAGCTGCCTACCTTTGAATCCAAGTGACAGTTGGGTAGATTCAGGCAGGAGCTGAACCCATGGAAGAGGAACCATGAAATCTGAGAGCCAGCCTTGAGTCAAGATGAAAAAAGGTCTCCTTGGGTACTTAATGATGACTGAGAAGACCATGATTTACTGTGGCCTAGGGGTGGGAGAACACAGACCCACACACAAGGTCCCACCTAGGGGTGGGAGAACTGTACCTTGTACCTCTTAAGGATGATTGATTTCAGGATGGTTGGAAACTAATTGGAGAATTAAGAAGAAAGAAGACTTTTTGACTGAGAGATTAAGACAAGGTGACCTAGGGGTGGAGAACTTTGACCTGTGTACTTTGTGTCCCTTAGGGAGGCTTGCTCCTTAAGGATGACTGAGTTAAGGACTTACTGAATGATATCTTTTGCTTAAAACTATGTGGCCACTTTGGTGAAAACTATATTACTTCAGTGACAAACTATTATGTTATAACATTGTGAATGTTGTACTTTGGTTTCTGTGAGTGTTTTGCTTTAATTTACTGCTGAATAAATAGAGAGTTCACTATACTATGTAATCAGAACCTTGAAACTGTTCACAGCAGCAGTCCTCTGGAGAGCTGCTTGTGCTTGACTTTGCATCATCTTCCCTGTTCTTGTACAAGATTTGACAATTTCATTCTTCCTCTCCTGATTTCCCATAGGTAAAACGCTAGGTTACTACTAATAATTGATCTATTTGCCATATCTTGAGGATGCTAGGAGCTCAGTAGGTTTCCTCAGATTTTCCAATCCAGTAAAGAGCAAACATGGGTTAATAGAAGGTTGAATTCAGAGGCTTAGAAAGTTTGTTCCTCACAAATGTAATAGGCTTTTTACCTGCCCTGCCCATCTCCATCCCAATTCCTCCTTTATCTAAACCTACCTCCCAGGGCTTCAGTCAGCTGCTGTGGAGAGGGCTCTGGGTTGTTCCTCAGGAGAGCATACAAGGACATCACCATCCCTGGGGTGCAGAATCCACACTGAGTGCCATGTCCTTTGGCAATCCTCTCCTGGGTTGGTGTACATGTAGGCACAGGATTATAAGAGGCAGAGCAGAAGAATGCTTAGAGATCATCTAGTCCAGGGCTTTCTAACCTTTTCTGTGCCTATGATGCCTATGACCATCTTGTGATGACCCCTCCAATGACCTTTGATGCCTATATTCATAACTGAAGGAAAGGAATTGAAAGAAACAGGTAGAGTTTAGTGAAAATAAAGATGTAATTCCCCTCACATCCCACCCTCATCCAAGTTCTTAGATTCCCTGAATTCTACTCATGGACCCCTTGAGGACCCTAGGTTAAGAACCCACGAACTAGTCCAATTCCCTCATTTCCTAGATGGAGAAGTCAATGCCCAAAGAAATTACTTTTTCAAGGTTACACAGGAAGTAAGTTGAAGCAACTAAGTGCTAGAGAGGCTATGGGTCTGGAGTCAGGAAGACCTGAGTTCAAATCCAGCCTTAGACACTTACTAGCTGTGTGGTCCTGGATAAATCATTTAACCTCTGTTTGGCTCAGTTTTTTTCAATTGTAAAAAGGAGCTAATAGCAGCACTTTCCTTACAGGGATGTTGTGAGGAGCAAATGGGATAATATTTATAAAGAGCTTAGCACAGTGCCTGGCACATAGTAGGAACCATATAAGTGCTTATTCCCTTCCACTAGTAAGTTGACCAAGCAGAATTTGGCCTAGTTGGTCCAGACCAGTTTTGAATTTGAACCAAGGCCACCTGATTCCAAATCTAGGGCTTTCCCCCCAATGCCATGCAGGCCTTATCATTAATTTTTATTCTGAAAAAAACCCAAACCAAAACCTCACACAGTGTATGGACTGAGCTCCTGGCATTGCCAACCCTGTCTGGTTGCCACTAACACTCTCACAAGATAGTGATAGAGGATAAATGTGTTATCGAATGTGTCAACAGACTACTTTAAAATTAATTGTCTCATTCCTGTATGTATCTAGATTTTTACAAAGTGAGCCAAATGCTGGGAAAATGACTTTTTTTCAAAGTCCTCAATGTTTTGTTGAAGTCAGGAACAGAATCCACCCTTAAAGTACAAAGATAAGTGAAATTAAACATGGATTTTTACTCTAGGATTTGTAAAAGGATTAAGCCAAGCTTGCCATTAGTATACTAGATGTAAATAGACATGACATACTTCTGTAGCATTTAATGATTTTTTTTTAGAATTCTCATAAAGATTATGTATTCTTTAGAACAGTATGGTTCTCAAACTTCCTAATGCTGTGACCCTTTAATACTCGTATGTGGGCGTATCTGCATGTGGGCAGACCTGCCTGGAGACAAATAGAGGAGCAGTGTCTCGGTTCCTAAGACCATCGGAAATATGTGTTTTCTGATGGTCTTAGGTGACCCCTGTGAAAGGGTCATTTGACCCCCAAAGAGGTTGTAGCCTACAGGTTGAGAACTGCTGCTCTAGAACATAGATTTTTTTTCTACTGGGATTTCACATTGAGTTCACATTACCATGCATATTTATTAGATTAATTTGTGCATATGTATCTCCTCCCCCCATCCCCAATTAGATTGTAAACTCCAGAAAGAGTGGGGAGTTGGTCTTACCAAACTTTATATCTCCCACTATTGCCTGCCTAGAACACAGGACTCTGCCAAGAGTAAATGCTCAGTAAATGGTGAGTTGAATTGAATTGCTCCAATGCAGTATTCCACCACTGGATATGAAGCCTGGACTTTATCATATCAAATTGGGAACTTACTTAACACAGTGTCTAACTACAGCTCCACAAAAGTAGAAGAAGAATAAGAAAGAGGAATACCATAATTTCAGAGAAATTCATCACCTCCTTTTCCCTATCTTCAGCTGATTCCTTCTAAGACAGCCAGACAATGGATGAAAATCAAAATTTCTACTTACATAATTAGAACTTCAAGGCTCAGATAGCATGGTGAATATAGGATTATGATGGGAAAAACTTCTTAAAAATGACAGAGGCAGTGTGGTGGGATGAAAAGCACATTAGATGAGAAGGCAGAAGACCTGGGCGGTAGTTTGGACTCTGTTCTGGGACCTGCCATGTGACTGTAGGTAGGCTGCTGCCTCTCCCTGCAGGGTTCCATCATTTGTTTTTTTTTTCAGACTATAGTCTTACATTTAGAGGCTTATAACACTAAGGACAAAATGCCCACACCCAAAACAATGAATATCAATAAAGAAATGTGAACTCCAGGAATAAATTGTAATATTAAAGAAACCAGGATGAAAGAATGAAGGGTACAGACTTTGCAGGATCAATTACAATGGCACAGATGTAGCTGCTTATAATTTTTAACATGAAACATGAAAAAGAGAGCAATTTGGCATAGCACATTACAAAACAACAACCACCTTTGGATAAGGCTTTGAAGTAATGAGTCTCTTTCCTTTGGAAAGTACCCACTATAATCAGGCAGCACCTTGTTTATGATGCCAACCAATTAGGGCTCAGTTTAGAGATCAGATAGAAGGATTCATTCAAATTATCATCTCTCTCTATAAGGTTTTGAATTAGGAAGAGATTGCCACTTTTGTCCCAGGCAAGAAACTTAGATTCTGGAGTCAGGGTGGGTGGAGGGTAAAATTTCATTCATAGCCTACTGTAGGGCAGATGAGATTCCACAATGGTCTGTTTGATTGATTCCAAGTCTGAACTAATGCTAAAGAACCAGTGATAGAAATGCCCCTGAATGCCACCCATATAGGGAGGACCACTTCAAATGCTATTTTTTTGCTGTCCTTTTAAATTTTATTCAGGGTTTTTTGTTTGTTTTTTTAGTGTTCCTTCATTTGTAAAGTGAGAAGGCTGAAAGAGATAACCAATAAGGTCAACAATTTCTGATTTCATGAGAAAAAGCTAACATGCTCTTACCTGAACAGGATGAATCCTGGTTCTGGTGCTACCAATACCTTCCACTGTGGTGACTGCAGCACCATGCAGAGAGCAGATGGGAAGCAGACAAGCAGTGACAGCATAATGTCTTCATATTTGATACACAAGTATAATCAAGGTCAGTAATACAATCATGTTTGGTGGGACTACTGGAAAAGAGTGGTGAATAGTAGAAAATCCTCACTGCTTGTGAGTGCCAGGAGGTGAGTACTTTTGAAGGGTTTAGAATATTCTTTGAGGAAAATAAAAGCTTGAACTCCTCTCTGCTGACTTTGTAGCAGTTATAAAGATCAGTAACCCCCAGGGTGAAGCTGGAATGGTCCTGGTCCTTGAGGAGTTTGGTTGAGAATCAGTATTGGTAAGTCCCATAGCTAGCAATGGTGGCACCTAGAGTGGAGAAGCATTGGATCTTGGGACACAAGAGTCCTTGGAGTAAATAACCTTGTAGGTTATCCATAATGGAGAGATTGAATCACAGGACGAGTCAGAGGCAGATGCTGGGGAAACTTCATCCCAGGATGGAAAAAGATGAGGCTGGGCCAGGGAAAAGATAATCTAGTAGCTTCTGATTATAGCTAATTATTTATTGACTGGGTACTAAGTTCAGTTGTTTCTATCTCTTGAAAGAGTTCAAGTGTTGTCAATACTCTAAGTTTTGACACCCATAGGTAAAGCCTTCATTGCCTTACTTATGGCACTCCTGTGATATTGTTAAAAATGGACTTCTGAGTCAGGATACTATGTATTTTCATATTGGCTCTGATATTTATTAGATATGAGAAGTTGGGCAAGTCACTGAATATCTTTGAGCCTCAGTTTCTCTATCTGTAAAATGTGGTTAATACTACTTATACCATCTCAAGGATCTGTTGTGTGGGAAATGCCTTGTAAACTGAAAAAATATTTTAGACAGACAAGCACAGAGCCAGAATTTGGATGTAAGGATAATTAGTGGCAAGCAGTAAGCACTTGTGAACATATGGCTCTATGTCAGATGTCTGCAAGTTAGACCTCTGGGAATACTCTGGTGGAGAGTTTGAGGATAACTGTAGTGGCAACCACACTGGCATACCCAGGATGGATACTAGCACAGGTTCTTAGATCTGCTTTACTAGGAAAGAGAGCTGTTGAAGGGGTCAACAGTCTTTTTAAATTACATTCATGAGTTCAGGGGAAAAGTCAGCAACCTGAGCTTCAGAGAAAAAACAGAGAAAATACAAGCAGAGAAATAAAGACCAACAGACAGGGCTCTGAGTGCCTGAATCACCTGTATACTTTATATACATCCCTAGATGGAGAGAGCCTTTACATCTGAGTAGTAGGGGAGCTCTAAACATACAACCACTCAGAATCTTGACCGTCTCATAATTGAGCCCCTAAAGCAAAATGCCAACTCAGAGTATATATATGTACTTCTCAGAGCCAGAAGGCATGACAACCCTCATGACTCAGTGCCTAATTAGAAATGAGCAAAATGTGGGAAAGCCTTCCTATAAGCAAACCTCGCCAAGCTAGCTTCACTTAATGGGCTCCACATGAGGCTTATGAATGGGTGGGAAGATCTTAAATCCCATTAATGTTGTAATGATGTGGGATGCTATGAGGCCATCTGGGTAGGTAACTGAGGAAGGAGGGCAGTTACCTGGAAAATAGGTAAGTTGGGAGTTTCTTAAGATGACCTTTGCATTCTTAACTACAATGTTGCTTGAAATCAGCCTGATGTTGGAGGAAGCAAGGGATAGAGATATCTCATTGTGTTTCTCCCACTGCCTTTAGCCTTCCCTGTTTTAGCCATGCCCGGGGAGCCTTTGGCAAGGTACCCAGAGGCAGGAGACTGTTAGTAATCATAATCAGATGTCAGATCTCTTGGATTTTGGTATTTTAGGACCCATGGATAGTGTTAGGAGTTGTATTAAATAATATCTCTCCTGAGAACACGAGAGCATAAACCTAGTCAAGGAATGTTTCCCATTGAACTTCATGCTGGATGTTTTTCAGGTCTTTAGAAAGGATACCTTATTTTCTTGGAAACGGGGTCACACTTTGATACCATCACTGTACAGGCCCCACAGCCGCCTCCTCCACAAGCATATTTGGTTCCTGTGAGACGGACTAGACAGATAGCAGTCAAGGAAAAGATCTGATTCCTCATATTTTGTCCCTATGGTAGAGAGCATGGCGTAGTGGAAAGAGGGCCAGCCTTGGCATTAGGAAGACCTGCGCGCAGTTCCTGCTGCTGATAGATACAGTATGGTCCAAGTCACACATTCTCTTAAGGGAATTCAACCATCAGTCTGGCCTTGCAGGATGGCTCCCAGAGCCAACGTCTGTCATTTTCTGAACCAACCTTTCCTTTATATCCGTCCCCTCCCCAAGACCTGTCAGTGTCACCTCACCATCCCCTCCCCATACACACACACTTCCTCCCTCCCTGGGTATAGTGGATAGGCCTGAGCTAAGCCCAGCAAACCAGGGCTGGAGCCCAGATCATCTGTGAAAGTATCTGGGACTTTTTATGCCTATCATTTAACCTTTCTTCACTAATCCTGATCCCTTCCATCAGTCAGTCAGTCAGTCAACAGGTATTTATGAAGCACTTACTATATACAAACCCTGGAATATAAAGAAAAGCAAAAACACTGTTCCTGCCCTCAGGTAGTTCACACTCTCGTGGAGGAAATAGCATTTAAACAACTATACATTTCAATAACTATATATATATGTATGTATACATATAAAAATAACTATATTTATAAATAAATATACACACATGTAACATATAAAGCAAGCATAGATAAATGTGTGTATATATGTATCTTGCATACACAAATACATACATACTTGGAGGAAATTTAAACAAATTTTAAAACCTGTGTGCTGTGAGTTTGGGGGAAACATCTCTCCTATAATAGTAGCCTTAGGAGTCAAAGAAATAGAGCCAGAAGCAGGGGGGTGTAAAATAAAGACACTCAATCTGATTCCACCTCAGAGGGAGGTTTCCACTACCTTAGACCTTCAGTGCACATGATGACATTAACTGCAGGGAAATGCCCCTAACCTGAACAGACCTGATTTGGGGCACCTCAGAGAGGCTCCCTTTACCATCTGTCCCAGGATGGAGAAATATGAGGCTGGGCCTGGGAAAAGATCATCTAGTTAGCTTCTGATTATAGCTAATTATTTATTGACTGGGTATTAAGTTCAGTTGTTTCTACCTCTTGAAAGAATTCAAGTGTTGTCAATGCACTTTAAGTTTTGACACCCATAGGTGAAGCCTTGATTGGCTTACTTATGGCACTCCTGTGATATAGTTAATGAATGGGCTTCTGAGTCAGGATACTTATCTCTGTATTTTCACATTAACTCTGACATTTAGTAGATATGAAAGGCTCTTGAGGACCTTTGTCAGGCCCTTTGACCGAAGCCAGACTTCATAGAACAATCCTGTTTTTGTTCTGTGAAGTTTGGATTTGGTCAAAGGGCCACACCTGGGGACTAGAGGGCCTCATGTGGCCTTGAGGCCCAAGGTCGGGTTCCCTGGCTAGCTCCTGGGCTATATACAAACAAATTTCCTCCAAGTATGTATGTATTTGTGTATGCAAGATACATGTATGCGCACATTTATCTATGCTTGCTTTATATGTTATATGTGTGTATATTTATTTATAAATATAGTTATTTATATATACATATACATATATATATGTATAGTTATTGAAATGTATAGTTGTTTAAATGCTGTTTCCTCCATGAGAGTGTGAACTGGGCTAGCCTTTCCTCTTGATTTATTTACCTTCAGTCAGATGGACCTAGGTGGGAGGAATTGTTCTCTGGGAAGCTCATAGGATCTCTGCTCTGGGGAAATTCCCCAATATATACATCACACACACATTTCTGCATGCGTACACATCAATATACACAACGACACACACGTATGCATACATATATGGATATAGACATGCAAGTGTATACATATATGTATGTACACATGTGTCTATTATGTATTTACACACAAGTGCTTTTCTATATATTCTAAATCATGGAGCTCATGGAAGGGAATTAAATGTAAGATGATTGCAAAAGGAGGAGGAAGCCGTGTTGTGAAGGGCTTTAAAAGCCAAACATAGGAGTTTATAATTGATCATGGGGCTAATGGGGAGCTACTAGAGTTTATTGAGGAATGGGGCAGAGCGTCATGTATCCTGACCCAAAGCACTTTGGAAGCTGAGTGAAGGATGGAGTAGATGGGAAGAGACTGGAGCTTTAGCAGTCTATGCCTTGAAGCCTTTTGTTGTGTGAGAGAAATGCCCATGGGGCACTGGCCAACCAAGTCTTCCTCTTAGAGAAAGAGCTAGTCTCTTGCTTTGCTCCTTGGGCCAGAGGACTCCTGCTTGTTTTCAATGTCCACATTGGAATGAAAATGTTCCCTATCAGTTAACCCTTTGCTCAGCTCTTTATCCTGTCCTCTGTAACCATTGGGTTATGGGGAATGAATTTTGCCCCAGGTTAGATTCTATATGAATAAGAAACTACAATTATCCCTTCCACATCGCACTTTCAATATATCATGGGTTGGCATAAGAAATTAAATGGAAATTTTTTGCGGAGTTTTGCAGGATCCATAGACACATGTGAAGGCCAGCAGATGACACAGAAAATGTTTAGAAACTTAGAAATGCATAAAATATATGTATAATATTGTATAATATCAGCATATTTTATCTTTTAATACCATAATAATTCTGACTTTTTCTCTGATCCAGAGGGAGGGCCAAAAAATTTTATGTGGATTTTCCAGATTGCAAGGGTGCTGTGTCCCCTAAGCCCTGTAATGTGGAAACAATAACTGTAGTGGAATTTCTAGATAAGTAAAAGTGGTGAAGGCATTAGTGGGTACTGAAAATAACATTAAAATTATGACTATAAGACACATATTGCAAATGTGTGCCTTTCAATGGCAATGTTAGGATAAACGACTTTTAGCATGTACACATTCCTGAACTTCTTGCCACGGAGGTACAGGCTTTAGATGAGAAGGATCAGTTCCAAGACAGCTGATTTAAAGGATTTTCAAGGATAATTTTGACTATACATGATTTTCGCTTGTGTGCTGAGAGGTTGGAACCTAAACCCATGTAAGTTGAGAACACCGTGTCAGTTATGTGACCCTAAATGAGCCATCTATCCCTTCAACATCCCAGGAAATCCTCTGAGATGATGAGTTGCCAACTGACTTGGTGGAAGAAGCTTCCACATCAGAAATTCCCTATATCAATGCAATTATAGATCAAGAGGATCTTTTCCAAAAGAATGGCTTCTGTGGATAATGAATGAATGAAGAGATAAACAAATAAATGAACAAAAGCTATCCAGAAGGGAAAGATCCTATTTGGGGATTTGGTTTAACCTAATTCAATATATTTAGACCTGTGGACCAAGATACTCCATGCCTTGTTACAGGGAATTGTCTGAAGAAATTGATATGGATACCCAGAGAACACAGCAACCAATTAGATTTTAAAAAGCTACATATAGAAGGAGGTGAAGAAAGTAACTGAGGGTGCCAAAACAAGGCATGATCCTGGAAGAAGTGTCTACAGTGAGAAAGCTCAGAACAAGCTGAGGTTGGAAATGAGAACGAAGGAGAAAAAGAAAAATAATAAAAATTACAAAGTTTTAAGTTAAAAAAAACTCTGTCTTTTAGGAAAGAAGAGTCTCCAGGCAGAGATGGGATGGCTCTTTGGGCTGACTTGCACAGAGATGACTAATCAGGAGCAGGAGAGTATGCCTCGTTCTCATTCCGGTTCTGCTTTGTTTGCCAAATACGGCTGTTGTCAGACTGGGAAGGACAGAGCAAATGTGGCTGATAGGAAATCAATACTCGAGACAAGTAAGAAGATAATAATAGGGCACTTAAGTGCTCTTTGATATTGTTTGGTGCCCTGACTCAGATGACAACATCCTCCTACTATTGAAAGAACTGGTATATGGGACTGCTGGACCAATGGCAGTAATATTTTTAAGACTATGGAGAACAGGAGGAGGGCAAACGTCATTTTGATTTTTTTTCCAGTGATAGAGAATGGAATTGATAGACCAATGAGTTTGACTTTTATTCCTAGCAAAATTCTAGGATGTAATATTTAAGATATGATTGATGAACATTTGGAAAAGGAAGCACCAATCCCAAAGAGCTAATGTGGCAACGTCAAGGACAGGTTATGGAAGAATAATCCTATTTCTTTCTTTCTTTTTTCCTTTCCTTTCTTTTCTTATCTTTATTCTTTTCTTTCTTCCTCCTCCTCCTTCTTCTCCTCTTCATCTTCCTTCTTCTTCTCCTCCTCTTCTTTTTCCTCCTCCTCCTCCTCCTTCTCCTTCTGTTTCTAAACTAGTAGAGCAGAGAAATGGGGTAGACATAGTTCACCTGGATTTTAGCAAAGCCCTTGAGAGTGTTCAAGAAAGTCCAGAGAAGCCATTCTTTTGGAAAAGATGGAGCTAAGTGGATAACAATATAATTAGAAGGATTCAGAACTGGTTGAATGGCTAGACTCAAAGAGTAGTCATTAATGGTTCCATTTTATTGTGGGAGGAGGTTTCCAGTGCATTTCCTTAGAGATCTGTGTTTAGCCCTGTGCTATTAACATTTTTATTAATGATTAGGAGAAAGGCATAGATGGGATCCTTTTCAAGTTTGTAAATGACATAAAGCTAGGAGGAATAGCTACCACGCTGGATGGCAGAGCCAGGATCCAAGGAAATCTTGACAACTCCCATAACTGATCAGTTGCCAAGACACCTCTACAACATCTTTTACATCTCTCCCCTTCTGTCTACTTACACAGCCTCCACCCTACTTAAGGCTCTCATCACCTCTTATCTGGATTATTGCCATAGCCTCCATATTGGTTTCCCTGCCCCCACTTTCCAATCCATCTTCTGCATAGATGCCATATTGATATTCCTAAAACATAAATCTCATGTCTCACCCTCTCCCCTCCCCTTCATAAATCTTTAATGATTCCTTATTAAACCTCTAGGATACATTTCTAAATCCTCAGTCTGAACTTTAAGGCCCTGCCCATGCCTGGGATACTCTCCCTTCTTATTGCAACTCTTGACTTCCCAGGTATCCTTTAGGACTCAATTAAAATCCCACATTTTGCAGGAGACCTTTTCAGGTCCTTCCCTATTGCTAGTGCCTTCTCCGTGAGATTACTTTCCATCTACTTTGCATATGTCTTGTATGTACATATTTGTTTGCATGTTATGATGCAATTGGAATGCATTAAAATGTGAGGTCCTTGTGGCTAGACAAGGTATGTATGCTTTTCTTTGTATCTGCAGGCTTAGTTCAGTGCTTGATACATGATAAACACTTAATAAATGCTTATTGACTGAGTCCACTGTTTGTTTTTTTGTCTATCTTCCAGGTTTATTTCATGTCTCTTCCTCTCCATCACACACCCTCTGTTTCAGTCAAATTGGCTTCTCACGTGTTCCTCATTCATGACATTCCATTTCCCACCTCTCTGGCTTTGTAGACATGATCCTCCATGTCTGGAAAGCACTCTGTCTTCCCCTCTGTTTTGTGGAATCCCTAGCCTTCCTTCCAAGCATAGTTCCAATATCACCTCCTACAGTTTCCCTGATTCCCCCAGATTTTATTAGTCTTTCCTTCTTGAAATTCCTTGGTATTAATTTCTATATATGTTGCATTTGCTTACTTCAGTACATGTGATATCATTCCAGTAGCATGTAAGCCTACTGTTTCATTCAATTATTCATATTATCTTTATTATTAATAAACATTTAACTGCATATAGAGCTCTAAAGTTTACAAAGTGCTTTACATACATTCTCTAATTTGAGTCTATCTACACAGCCTTATGAAGAAGATAGTACGATTTTTATTGTGCATGGATTACACATGAGGAAAGAGACTCAGAAAGGCTAAGTAAATACAGCGCTGGGTCTGGAATCACTATGTTCTGAGTTCTAATGTGACCTCAGACACTTACTAATTGTGGGACCCTGGGTAAGTCCCTTACCCTCTGTTTGCCTCAGTTTCCTCATCTGTAAAATGAGGATAATAACACCACATACCTTTCAGAGGTTTTGAAGATCAAATGAGATAACATTTGCAAAGCACTTAGCTCAGTGCTTGGCTTACAGTAGACACTATATACATCCCTTCCAAGCCAAGTGATTTGCTGTAGGTCATATTACTCGTTAAGTAACTTATCCCAGATCATAATTGCAGACTCTCACCCAGCTTTTCTGACTCCAATGCCAGTACTGTCTCTCTACTGTGTAGTTAACTGAATTGACTGTTATGATGTCTGCAATGCTGAATGGTACAATAGACTAGTGTTGGGTTTTTCTCCAAGACTTGCCTAAGGTTGCTCTAAAAATTTCTGGTTCTTCAAAGGATAGTTCCTTACATTTGCACATTAATGAATGCATATTATTTTGAAGAGCTACATAATTCAACATGGAAAGTAAGGGTGTGTGTGTGTGTGGGGGGGAGGGGGAATCTGGCCCAGGAAAACCTGGGTGAAATGGAAGGAAACACGTGTTTTCCCAGAAGCTAATTGCAAGTTAGACAATCCATTTAGCAGTCATGTGCGAGCTAAATACAATAAGAGCTCTTTATTAGGCAATAATACTAGCAGGGTTTTGTGAAGCCCTTTAGAGAATTATTCAAGCTGAGCTAAAGTGCTTAGTTTTAATTTCATGACTATTAACTGGAGACTGGAGAACAAAGCTCTTTTGTAAGGCACTTAGCCCGGTGCCTGGTACATAGTAAGGGCTATATAAATATTAGCCATTATTATTATTATTTTGTGAAATCAGCACATTTTCAAGTTAGGTCAAATAAACGGTATTGATTGATGTTGGGCTTTTTTTTCCAGTCTGACTCTTCATGACCCTGCTTGGGGTTTTCTTGGCAAAGATACTGAAGTGGTTTGTCATTTACTTCTCCAGCTCATTTTATAGATGAGGAAACTGAGGCAGTGTTAAGTGACTTGCCCAAGGTCACGCAGCTAGTAAGTGTCTGAGGCCAGAGCTGAACTCAGAAAAATGAGCCTTCTTGACTCCAGGCCTGGCACTCTAGACCTTGTGCCACCCAGCTGCCCAAAGCAGTATTGGTTAAGTACCAGATGCAAGGTTCTATGCTAAGTACCAGACTGCATTGGACTTTCAGGCAGAGCAGAGTGAAAACTGGGTGCTTGCTGAAGGAGTCTGGAGACTTTGCTGAGGGTTAATTTGTAGAGCAGGTATTTGTAGAAACTATAAACAGCAACTAAGTTGCTAACCACATGATTCCACTCCCCTACTCAATGCACCACTGGCTGCCAATTACTGTCCCTTGAGTAGAATATACACTCCTGCCATTTAATGTTCTTCAAAGATGGCCTCCTACTTTCCACATTTATTACATATTATTTAGGCAACTAGGAGACCCTCTGGATAGAGCACTGGACCTGCAATCAAGAAGAACTGAATTCAAGCGTTATTTCAGACACTTCCTATCCTACCAGGGTGACTCTGACCAAGACATTTAACATCTTTGCCTCAGTAGAGATAATAATAGCATCTCCCTGGAAGGTTTGTTGTGATGATCAAATGAGATAATTTTGTAAACAGCTTAGCACAGTGCTTGGCATGTAGTGAGTACTATATAAAGGCTTATTCCCTTCTCAATGAATATTTATTAAGAACTTACCAAGTGCCAAGTAAATGTGCTATGGGCATATAACGAAAAGGAAAGCTGTGGCTTCCCTGTCCTCAAGGAGCCTGTATTCTAATCAAGGAAATATCTCATTAACATGTAAATGAAAAATAAAAAGAGGGAGAACATTCCAGGCTTGGCAGGCAGGGCAGGTTCAGCCAGGGAGAAGACTGATGGGAGATGTTGTGTTGTGTTGGAGAAAATGCAATATGGCAGGTGTTGTTGGATTGTTGAGTACAGGAAAGAGAATGAAGGCTGGGAAGACTGGGAAGGTAGGAAGGGCCTGGTTCCTTTCCCTCAAACACTGACTGGTCTGACCAGTTATTCTTCACATATTCCATCTTCTTCTTTTGGTCTTTCCCTGGCAGTCCCCCATTCTTAGAATGTTTTTCTTCTTACCTCTGCTTTTTAGAATCTCTCTATTCTTTCAAGGCTCAGACCAAGCGCCACTTCCTATATAAAGTGTTTCCTGATCCCCTCCCTGCTCAGGCATTCCTAGTACCCTCCTCTCTAATTACATTATACTTTTTTATATATTTGCATTTACTCATATGTACATATTTTTTCACAATAGCGATGTGCTATGAGAGCAGGAACAGGTTAATTTGCCCTTGTACCCAAAGAGCCTGGCCCAGTCTGGCTTGGTCCCATTTCCACCAACAGGATCATGCAAGAGGGCCTCTGCCTGAGGAGACACATTTGATAAAGAAGGCTGGTACCAGCTGCTCTGGTTGGGGATGAGAAAAATGTTCTCTTAGTAATAAATACTGATAAATGCTTGTTGATTGATTGATTGAACCTGAAAATAAATCCACCTTTCCAAGACCATTTTCTCATTTGTGAAATGGGAATAATAATAAAGCATGCTACCTACTGCAAAGGCTGTGAACAAAACGTTTTGTAGACTTTGATGTGATATAGAAATGGGGTTGAACATTGTTATGGGGAAAGGATATGATTCTTTCTCAGGTAGGATAGCAGATTTACTTCAGGATCTGCATTCTTCTCTGTCACCTGGAGGAGGGAAAGGAGGTGAGGATTACTGATGGGTATAATTCAATAATTCAGGGCATAGCTCATTTTGACATGTTTGTTTTGGGTATATAGCGATAATATTAAGCTAGATTTAGTCTGGCACCACTTAGTACTGTTAGACCATGAAGACACCTGGAAATTGCTGTGTTTTGTCACATTTACATCAATAGACTCAAGAAAACTTCTCCCTAGAGAGATGCCCATGATAAAAAGGCTGACATCAGCTGTCCTGACTGGGGATGAGAATATTCTAGAATCCTAAAAGAAGGAATGTTACCTTTTTCCATAGTGAATGAAGTGATATGGCTTTCATTTTTAAAAATTAGAAACATTTATTCTGACATTAACAAACACTGACTAAAATGAGCACCTCCACATACACTGTAGAACAGAAAAAAAGATTATTATACAAGAAACTGCCCGTCTCTATTATATCTAACTTGTTGTCTTTTTAAAAGTCTATACTAGATTTAATATGTAATTTTTGAAACTGTCTTGTTTCTCTGTGATCTTCTAACCTTCCTTCTGTTCTCTTTTGTGCACTGAAAAACAAAGGCCTTTCATTTCTTGGTCAAATCAAGTGAAGGAACATATAAAGTGCTTTGCAAACCCTAACATGCTATATAAATGTTAATTATTATTATCGGTGACATTTTACTTGAGAAAATTCAAGATTCAGATTTAAATTTCTTGGATCATAGAGTCAGAGCCCTTCAAAGACAACTAATGCAAGTTCTTTACTTTATGGATGAGGGATCTGAGTCTCAGAAAGGGTAAGTGATCAGCCCCAGGTCACACAGGTAGCGAGTGTTGGAAGTGGGATTTGTACCTAGGGCCACAGATGCTAAACCTAGCACTCTTTCCCTTGCACCACACTGCCCCCTAGTGGCTTATGCTAAAGCCCAGGCATCCAATATGGGGTCCGGAGGCAAAACAGTACAAATTGTTTGCCTTGATAGGGTAGGGTATTTTATCTGAGATTTCAGCAAAAATTTTTTTCCTAATTAACATGTCTAGTTAGCTAGTAGTTAACTAATTGATTAGGAAGTCTTGTTCCTTTGGTCGTGGAGCCATAGCTTCCCTCAAAGAGAAATCTTGAATTGCAAAAGACTAGAGATTTCTCGGGATTTGTGGTGGATTTTATTCAGGTTTCTAAAAATCTTATTTATATATACTAATATATACAATATACACTAATATATTATGTATACAATATATTATATATATACACAATATGTACTAATATATACAATATATTATACTAATATATAAATATATCCTCTGTCCTATATCTGAAGTAGTTAAAAAGCTTATAGAGATTACATAATATGAAAGTGTAGTATTAATTATTTAATGAGACTTTCTTCCATTTAGGGAGCTCAGATATTGTGTATTACAATTAGACTTGTCTTCAAATCTGAAATAAAAGTTTAGACAGATATATCCTGTAATTCACATCTTATGACTTTGTCCCTAGTTCTTATTCTCTATCCATGAGGAAAGGAAAGGAAAATGTTAAGTAATAATAATAATAATAATATCAATAATGCCACCTATTTAAAGCAAGCACGATGATTTGCCCCCCCCCAAAATAATTCATCTGTTTTAATGATTCTTGGCAGTTGGGGGGGGGTAGGGTGCTGGACCGGGAGGTAGGAAGACATGAGTTCAAAACCAGCCTTACACACTTACTAGTCACCTTCAACAAGTGGCTTAGTCTTTGTCAACCTCATCTTTCTCATCTGTAAAATGTAGTTAATAATAGCACCCACCTCCCATGGTTGTTGTGAGGATTAAATGAGATATTATTTGTAAAGTATCTACTGAATCTTAACTATTTACTCATCTCAACTAATTCTCTTAATATCTCCTTTTCCAAGAAAAACAAAAACAAAATGCTCACATTACCCCTAGAAACACAAAGGGTTTAGTACTTATATTTTGTTAAGAGTGTGAAAATAAATGTTCTCACCTGTTCAACTCAGAAAGGAAAGTGATTAACTAAGAGGATTAGGAATGGGGCAACAGGGCAGGCACAAAGGGAATATTAATTTGTGTTTTTACAATTTTTTATAGATATCTTTTGTTTTTATATGACCTTCATTTCTGACTATATCCCTCCTCCCCTAGCCCCAGCGATGCAATAAATAATTTTTAAAAAATCAGTGTAGCAAAGCTAAACAAATCAGAAACTTGAGTCTGGCTGTATATACAACAGTCTCCCATTTCTACAAAGAGGAGATAAGCCGGCTCAGCATTTCTTTAGGACCAAGCTTGGTCACTATAATTAAAAGTGTTGGATTTTCTTGTTTTGGTCTATTTCCATTGGTGTAGTTGGTTGTTAAAGAAGTGGTACAGCCAAGGAGGGTGTTAACAAAGTGTTAACAAAGTAATTCTGAGGAGCTTTCCAACACCAGACTAGAAGAAGTCAAGCAACCAGATTACAGTTACAGCAACACTTTATCTTTTCAGGTTTGGGTGTATAGCTTAATCTGAGCTCCAGTTTCTCCACTGGAAAAGGACACCATGGTGTTCTCTTTCATTCTTCCTGCTTCTTAGGACTGTTCTAAGGATAAGTGAATTAAATGCTTTTTAAAAACTATTTATTTAGACTTTTTAAAACCTCACATTTAAGATAGTGCCCTTATTTTGAGATTCTTATTAGCTTTAAACTACATTTTTTTTACCGTGGTTGTTGTTCATTCATTTTGTTTGTGTCTGATTTTTTGTGACCCCATTTTTAGGGTTTTTTTTGCAAAGATACTTGAGTGGTTTTGCCATTTCCTTTTCCAGATAATTTTACAGATGAGGAAACTGAGGCAAAGAAGAATAAGTGACTTACCCAGGTTCACACAACCAATAAATATCTGAGACCAGATTTGAACTCAGGAAGATGAATCTTCCTGACTCCAGGTTCAGCCCTCTATCCAATGCACCATCTAGCTGCCCATAGGCAAGGTAGCCTTTTATTATTTTTTGTCGTTATTATTGTAATTTTTACTCTCCTCCTTGTTGACCATGTCTGCTTACTAAAGAAACATGAAATGGAGCCTGGCTGAGCTGCAAACCCAAGAGTGAATGACAGTCATGACATTTAGTGCCATTACCTATGGAAATTGACAGTGACAAGGGACAGCTCCGTGCTATTGACAATTGCTTAGTCTATTTAGTGGTGACCTTGCTCTGCAGATACTCCTTTAGCTAGAGGGAGCTGATGTTGATGAAGGCAGGGGCACCAGAGGGCTCATAATCTCCCTGCATATTCATGCTCATGAGTTCTTCATTGCGCAGTGACTGAGGAGACTCTCAGCCCAGGATGTAGACCTGGCCCTTGAAGACGCACACCTAAAGCTTGCCCTCAACCTCTTCCTGGGATTTGGCAACACAGTAGCAGATGAACTCACACACGAGAAAAGGAAAGGGAAATGTTAAGTGATAATAATGTGGCCTATTTAAAGCAAGCTCCATGATTTGCAAAATTAGTAATTCATCTGTTTTAATGATTCTTGGCAGCTAGATAGGAGTGGGGCCTCTGACCTGGAATCAGGAAGGCACTGAGTTCAAAACCAGCCTCAGACACTTACTGACTGTGTCATCCTTAACAAGTGATTTAGCCTTTGCCAACCTCAGCTTGCTCATCCCATGATTGTTATGAGGGCAGCTAGATGGCACAGTGGCTAGAGCGCTGGATCTGGAGATAAGAACACTCATTTTCATGAGTTCAAATCTGGCCTCAGACATTTAATAGCTGCATAATGCTGGGCAAATCACTTAAACCTATTTGCCTCAGTTTCCTCATCTGTAAAATGAACTGGAGAAGGAAATGGCAAAACCATTTCAATATCTTTGCTAAGAAAACCTCAAGTAGGATCACAAAGAGTTGAACATGACTGAACAACAAAAATCTCAATTTTCTCATCCCATAGCTACTGTGAGGATTAAATGAGGCAATATTTTTAAAAGCACCTACCAAACATTAAGCTACTATATAAATATTAGCTATTGTTATTATTATTTTTTATTCATCTAATTGGATTCTCTCAATACCCCCCTTGTGCCAGAAACCATTGTACACCAATTTAGAAAATTTCAAGCTCAGGCTCTGCTTGATTTTGTGTACTTCCCAATCCATGATGAAAGCCTCAGTGTTTATATGAGCATGACAGAGGATGGGACTTCATCCCAATGAAACTGTTCTCCAAAATGTCAATTCAGCTCACCTCATGTTTGCTCACCTTTCATACATATTGAGGCAGAGCTCTAAGGAGAAGAAGAGCTTACAAGGACATGTGATGGATGGGATGTACCATCTTTGACAATTGGTCACCTGCTTGTAGACACCTTTTTTGAATTGAATCTCTAAGATATCTGGGCTGTTGGGAGCCTTTGTAGGGTCCTGTGTCTTTGTGTAGATGTCAGAAAGTGCTTGTTTCCTGGGCTTCTCCAGAATTCTGAATTTGTAATTGATGTGCATAAGGTTCTCACCTATGCTTCAGAAGCTCTTTGAGGGATATTCTTAGAATACTATATTTTTTTGCGTATTCTATCACATTATCACATCCTTTGAACCTGTTGTACAATTCAGGCATTCTTTAGAAAGTTAATGCTTTTATGTAAGCGGCCAAGGAATATTAGGTTAGTGAAAACTGGATCTGTCCATTCTCCTTTTCTGGAGTACCATGGGACACATACTTGACCCCATCTGACAGACAAATTTCACCCATTTGTGGGTAATTCAGGGTCTTGCTAGAGAGACAACCAGGAGGTAGGGCAGTAGACCAAACAAAATGGCCAGACCAAGTTCTCCACAAATTCCTCAATGACATCATTAATGAAAACCTTTTTGGCCCTAAGCTTCAATGCCCAAACTTCTTGTTCTGTTCAAAATCCTCCTGTCCAGTGTTGGAGAGATAGGAAATAACACCATAGAACTACTCTTTCAGCCACACTAAGATATAGGATGTGTCCTGGCTTCTGCTATAGGAAAGAACCACAGTGTGCTTGCCTGACATCTTATCCACATTTGGTAGATCTGGCGGTATCAGACTGGCTACAGAGCTGAGGGGACCACATTTTTAGCCAGAGTGTGAAATATAAAACATGGAAAGAAAATGAGATCCTTATAGACATTCATTGGTTAAATCCTGAAGGGAACAGTGGAAAACATGCTAGATTTGGGGCAAGAGGACCCAAGTTCAAATTCTGGATCCGCCTCTTACTACCCTTAGGTGATGAATTCAACTCTCTGGATGTTCATTTCCTAATTCGTAAATTGAGGTGGTTGGCTTAGAGGACCTCTGAGGCCATTTCCAGCTCTATACCCATTGTATTTTGTCCCTCCTCTGTCCGGAGCCTGGAGCACAGAAATCCTAGATCCTCCTCCCTAGCAGTTGAGAGGAGGAGAAACCTGAAGAGAATGAGCTCTTCCATGGAGCCACAGGAAAGGGGAATGACCAACATTCTAAATTCTGCTCTGCAAGTCTTTGCTGAGTTTGGTTTTTTTTTTTTTGAAGAAGTGCAACAGAACAATCTTCCTCCTGTTGTACTAACAGTAGCAGTGGAGTGGAGAGAATGGACCTGATATTCCGGAGTACTGAATCGATCTGAATACTGGACCTGAAGTTAGAAAGACCCAAGTTCAAAGCACAGCCTCAGATAGTTATGATCTGTATGACCCTAGATAAGTCACTTCATCTCCGCCTCAATTTCTTCATCTGTAAAATAGGATAATAATAACAGCACCTACCTCCTAAGGTTCTTATGAGGATCAGAAGAGATAGCACTTCACAAACCATATATATATCAATTCTAGCAATTATTATTGTTACCATCTAGAGGACAGAAAGATACCATTTTCCTCCACTCAATACAAAAGGAAGTAGCAATTTAGCAAATAGCCCATTGATACGATCAATGTCAGACAATGGAATTATCTAACTGAAGAATTAGTTTAGGGAACTGAATTATCCTTATCTGGATGTCTGGATGACTAGGCGACATAACAAAGGGGAAAGATCACTGGACTGAGGCCAAAAAACCCTAAATCTGAAGGTCTGGGCTTGAATTCTGTCTCCGCCACTTGTTAATTATGGGACTTTAAGCAAGTGACTGATCTTCTCTCGAGTCTACTTTTCTTATATAATGAGTTGGTTTTCACTACAGAATCACAGAATAGAGGCCAGATAATTAAATATTAAGCTAACAGTACTTAAATATGACCACACTGGGGCTTCTCTCAGGAGGTATGAATTATGTTGGAGAAGATGTGGGAAAATTGGAACACTAATGCATTGTTGGTAGAGTTGTAAACTGATCCAACCAATCTGGAGAACAGTTTGGAACTATGCCAAAATGGCTGTAAAACTGTACATAATCTTTGGTCCAGTAATACCACTATAGGTCTATATCCCTAAGAGATCATAAAAAATGGAAAAGGATCCATGTGTACAAAAATATTTATAGCAACTTTTTTTGTGGTGGCAAAGAATTGGAAATTGAGGGGATACCCATCAATTGGGCAATGATTGAACAAATTGTGGTAAATGAATTTAACAGAATGTTATTATGTTACAGAAATGATAAGCAGGCAGATTTCAGAAAAACCTGGAAGGACTTACATGAACTGATGCTGAGTGAAGTAAACAGAACCAGGAGAACATGATGCAGTAACAGCAACATTATACAATGATCAACTATGATAGACTTAGCTCTTCTCAGTAATATAGTGATCTAAGACAATTCCTAAAGACTCATGATGGAAAATGCTATCTACATCCAGAGAAAGAACTATGGAGTCTGAATACAGATCAAAGCAAATTATTTTCATTTTTTTGTTTTTTCTTTCTTGTGGTTTTTCCCTTTTGTTCTGATTCTTCTTTCACAACATGACTAATTTAATATGATTGTACTTGTATAACCTATATCAGATTGTTTGCTGTCTTGGGGAGGAAGAAGGGAGGGAGAGAGGGAGAAAAAATATGAAATACAAAATCTTATAAAAATGAATGTTGAAAACTATCTTTACATGTAACTGGAAAAAATAAAATACTGTTAAGTGGAAAAAAATGCAGGTGTGAGTTAGCCCTTTACCTTGAGTGAATCAAAAAGGGATTGTTTAGATAGGATGAAAAAGTGTAAGCCAGGCTTTTAAAAGTCCATCCACTGAATCCAGGGGACAGCCAGGAAGAGGAACCCAGTTTCTATCAGGAAGGAGCAGAAGTACCATGGAGCTAGAGAAAGAGAAGCCATGTAGCTCTGAGAAAGCATTTACATTTGGGATAACCACTATAGAGAAAGGAGCCAGGACTCTGGGAAAGAGGCTGCATAGGCCTAGGGGGCAATGTAGTATGTCCACACAGAAGTAGTTTTTCTGAAACTCTTGGACTATGGACTTCAGGGAGATAACCCTTTATCTTCCTCTCACCCTAGAGCTCTTTTATGGGAAGATGTCCCAGAGATCTCAAGCTCAACACATCTAAATTGAACTTGTTACCTTCTATTACGATCCCCAACAACAAAAACAACAAAAACCAAAACACTTCCCTCTTCCAGACTTTTCTGTTTCTGTTGAAGGCACCATCATCCTTCTAGCCTCCCAGGCCCGTAATCTTGACATTATCCTTGACTCTACATTCATCTCGAGTCTCTGATCTCCATACTCTCATTTTATTCCTCCTCACACCAAATATCCAATCACTTGCCAGATCTTGCCATGTCTACCTCCGCAGTACATCTCAAATCTGATCTCTTCTTTCTACTTACATAGTTAATTATTGTGTCTGGATATTATAAAGGAGCCTTACTTCAGACCCTCATCAACTCTTGCCTGATTATTGCAGCAGCCTCCTAATTCATCCCCCTGCTTCAAATTTCTTTTCATTCCAGTTCATTCTACACACCACTGTCAAAATAATTTTCCCAAGGCGCAGATCTCATCATGTCTCTTTTCTTCTTCATCAACTCCAGTGTTACTAGACTATTGCCTCTAGGCTAAAATACAAATTCTTCTGTTTAGCTTTTAAGAATCCTTTATAAACTGTCCCCAATCCATCTTTCCAGCATCATTGGACATTACTCTCCTGAAAACCGCTCTAGCCAAATGGCCTTCTTCCCCCTGTTACACACGCACACAAACACATAATCTGTCTCCCTTCCTAACTGGCCAATTGTGCCATCACTGTGCCCCCACCTGATGCAGTGGATTACTCAGAACCTACGGGTTCAGATAAACAATTCCTTTAACAACAACAACAACAATAAAACAATCATAGTAAGTGGTCCTCAGATTAAAAAGCAACCCACTGTAAGGTAAAAGAAGATACAAGCTAAAGGTGAGAAGGTAAACAAACATTTCAGCGAGTCAGCTAAGAGGTTAAGTTGGGCTTCCAGAGCTCCCCAAGTTCTAAATCTGTCATTATACATTCTTTATCAAAGGATCTATGGATGAGCCTTAGGTTAATTCAGCTAAGGACAAAGCTAACTCAAACAATCCGGTTCAGTTTATCCAAGTCTTGGCTCACAAAGTGTTGGGGGTAAATGCAACCTTCTTCAGTTCTCCAAAAGTTCTGACCCACTACAACCACTGATGGCATTCTAGCTGGTTGTGGAAACCTTTAGGGCAGTAGCAGCACCATCAAAACCACACAGCTGAAGGGAAATTTTAGGGTACTGAAGACCAACAGAATGCATTGGGGAAGTACAACTGGGGCTTGTGAATTTTCAAGATACTTGCCCAGATTAAATGAATAAGGTTTTGGCAACCTCAATGAGCTTGGACTATTGTGGCTTCCTCCACAATTTGAAAAATTTAATGAGCATTCAGATTTGGTTATTGGAATCCAGGGTTGTTCTCTTGCCTCTTGACAAAGCCCATTCAATCAAAAAGGCTCCTTTTATGGAAATGGGCTAAGGTACCCCCTAACCTCTCAGATATTAAGAAAGGACTGTGCCAACTGGATCAGAACTGGCCTCTAACTTGTGGTTGGCCAGATTCAAATAAATGGAGCAGTTTAGAGACAGAAGAGTCAGGCCACAAACAGAAATTTAATTAATTTCAGAGTGAGGAAAATGACATACGGAAACCCCCCCTCATAAGGATGGCTTAAGCTGCTAAGGCTGGGGCCACTTATATACATGAAAGAGGCAATGCCAACAACACAATCATTCTTAGATCTTGAGATAATTCTCATGGTTGACATCTCTTGAGACAATACCGGCATTCTTGGATCTGTGGGAACAGTCATTGTCTTGGGGGTCAAGGCCACCCTGCCAGGTACAGAACCAGAGCTCTGTGACAGGAGCAGGAGTACAGTACCTGTCAGTGATTGTGAATATGTGATGGATGATCCTGGGAAATAGGGGGAGCTAAATACCTCAGTAAACACCTGGCGTTGGTCCAAGCAATACACTTTGCCGGAGGGTGATATCATTCTGAGTGCAAAGGATTATTGTTGTGCCAAGCTCAGAGCCCAGCCTGCTTGTTAGACCTTAGCTCTGGAAAAAAAGGATTCTTCAAAATATTTTGGCATTTGCGCCCTTTGACCAAAGGGAGGGAATCTGAAAGAACTTCTCCCTTTGTGACTGATTTAGGAGAGGCAGGTACATACCATGGGATATTGGCCAGGGGGTTAGTTCTTTGAGGGGATCTATCAGGGAAATGTGTCCCAGGTGTAATTACTAACCATTCTTTGAGTGAGGGGAGGAGGCCAAGAATGTCAGAGTAAGAAAATACCCACACAGCTTGAATCAGGGCCTTGGTGGTTGGGTATATAACAAAAGGGAAGAAATCAAAAACTGAGACAGTAGGCTCCTGAATCTTGGGATAGAGACCCCATCTGGATGTTGGCTGCTCCTGGGTCCATCCACTCAGGAGCAGGGGCTTGCTTCAGAGGATCCAGGATTAAACAGTGCAATAAAGTTTTTTCTCACAATTCTCATAATTGCATAATTACATTAAGTCAGGTACAGATCAAATTACTTAGAGGGCTCACAATGGATTAGTTCTGAGAATGGAGATTTACAGGTAACCAAGTAATCAAGAAAACTTTAACATTAACATCTTTATTCAGGATAATTCTAAAAGGGGCTTCTCTGCTTCCAAATCTAGAGGCTTTTAGATAAATCTGACTTAGTATAGTTTTAGTACAATCACTTAAATTTGATTCTCCAATTTTGAAACTTCAGAGAATTTCAGTTTATAAGTCTTGTACCCAATATAAGTTTTTTAAAAATTTATGAGAGTCTAACTGAAAATGAACTCCTCTGTCCTTTAAGATTATCAGACAGATAAAAAAAAATGGGAAAATAATATAACTGTTGTGTTATTATCAATACAATCTTGGTGTAAAATCCAATTAATCCTTAATTAATAAATCCTTAATCCAATTTTGAGAACTTGTTACCAAAACATATTACTAAATTTAAAGCTAAAACTCAAAGCCTGAATTTCTATGATAGATAACTGTGTGGAAACTGCGATGTAAAAGAAATCCATTGGTTTCAGTGTCCACAGCCTGAGGAAGCAGTTCCTAAAACAGAAAGAGAGCTGACCTATGATTTCTCTCCCCTGCCCCTGCCCAGGTGAAAGTTTAGCTTTAGTCTAGGGGGTCCTGTTTGCTTCTTTCAAGCTGATGGGTTTTTTTCTGTCCAAGTCCATAATAATAAATAATAATAATGCCCAGACCTACCTTTTTTCCATTCACAAAGAAGATCAGATCGTCGGATTGCAAATGGGAAGGCATTGCTTCCAAAACAGATTTTTTTTTCTTTTTTATCTCAAAGAGGGAATGTCATTAAGAACTGAAAGTATAAATCGAGGAAACTGTTTGACTCAAAGTCAGAGAGAAAACAGTAAGACAAGAGCTTTAAAGTATGAAAGAAAGAGGTGGAGAATTCCTTCCTTGGCTTTTTAAGTAATACACCAATCAGATTGTCTCTCTGAGGATCTTATCATGCCATGCCCCTCTGAGCTAGCTCCTTACACAATCTCCACCTTTCTCAGTTTTCTCTGAAGTCTACTAAAAAACAAAACCAAACCTGACTCTTAGAACAAGGAGATTTGAACTGACTACTTCACAATATTCTTCTAAGGGACGTAGGGCAAATGGTCTTCCCCACTTTCTAGATGTGGAAACTGAGATTCAGAATTGGTTAAAGGACTCATCCAAAGTCCCCCAAATACTAAGTGACCACTCCCAGATTAGACCCTGGTCTTCAGAGTCCAAATCCAACGATCTTGTCACTGCCTCTTGAACCACCTGCTAGTAGAAAGACTGGAGCTTTGTAGAAAGGGAATGTTAATGGTACTTTACCTAAATGCCTAATCAGAGAGACAGGGACAGGGACTGTTTGACAGCATGGAGTAGTGACTAGAGCACTGAATTTGGAGTCAGGAAGACTTAAATTCTAATCCTCCCTCAGAATCTTACTAGCTGTGTGACCTTGGGTAAATCATTTAACCTCACTTCAGTTTCCTGAGATAAGCCTGTCTTAACATTAATTATCAGAGGATCATAACATAAATTAATTTCCATTATTACATCTTTCAAGAAATTGTATATGATACTGACATAAGTGTGAGAGACATATTGTTGAATGAGACAAGACTTAAGGCAGGATTTTGCTCTCTCCCATTATTTTTTTTTATAGTCAATAAACAGTAAGTATAGGGAGATTTTGTATTCTCTGAACTGTTTAGTCAACTGCAAAATCCTGCCTATTTCCTCTTCATACCTTTCTTCATCAAGGAATCCCCACATGCATATATAGATAGAATCTCATAAAAATTTTGTAGGGATGGGAAGGTGGTCAGGAGTTATTAATATTCTCAGTCATTTATTTTGGTAACATTAATTCATAAATTCTGAGATTTCTTCTAAGACTTTGGAATCATCCACTCTTTTATATAGTTTGGGTTTGGTGAATCAATCAATATATAATTTGATTTTTTTCCAATAAGGAATATACTTACTGAATTTTTATAATTAAGGTATACCAAACTGGAATAACATTTTCACTAAATTCCTTTATCTTAAAAAAAACAACAATAGGTTAGTTACCAAAGTGATCACTAGACCAACCTGGACATTATAACTGGTAGGATTTCATTTGCTCCCAAACTTATTGACGCTCAAGCTATATTTCTGTGACAGCAAGACAATGCAGTGGAAAAAATGAATCAGTCAAACCATTTGTCTTTTTTTTGAAAGTTGATCTGGTGGTTTTTTTTCTTCCTCTCTCCTACCTTTTGAACTATTTGTTTTGTGGAGTTTGTTTTGGATTCAATAGGAACTTAGAAAACTGGACCAGGGGTTTGTTTCAAAGGTCTTGTGATATAACCCTCAATCTCCTATTTCCTAATGTTAGGATTAGTATCCACGCTGATCTGCACTTCCAGTCAATCCAGTTTTGTTTTTGTTTTTCCCTGAGAAGCTGATCTTATAACTCAATGTAAAAACCTTGCACCATGAAATTAGTAGAAAAGCAACCATCCCTGCTCTGGTTTCACTAAAATATTGTTTTTAGTGTAAGGACTCTAAAACCACAGGTGCATTATGCAGGACTATTTTAGCACCTTTGACTGTTTGGATTTGTCGAAGTATACCCATGTTCAAATGAGGGATTACATTTATTTAACATTTTTTTTCTTTCTTATTTTGAATTTCACAATCATCCAAAAAACCTCAGCAAAACACTAACACTCCAAAATGCAAAGGACAAGAAAGATGATTTTGTATGAAGTCATCTACTTTTATTTTGTCTTTTTTTAAAAAAAAAAAGTCATTTCTGGGGCAGCTAGGTGTTACAGTGAATAGAGCACTGGCCCTGGAGTCAGGAGGACCTGAGTTCAAATGTGACCTCACACACTTAACAAAAAAAAAAAAATAGTCGTGTGACCTTGGGCAAGTCACTTAACCCCAATTGCCCTGCTTTCCCCCTTCCAAAAAAAAAAAAAATAGTCATTTCTAGGGCAAGAACTAAAAAAAAAAAAAACAAACAAAAAACACATAGCTTTGTTGTGTATTTGGAGAGAACAGCAAATTGTACGTGGTAGATTTTCAGTTTCATGCGCATTCATCTTTTTTTTTATTGTACAGTGTTATGGAAATGCTTGTTTTGTTCCCTGAATTCAAAGTACAATTTTTTTTAAAAGTACATACATACTGGACAAAGCAATAGCAAACTGTTATTTTTGTTCCTTTATGAAATATAAGAAGTGGGTAAGAGGGAAGAGACAATTCTAAATATTCATTTAATCAGGATTTATTAAGTCATCAAGGTTTTGAAGGTGAGTGCCTTTGTGTTTCCTGTGACAAGAAGCATCCCTCTTCTAATGAAGCTAGAAGTAGAAGCAGGTTTGGGGGAAGAGATAATAAACAATGTTTTGGACATTTGGAATTGGAAGAACACTCAGGTAGAGATAGATTTTGGAGAAACTGATCTGGAGCTCTCGACAGAGATCAGGACTGGAGATTTTGGATCACAGGATCATGGATTTAATCCAACCCTCTCATTTTGTTTTTATTTCAATTTTTCTTCTTTTATATTTTTGAACTACACAAACATCAACAAACATGGATATTTCCCTATGCAAAGAAGAACAGAACAAGAGGACTGTGAATGAAACCAGTGGTCTCTTTTTTGGAAAGTTTGTTGACTTGCTAACTTGGATGGATCTGTGTCAGAAAAATATTGCATCACACAATAGATTATAGAAATGGAAGGGACCTTAGAATTCATCTGGTTCAACCCTCTCATTTTAGAGATGAGGAAACTGAGACCCAGAGAAATTCGGTGATTTGCATAAATTCTCCAGGTGTTAGGCATCAGAAGTGGGACTTGAATTTGGGTCTTCTGACTTTTTCCACTGTGACATGCTTCTTCCCTGATGATCCTGATGGTAAGTGTTGATCTAAGTTCTTCTGCATGCTCAGCACTTTGGAAAGCATTTTATTGAACATTTGAACAATGTGACATTTTAAACAGGTTTGTTCACCTGAACTTCGCTATTGTCCAAAGAACACATCTCAGGTCAGAAGCTTTGGTTTGATATTTTCATTTGTTACTAATGTCAATCAAATCCATCTACATGAACAGGAGAATTTGGTGCTCCTTCAAAAAACACCATGGGCAAACCTTAAGGGATTTCATTTTAGTTTAAAAAGAAATGAAACTGATTAGAAGAAACAATATAGAGCTCAACTCCCTCCCTGTTTCCAGTCACTAAGAGACAGGATCTGAGATCCTGTGGCAGCTGCATAGACTCATAGACCCACTGAATGGGAGAACTAGAAAGGACTTGACAGGTCATTTTATACATCACATTCACTGTGAAGATGAAAAATGAGGCTAAAAGAGGTTAGTTGATAAGCTCAAGGTTACACAGCTGCTAAATTGGGAACTTGTTGAGTTTAGAACCAGTAGAGATTCAAACTTTTAGATCATAGTAAAATCGTCTATATAATAAGCAATATTACTATTAATAATACATTTATGTAACTTTAACGTTTTAAATGCACTTGACAGATATCACATTTTATCTTCACAACAACCCTAGGAAGAAGGTACTATTATTATCCTAATTTTACAAGTGGGGAAAATGAACACAAAGTCTTATGTGATTTGCCCAGGGTCAAATAGCTAGCAAGTATCTAAGGTCAAACCCAGCTTCAGACACTAGCAGTGTGCAAATTTAAAGTATTAAAATTAAAGATAGCAAATTTCTCCTATAAACAAAAGTCTTTTTTGTTTTTAAAAATGCCATTATTCTCCTGTTGTTGTTTCATTGCTATGGGATATAGAACACAACAGTTTCCAAAGCATTTATAATAGATAGGACAGTGGAAATACCCATGGTAGATGTGAGCACGGTGCAACCTATAACCACTGGAAAAAAAAATTGAAGATAAGGTGTAAAAGAAGTCATCTGGGAAATGTAAGAAAAGAAGAAGTGGAGTGGTCATAAGACAATTTTAAAATTAAAATATTATAGATAATCAAAACTCCTAGAATCTTTGGTCTGTGTGTTTCTTCTATAGTACATGCAGACCTGACCTGAGGTAAAAACATGTAAAATCTTTCTTTAAACAAAATTGCAAAGGAGTTTTGCAAATGGTGATGATGTGAACTTTGGTTGTAAAACAAACTATAGTCAGAATGCTAAGCATAGATTGAGTCTTGGTTTCTAAATTTGTTGTGCACTTTGGTGGAAATTCTACATCCCTCACCCCAAGGAAAGAGGAAAATTATAATATACTAAACACTCTTCTTGAAGTTTAAAAGTAAGGGTGCATTTTGATTTGGTTTGAGACATAAAATCAAGCATAGACACAAACCTTTTCCATTCTTTCTTATTTTAGGAAATGTGGATGGATCAGGGTTTGCAAGTTGAAGGATCATTTCTAGGATTCTAAATGAAAGGGCAAAAGTGAAAAATGAGAACATAATTGTTAGTGGATTGTGTAATTACTCAATGGGATCTGTGACCTCATTGATGTGAATTTTTCTTTCAATGATGCAAATACCAACCAATCCATGCCTGCCTATTCTAAGAGATTGCCTCTTGCCCAGGTCTTCCCATAAATTTGGAACAATGGAGTCCACCTAATGTCCTGGGCACCATCCTCATATTCTCTTGATCCTGGAGGATATCAGTGGAACATTTGGGTGTGTCCGCCTGTTACCACTTCTCCTTGTCATATGAGCAGTCCATTTTTTCTTCTTTTCTTACATTTCCCAAATGACTTCGTTTACACCTTATCTTCAATTTTTTTTTCAGTGGTTATAGGTTGCACCGTGCTCACATCTACCATGGGTATTTCCACTGTCCTATCCATTATAAATCCTTTGGAAACTGTTGTGTTCCATATCCCATAGTGATAAAACAACAACAGGAAAATAATGACATTTTTATAAACAAAAAGACCTTTTTTATAGGAGAAACTTGCTATCTTTAAAAGGGTTTTGCAAGTTCCTGAAGGTAATTCAGCCTGCCCTCCTCCTATTTCTTCTCCACCTCTTTGCTAGCAGATTTTGCCCATTTGTAGGTACCCTTCTCTACCCACTCTTCCCCTTTACATATTATCTTCTCCCACTGTCTTGTTTGCCTATATTTGTATACCCTGCACTAAGCACAATGCCTAGCAAATAGTGCGTGCTTAATAAAAGCTATTGTCTGTTTCTATTTGTCTGTCTATATATCTATCTATCTGTCTGTCTGTCTGTCTATCTATCTAGCTAGCTAGCTAGCTATCATCATCTATCTCTTTAAATCTAGATAAAATAAGAAAGAAGACCCAAAACTTGAAAGATCATGAATGTTGTAGAATAACAATTTCTTCTCTCCTTCCTATTCTCTAAACCTGACCAGCAAATTGATCCATGCATGTCATTCTAATCAGTTCAGATGTCATTACACTCCTCTCTCCCTGTGTGCTACAGTCACAGAATACATTATATCAAAGAATCCAGACCCCTCCTGTGAACATTCCAACCTCTTCCAGTCCCTGACAGCAGAGGAGGAAGGAATCAGAAAGGTCCTCTTTCTTTAGGACTGACATACTGACGTATTCTGACCCAAAGCCATCTGCTGTGGATCTTTTGAAGGAGGCAGATGTTCACTTTCCTTACAATAGCCCCTTACATCCTCCGTAACCCAGGTAATTATATAAAGAGCTGGATAAATGCCAAGTCAGGAGGCCAGGCCACTAGTAGCCAGGATGGCTGATCAATTCTGTTCCCTCTTTTATGTTGTAAAAGTATAAAAGGTATGGATAGATTATCCTTCCTCAAAACCACAGGCCAAACTACTCACAATGGGAAATACAATCTTTACAGCAGAATTTTAAAGACATAATTATGTAACAGTCATAGAATAATCAAAGCAGGGAATATTTGAGATGGAAAGAATCTTAGAGGCCACATAATCCACTCTTTATTTTAAAGATTGAGAGACTGAAGTGAAATGACTTAAGCAAAGTATCATATAGCTTGTTAATGGGATCAAAACCCAGGGTTCCCCTCCCCTTTTCTTTCTTGGTGGAGAAGAAACATTCTTTTTTCTCTTCTTTCCTTTTTTTTTTGGAGAGGGGAAGGTAGGGCAATTGGGGTCAAGTGACTTGCCCAAGGTCACACAGCTAGTGTGAAATATCTGAGGCTGGATTTGAACTCAGGTCCTCCTGATTCCAGGACCAGTGCTCTATCCACTGAACCACCTAGCCACCCCAGAGAACAAGCATTTTAAGGCAGAAGAGAAGAGAACAATGGACTGGGCATCTTCACCATAGATGAGTAGATGGCTTTTAGAAATGCCTTGAAGTGACATAGAACTCTTTGGTGATTTCCAGTGACTATAGGGAGTTTATAATTATCTGGGCTTCAAGAGGAAAGAATGCCTTTTATAGAGTATTTCAGTTCTTCTGTTACACATAATCTCATCTCTTCAATAAAAACACCTTCGATTTGCATTTTAAAAGTGCATGGCTTATGAAAATTAAAATTAAAATCTGAATTTTCATGTTTTGGTATAAAAGGAAATGAGCTCTTAACTAATTTTGGTAATCATTTGGAACCAGAATATAAAATATCGTAGGTGCTAGGGATAAAATACCAAGCTACTCAAATAGACCTGTGATCAATTTGTATATTCTTTCTAAAATGATGCAGACCTTGACTCATCAGATGCCTGTACAACTCATCCATGTCTTCCCATATGTGTGTTACAAGGGGGTCACCTAAGGTGCTGGTGTTTTTCCTCACTTTCTTCTGAAATCTCAAGGATACCAGTGCAGCATTCAGGCCGTCTTCCTAATATTCCTCATTTGGCTGCATGACCAGCTATCTTCTTTTTCATTCATATGTTTCCTTGATGGCATCTTTTATCTCAGATCTTCCTAGTTCCTTAAGTTACAACCTGTTCACAATCACCGCCGTGCTTCTCTTTTCCTCTCTGCTCCCTTTCTTTCTATTTATAGTATCACAGATATTTTCCACAGAATCATAGAATCTTAGAATTAGATGAAATCCAATCCAACTCATATTTAAAAAGGAATCTTGATTATGATTTACCTCCTCATTTAGTCTCCCTTCTAATGAGGACCTCTAATGAGAGGGACCTGCCAAGGGACCTCCCATTTATGGATAAATCTTATTGCTAGGAAGTTTTTCTTGAGAGTAAATCTAAATTTGCCTTTTTTGTTATTTTTATCTATTACTTCTCTGCCCTCTGGGAACAAAAGAAAGAGACTCATTTGTCTTCCGTATAACAGCCCTTCAAATATGTGAAGATAGCTGTCATGTCCTTTGGCATCTTCTCTTCATCTTAAAAAAAACATCCCCGGTTTCTTTAACCCAGCTTTGTAAAACCAGGACTCAGTGTCCTTTATCATCAAGGTTACCTTCTACTGGATGCTCTTCAGGTTGTCAGTAACCTTCTTAAACTGTAGTACTCAGAACTAACCCCATACCCCATTATTCTTATTCTTAATTCTTTTCTTTCGGGGTCTTAGAAATGAAGCCTTTGTAGTATAGTAATTAAACTTTAAAAATGAGTGTTAATTTGTTGTTGAAGAAGGAAATGGGCACACATTTAGGTTTGTGTTTGTGTTTTTGTTAACCAAAAGGCTCAGGGAGCCAGAAACATCTCCATCAAGTACTAGTCTTGTTGGCATTTTAAAATGAAATTGCATTTAGTCTGATTTTGAACTTGAACATGACCTATTTATTGCTGGTACTTGGTAAAAGATTTTGATTGCAAGCATCCCATCTGCTAAAATTTAGTTTGCTATTTAAGCACACACACACACACACACACACACACACATCTATCTATCTATCTATCTATCTATCTATCTATCTATCTATCTATCTATATTTTAAACTGCCACTAGGTGGGGCCATAGCTCCTTAGCTCCAAATCTGTGATAGTGGAACTTAACAGGAATTGGAGTTAATAATGAGCTGAACCATTTTTATAGATGAGGAAACTGGGACCCTGAGAGTGAAGAGATTCGTTCAAGAACACACATCTGGGATCAAGCTAGACTACAGTTAATCCCTTCCGCATCCTGACTTTCCCCATCATGGTTTTGATATATTGAGGTTTTGATATATCGTGGGTTGGCATAAGAAATTTATGGGAATTTTTGGAAGTTTTTCAGAAACCACAAGCAGCATTTAGAAAAAATTAGAAACTCGGAAATGCATAGTATACATAATTATATAGTATTAACACATTTTATCTTTTAATGCTATAATAATTCAGATTTCTCTGACACAAAGGGAGGGCCAAAAAATGTCTACCTGGATTTTCCAGATTGAGGTGGGAGCCATATCCCTAACCCACTGTGATGTGGAAGGGATAATTGTATGATACTTTCTGATTTGGAAAAATTCCCCACTTTTAGTTTTTTAAAGGAACTTTTTTAATAGTAAGTGAGTTTAGGCAGGCATTCTTAATCTGTGGTCCATGAACTTAAAAAAAAACTTTTGGTAACCATTTCAATTTAATTAGTTTCCTTTGTATATGCGTTTAAAAACATTCAGAGAAGGGATCCATAGGTACTGCCGAACTACCAAAGAAGTCTATGATACAAAAAAAACCATTAAGAACTCCTGGTTTAGAGGCGAAAAGGAACCTGTATAAAACTATGAACCTATGATACCACTTCAACTCATCTGCTTGCTTTATTGACTTTATACCAAATAATTCTTTTCTTGATTTTGATTCAAATTATCATATTAGTCTGAACTTTTAAACACTTTTATTCCCAACAATCTGGCTTATACAAAACAGAAATAGAGCCTTATAACTGATATTATATGTACACAATTTTTAAAAAGAGATCTCATTTTTGTGGGTATGGTCTTTATTAAAGTCAACTTATATTTAGATTAGTAAATTAGCCATGCTGGGTAGGAACAGGAGTTTTCCCGAGGAGATCAGGGGGAATGAGTGAAAGGAAGAATAGGTAATTAATTTTGGAGCATGAGGCATCTCCAGAGAAGGCAAATCTGGGTTGACATAGCTAGAAAACAAACAGCAAAAGGGTTTTGGGTGTCTGGGGAGAAGTCTAGAAAGGGAAGCAAGATAGAAAACCTTACTTCCTCTGCAGTTCTATTTTAAGGCCATGTAGGTAGTGATCTGCCAAAGAGTCTTAACTCCAAAGTTTCCCAACCAGCAAAATTCCCTTTTGTAGCCTGCTGCCAATGCATGGGAACCTACAAACACACAATACACTGAACATATAATATAAAATGTATTCATATTTCTCAGCGAGAGGGTCCTAGGAATACCACCAGTGAGGGCTCAAACTGATGGTTGGAGAGAAGTTACTCTCTCTCTCCAACCGCCCCCCATATCCTTCAGGGTAACCTAGAACCCTGATTGGGAGATACAGCAGTCTGGCTCTGGGAGAGTACTTGATACACTTAAAATGTATTGTAACCATCCTCAAGATTTGATCATCTCAAGGGACCAATAGTTTAAGCTATTCACACCACTTATTGGTTGCCTGAGTATAAACAGCCATTAATGAACTCTAGGAGCTCTCTCTAATGTTTGACTGGTGGAAAACGTTGGTCAAGTCTGGCAAGGAGTTTTATGCAACTGAGTTCAATTGGGGTGTCCTTTATGGACATCCTTGTTGAATGTCTTTCTTCTGCAATAGCTAAGGAAATCACCTTTTGTTAACTACTGAATAACTTATAAGTGTCTAATTTTGTCCCAATAATGAACTAAAGGACTGAACTGGATCATACCTAGCCCAGAACAACTTCAAATGTGGCATTACTGCTAGATATGTCCTAGACTGGGTCCTGATAGTAAATGACTTCTTGCTGGATGCTGGGATGGCCACAAACCTGCACAGCCTTGACTCAGGTGCCTAGCTTTCTTGACTTTTCAAACTCACAGAATCATAGTCTCCAATCTCCTTCACCTAAAAGAAAAGAAGAAATGCTGAAGTCACAAGTTGACTTCGGTTTGGGGAGGGCCTAATGCCTCCTCCTTACTGAATTGTTCCCTTTCTCTCATCAGAATGTTGACAAATGGAAGAGAAAGGCTGAAGCTCTGATCAGGGAGCACCTTTTGAATGAACCCTAACCAATAAAACAGGCTCCTCTACACCATATGGTTGTCAGACCAGAATTAGTTAAAGTCTAACCATGCTCTAAGTCTCCAAGGAACTTCCATTACACATGGAAGTCCATCACAAATATTCATGAAGCTTATTCCGTTGCCTCTTCCACGTGGCAGCTGCATCTGCAGCATTTTGGGGATACTTATAAGGACAGGGCTCAGTGACTACCCGCTATTAAATATATAATTACAAAACAAAAACCCTATGAATTTGAATAGCTACAATATAGCAAGACAATCACATAAAACAAACTTAAAGGCTTACGGTGGCACATCTGTCCTAACTAGCAGTAGGATGCTACCTAATCCTGTTGGAAAAAACTTGTTGACAAATGTGTCTCATTTAAAGAGAGTCATTGTTTAAAGTAATTGAAATGTCTCAACCTGTTTTGGTTTCTTGGCAGTAGGCTTCTGAAGTCAGTGCATTCCTTCTCTTGCCCCACCAAGAATGCCAAATAGAGGATTTTGACTCAGTCTGTACATTTTTTTTGTAGTTTCAGACAACTTTGTCTCTTGCTCCAACTTTCTTCTTCAGGGAATATAATTGTCTTAATGAAAAATTAAGATAAAATAATGTTAGTGATAACTCCAAATAAAATATTACTTAAAATATGTGTATATCTTCTAATGCTTTCTTTTGAAAGTTGAGAAATACAGCCTGGACATAGACAACACCAATTCCTAGCTTTTCTCAGACTTCTTGTCTTCACTTTTTTTTTTCTCAGCAGCACATTCTAACAGAGAGTAGAGTGTATTCTCTCTTTATTCTTTTTCTGAGCTGTCACAATAGCTGATCATAGTATTCTCTCCATTTCTTCTTTCTTTTTCAGTAGCAGGTGGTAATAGATAACACTCCAGCATTGTTCTCCTTGCAGTAGTTAAGGAGCTAAGTACACACACACACACACACACACACACACACACACACACACACACACACACACACACACATACACACACACACTCTGCTTCAGGGAATGAAAGTGGAGTATATATGTTGTAAGCTCTGATTATCTAGGGATGTTATGTGGAAGGAAGGATTCAGCTTTTTCTCCTTGTCCCCAGAGCATAAAAAGTGCTAGCAAGGAGCTTTTAAACAATTATAACTGTCTGAAAGGGGAGCAGGCTGCCTTATGAGGTAGTGAGTGGCCAGTCACTAGAAGCATGTCAAGCTGAATGACCACTTGTTGGATATATTGTATCAGAAATTCCTGTTTAGGTATGGTTTGGACTTGATGGTAACTGGCACACGTTCCATCTCTTAAAGTCTATGATTCTACTTTTAGCCTGGAGAAGAAAAGACTTAGGGAAATACAGAATTTGCCTTCTCGTAATTGAATGGTTCTTATGTGGAAGACAGATAAGACTTTTTTCTGTTCAAGATAAGGGGAAAGTTTTCTAACAATCAGAGCTGTTCAAAAATTGAATAAACTTCTTTGAGGCTCAAAACAATGAACAGATTTAACTATGGCTTAGGGGTAACAGAATTCATATCAGAATCTATGGAAAACAAGAGTGCAAACCAGTGAGTAGCCCTCCTCCAGAGACCTATTATGTAGTCTAAATTACCTTGGGTAGGGGTCCTGAACGGGATGCCCAAGGATTGTTCTTGCATGTTTGTATATTCTTGTCTATAGTTTGTGATTACATGTGTAATACTCTTTGAACTACACGTCATTGCCTCTAGACCACATTTTTTTCCTCCACTCTTGTTTCAAGGATGTTGAGAAAAGATGTGGCTAAAATTTTTGCATACACACTTAGCCTAAAATTATTTTAGATGATTGAAATGTTTAACTGGTTCTTTATTAAGCAGAAAGTAGACCTGTCTAATGTGATACAATACCTACATAGAAAAAATTCCTTCTGCACTAAATTATGATCCTGACTGGACCAAAATTGGGAAAAATTCTCTATTAACTTAGAAAGGTTTGCAGTCCCACCTGATTCCACTCTCTTTTTTTTTTCCCTTGAGGAGCTAGAGCCTTCTTACAAGTGTTTTTATCTTTGGATAGCAAAACAAACACTATTTTATTATAACCACATGAAGCAGTTGTGGAAAAGCAGATAGAGAGCCAACTTTGGAGTCAGGAAGACCTGATTTAAGTTCTTTCTTTGACATATACTAGCTGTCTGACCCAGGTAAATTAATTCATTTAACCTCCCAGGACCCCAAGAAACTCATTAAGATAAAGAACTGCAGAACAGACTCTGGTCTGCATTGGTAGAAGAAGTTTTCTGTACTAATGAAATGGCAGATTCAGTTCCCTAAAACACTGACAAAAAAACAAACGCTGTATACATACACTCACACCCACACCCACACAGGTATATATATATATGTATATATGTGTATATATCTATGTTAAAGAAACACGACTCATTTATTAATGCTCTTGCAGGGTTGTTGGATTTTCTTTGGTACTGCAATCATTTCTCCATATAAGACCCTCCACAGAGCCAGCACTTGTGAGAAAAAAAACCCAAAAGACAGTTAAACAAAATCAACCATCTCAGGGATGATGTCTACCAGTCTATACCACACTCTAAAACCTGTAGCCGCCCAACCCTCTCCCAAGGGCAGGGAAGTGTGCTTTATCATTTCTTCTTCAGGACTAAGACTGATCTTTGCATGTAGTTGGGGTTCAGATACCCTTCAATCTTATTTTTGCTTGTCTTTTTGTACTGATTATTGTTCTAGATCTATTCTTTTCATTCTGTATCAGATCCTAAAAGAAATAGCTATTTCTCTCAGGGCAGTTTCATAAAATGTTTACTTCCCCCATGTGTATGACTTGAACTCTTGAGATCTTAGAATGAAAACCCATAAAGATAAATTAATAGGAACACACTGAAAAGGAGAAGCTGAATAATTGACTGCCACTGAAAAATTAGAATAAACCCCAATAGAACAGAAATAAAGATAGATATCTGGAGAAATCTCGCACACTGTCTGCAAAAAATGTTGCTTCCATCCTGTCGATCCCAGTAAACTCATTCCCCAAAGCTAGTAAACATTTGTATCTCAGGGGTATTACACATTACCATCTTTTATACTTTAGATACATTCCAAGACAGATGGAATCTTTTTAAAGGTTTGTATGTTTCTTCAAATCTTGGAAAGAATATTAGACAGTTCTCATTTTCACATTGTTTACATGCAATCTGGGAAAGATTGGGGACTCAGTAAGCTGAAAAAATATGGGCCAATGAATCAGTGAAGAAGATACCACCACAATCTGTTACTTGGAAGGGAATGGAGAACATATGTTGTTCCAATTCATTCTTCAAGGCCTATCTCAATTCTCACATGTTCCATGCAACTTTCTCTGACTATGGCAGTTTGTATTGATCTCTCCTTTGAACAATTTAGGACATTTATTGGTACTATTCACTTGGTACTTATCACACATAACAATTAGAGCCTCTGATCTCTCTTTAATCTTCTTTTTTTTTAAAAAAAGATTTATTTATTTATTTTTGGGAGGGGGAAGGGAAGGCAATTGGGGTTAAGTGACTTGCCCAAGGTCACATGGTTAGTAAGTGTTAAGTGTCTGAGGTCGAATTTGAACTCATGTCTTCCTGACTTCCAGGTTGGTGCTCTATTCACTGCACCACCTAGCTGCCCCTCTCTCTTTAATCTTAAGTCTCTCCTCAACTACTAACCTCTTTGCTACTTCATATAAACATACCTAAGTCTCCTCCATCCTTAAATAATCTTCACTAGACCCTATTATCCCGTTAAGAAATCATCCCATATCTCTTCCTTTTCTCTGCCAAACTCCTAGAAAAATCTATCTTATTCTTGTTATCTCTATCACCTCTTCTCTCACTGGCTCCTCTTCCCTTTGTAATCTGCTTTCTCAAAAATTGCTATTGTTTTTTTGGCCATAAGGTGGTGGTGGATGTGTCTGGGTAGGGAGGGAATCAGCAATTAGATCTAGCCACTCATTCTAGCTCATCTTCCTTCTTGATGGAATGAGAAGAGCCCTTCATATACTCATGAGCGTGTTCACCACATGCTCAGTTATGGTCTTGATGTTCTGGGAAGTGATTTATCAGGTGCTTGTGTAGAGCAGCCTTGCCTTTCCACTTTTACCTGGTGGAAGGAGCATATGTCTACAGATTAGTGTAGTGTTATAGGGGTAACATCCTATCCCTTGTTCCCATACAAGTTAAATGGTTTTTATTCAGTCGTTTTCAGTCAGTTCTACTCTTTGTGACCCCATTTAGGGTTTTATTGGCAAAAATACTGGAGTGGTTTGTCTTTCCTTCTCCAGTTCATTTTACAGATGAGGAAACTGAGGCCAACAGGGTGAAGTGACTTGCCCAAGTTCACACAGCTAGTAAGTATCTGAGACTAGTTTTGAACTTAGGAAGATGAATCTTCCTGACTCCAGGCCCATAGCATTCTATCCCATGATGCACCTGGCTGCCCACAAGTTAGGCTAGGTTTCCATAAAAGATATTGAGGCTGTCTTTGAGACTTAATTGATTCAGAGGACTAAAGGCTCATGCAGTTTACATCACTCTCTGGCTAAGTATCTCCTTTTTGTTTACTGCTGAGTGGTCTACAAGTGTTTCATTTTGTTCCAATATTAAACTATATAACCATAAGACTGGCCTGAACTCTGCTCCAATATAATTTTGGCTAGTTGATCTTTCCTCAAGATACTCGAACATCATTAACATCATAGTTTTTACAAAGACGTAGCAAGAACTGAAGCATAACAACCTCCATAATCCAGGAGCTCACTCTCTTTTATCATCCACCTAGTCCTTGGGCAGAGTGAACTCAAACTTAAAATAATGACTATCTAATAATCTGCCCTTTTACCAAATTCATATCTGAGAGTGGCATGGCTGATGGATGGGTTGCTCCCTCACTTTTATGTCTCGGTGTCTGCTTGGTAGATTCACCACTGGTCTGGATTGACCCTCAGGGCTGAGTCCTCATTGAACTTAGCTACTGTGGTAGATTCTGTCATGGACTCTACTTGCTATATTTCTTGGAGCTCAGTGGAGCTTTTGAAGCTTGTTAGATCACATTGTTCCATTCATCTCTGATACTCATTCACCTAAGATCAGTAAAGAGTAAAGGATAAACAAGGCATGGGTTCATGGCCACTTGGTGGTCTAGGTAGGAAGATAAAGAAGAAGGGAAATTTTTGTCTTTTTAAGCATTTATTAAGTGCCTTCTATGAGTCAGGTACCATGATAAGCACTTTAAAAATATAATCTCATGTGTTCCTCTCTACAATCCTGGGAGCTAGGTGCAATTTATCATACCCATTTTATATTTGAGGAAAGTAAGGTAGACAGAGGTTAAGTCACTTGTCCAGGGGTGAGTAGTAAGTGTCTGAGGTCATATTTGAACTTAGGTCTTCTGACTCCAGGCCCAGTGCTCTATCCAGTACACTCTAGGCAGCTAGAGGAGGGCAATAATCCACTGATCCTTTTTGACATTTCTACCTTTTTCCATACCCAAGAACTTACAAAAATTCTTCTTCCTTCTCATGCAAAAACTGCCAAATAAGAGAATTTTTCTATTTGTGAATTTTGCATGTTGGCCCAGGGGCCAGTTAAAAGGCTTTTTGTCACCATATGATAAGCATCAAGAAACAGAAAGAATACACATTTTATGTTTTCAATCAGAGAGGGAAAATGCCTCTCCATCATAGATTTTCAGTAGCAGCCTAGCTAAACTTCCATGAGGTTATACAACATGCAGACATATTGGCATGCTCTAAGGACTGGGGACTGGACCTTCATTGAGCAGTTCCCCCATTACACATTTAGAAAAAAATAATGGACAAACTAGATTATACATTTAACTACCACGGTTATTGACCTCTTCCCTTATTCTGTACAACCATAAACTGTTATGTACCCTACCCAACAACAGAGGGAGCTCTTGACTAATGCTAAACTGAATCTCGGAGAATCAGCACTTTCTCTGAAACCATCCTCCTTCTTCATTCATTCCTATAGCAATGTTTTAGAGTGGATTTATCTAATCAAATTTGTGGCTCTTGTTGACCATACCCATTTCCATTCTTCTCATATTTACTTTGTTTTGAATGAGATCATAGGCAACACATACTTACAGTTCTTTAATTATAGCATTATAAGGAGATAAAAATCAAGGCACATTAAAGCAGATAGCATAGGATGGAAGCCAGACAACCCTTCCCACACAAGGCAGCTTACAATCCCCTTTGTCTGTAGACAAGCTAAAAACTTAAGAGCTCATTCACTCTTCTCAGCCTCTCCCTTGGGAAGCTAGCAGGTGTCCACCCTGGGGTTTTCCCATTCAGGCAAGACCTCTTAAAGTGCCTGGCCAGAGAAAGGGACTTTGGAACTAGAACCACACCATCTGCTCTTCATTTCAAAGGGAGCACATTTAAATACACAGGGTGCCACTAAGCAAACTGGGTGGGTATGAATTGTAATTATAACAATGAATATCTAGCATTTAGATAACACTTTAAGTTTTGCAAAGTGCTTTTCATGTTATTTCATTTGATCCTTCCAACTCCCCTGGGAAGGAGGTGCTATTGCTAGCCACATTTTACAGATGTGGGCATTGAGGCTGAGAGATGTTCAGTGTTTTGTCCAAGGTTACCGTTAGTAAATATCTGAGACGGTATTTGACTTCAGGTCTTCATGAATTCAAGTCCAGCTCTCTATCTACTGTGCCACTCCACTGCCATTGATCTCACATCATGTCTATGTCGTCTCTGCAATGAGCTCAATTCCACAATTCATCTTAAAGTTGCTTTTCTCCTTTAAATCAGCAAATATGAAAGGTATTGTAATACACAGGGCATAACTAGCCCACTTCTGTGAGTCCTGTCTTATCAGCTGGAGGGAAAGAATGTACTTACTGGTGACCCTAATCATGTACCATTTAAAAAATTTCTCCATAGTCCATGCCATCTGACAAATTTTTCTCTCCTCCTCCTCTCATTGTAACAAAGCTTTTGGTTCATTGCCTCAGCTGAAAAGCTTCTGTGGGAGGGGGTCTGCACTTGTTCCCTTTTTGTTTCTGCCCCAGTCCCCTGGTCCTGCTTAAACAGCCAAAGAATTATACACAACCTGTGCAGTGAAATGGGAGAGATCAATATCAATGCCTTGAATGCTTTACTTTGCTTTGCTAATCATTTATCAGCTACAATCATTTTGATAGAATAAGAAATATGGTACCAGGTAAAAACCTGTATAACTGAAGCTAAGACATAGTCTCAGGTGAATGCCTGTGTTAGTTAACTTTACAAGTGTAGCTAAATCATTATGAAGTGTGTATCTTAAGTATGTGATCATAACAGTCATACCTATATATTAACCTTTATATTAAAATGATGAAGTAAGGAAGTGTTGTAAAGGGCTAATTGAGACATCAAAGAACTGATTGAGACATCATGGAAAGAGCACAGTTAGGACACTGAAAAGTTAGGACATAAAGACCTGCAAAATGCAATCTTGCAGGGGCAGCTAGGGGGTGCAGTGAGTAGAGCACCAGCCCTGGAGTCAGGAGGACCTGAGTTCAAATTCAGTCTCAGATACTTAACACTTACTACCTGTGTGACCTTGGGCAAGTCACTTAACCTCAATTGTCCTGCCTTCCCCCCTCCAAAAAGACCAAAAAAAATACAATCTTCACCATTTATGAATCAGCTTCTAGAGAACTTTGTTACACCATACACGAATCAAGAGACCAATAAACAACTGAATTTTGTATCTCAGGATCTTAGACCATATTGGGCAGATTGTAGGCTCCACTTTTGTTTCTCTTTACAAAGTTTGGAATGGTGGAGCCAAGATGGCAGAGTGAAAGCAGGGACTTGTCTGAACTCTCCCCCAACTCCCTTCAAGGACTTTTAAAGAGTGACTCTGAACAAATTTTAGAGCAACAGAACCCACAAAGAGACAGAGTGTAACAGATTTCCAGCCCAAGACAATCTGGAAGGTCTACAGGAAGTCTGTTGCTCTGGACTGAAAGAGGTGGGCAATCTAGCATAGGCCACACCGGTGCACAGCCAGCCCCAGCAAAGCTGGAGGAGATCTTGGGGGCTGAATCACTGGCAGCAGAGGTAGTTTCCAGACTTGTCAGTCCACAGACACCAGAGACAACTTAGAAGGTCACTGGGTGGGTGGAACTGGGTGAGGGAGAAGCACAGTCCAGCACAGGGCATGCCAATATATAGACCTGGCACCAGCAAGCCAGGAGCAGGCCTTGGGAGTGATTGAATTGGCAGTGGCAGGGGCAGCATCAGTGGCAGGCACAGCAGTTGCTCCCGGACTTATCAGCCCATAGACAAAATGTGTTAAAGTCACTTATTTCAACTTCTGGGAACCAAGATGGTGGAATAAACAGTAAGTCACTCTCGCTCTCCCTTATGGACCTTGAAAAACCCAGGAAAAATCCTGAGCTACAGGAGCCAGAGGAAAGACAAGATATAGCAGTCTTTTGGCTCAGGAGGCTATAGGGATTAAGGGAAAGGTCTCTCTTGCTGTGGCTGAAAGAGAGCAGACCAGGATGGGAGGTGTCCCAGCAAGTCAGTGGCAAATCCCACTTCAGCAAACCAGCGGGAGATCCTGAGCCCTAGGTGGTGGAGCAGGCAAGCACCAACATTAGTTATACACCAGCCACTACCACCAGCTCCAGCTCAGCACCAGTAAGCTACCAGCCTCCAGGTGCCAGCACCTGAGGCCCCAGCATGTAAAGCCAGTAACCAGTCTTAGTCCCCAGCACAAGAAACCTGAGACAGTGCCCCCTGTGCCCCAGAAGCAGAGATCAACTTTAAAAGCCAGAAAAAAGGCAACCAACATGAGCAAAAACAACACAGAAAAACAGTGACCATAGAGAAGTGTCTTGGTGACAGGGATGATTAAAACACAAATTCAGGAGAAAACAACATTGTCAATATACCTATATCTGAAACTTCAAAGGGGAATACGAACTGGTCTCAATCCCAAAAAGTCTTCTTGCGAGAGCTCAGGAAGGATTTTAAAAGCCAAATAAGAGAGGTAGAAGAAAAATCAGATGATTCCTTTAAAAATACAATTGACAAAATAGAAAAAGTACATTGAAGAAAATAACTCCTTAAAAAGTAGAATTGGCCAAATGGAAAAGCAGATACAAAACCTAACCGAAGAAAACAATTCATTAAAAATGAGAATTAAGCAAGTGGATGCTAATGAGTCTATGAGAGATCAAGAATCAGTCAAACAAAATCAAAAAGAATAAAAAAAAGAAAAAAATGTAATCCTCATCAGAAAAGCAATCGACCTGGAAAATAGATCCAGGAGAGATAAATTAAGAGTTATTGGTCTACTTGGTGGCCATGATAAAAAAAAAAGAACCTGGATAGCATCTTTCAAGAAATCTTCTAGGAAAACTATACCGAGGTCCTAGAACCAGAGGGTAAAATAGTTACCAAAAGAGTCCACAGATCACTTCCTGAAAGATCTCGTTATAAAGTTTGATTTCTTTGCCCAAAAGGCTCCCTGGTTTCTTTCTTGCAGCAGGTGTGTCAACGTGGAAGGGATGGGACACACAAAGACCCATATTTAAAATTTTTAAATGTTATTATTATTATTTTTAATAAACCATCTTTGCCACTCTGACATTAGGTGCTCATGAAGTCAAGTTTAGACAGGGCACTTTCTTAAGGAGCTTTGGGCCATATGACAGTATCGAGAACCTGAGGCTGGGGGCTCATGCTAAGGGAAACAAAGAGATATGTGGGGAAGAGGCATAGAAAGGGACTGTAAGAAGGCACTGAAGACCAACTACTTCCCAATTCAGCCCAGGATAGAGGAGGTCAATCAGAATAATGGACAATCCATCTATGTTTTCACTAGTCCTTGGTTCCTTTCCTACATGGCAAATTCATTTTTATTTTTAAATTTTATCCAGAAACACCAGGCCTTTGCTGTGAACTATTCCAATTATCCCAGAGAGGTGCCTTTGCCATGAATAAACATAGGAGATGAGGTGTGAGAAGAAAAAACAATGATCAATTACAGACCTTCAAACCCCACCAAGATTATGCAGCTTTAATGGCTGAATGGGTTTGAAAGGGAGGGACATAAATTGAGCTCTAATGCTTCTCTGGCTGCACTCATAATAAAATACTGTTAAATTAATTGCCTCTTCAAGTGCTTTCACAGCAACAACATTGAGCTACCTTAGAAACTGAGCTGAACAGGGATGAGAATCTCATTAACCTTTTACACACTGTCGTTTTCTTCATTGTGAAATAAAAGAAAGACCATTATTATTTAGGGTCATAGCCTGTTATTGTCAGTGTTCCAGTGTGGATGAGGGCAAAGAATTGGGATTTTTTTTTTAAGAGTTCATATTCCTATGGCAATCCAATCCTACAGGCAACCTAGAGAATAAACAGTCAGATTCTCTGCTCCCTCGGGGTGCTTTTGAATAAAATGGACCTACTAGTTGACTATTACCTCCTGGTGTGGTGACTGCCACCCTTTTGGAAAGAAAATAATAGATTTCAATAAGCAAACAAGTGAAGAAGAGCACCAGCCCCCAAGTCCCTGGAATCATTATGCCCAAGATTTACTATTGAAGACATAGGTTGGCTGCCTTCCCACCCATCTTCCTGGCTTTTAAATTTTATTCATAGAATCATAGATCCAAAGCTGGAAGAGACTTTAGAGATTATCTGCTCTAACTTCCTCTTTTTACAAATGAAGAAACTGTGGACCAGAGAGATAAAAAAGTGACTTGTCTGAGACTTACTGCACAAGTAATATGGAGCAGAACAAGGATTAAAAAAAAAATCCAACAAAAACCAAAAGGCTCTCACCCTCCAAATCCTGCCCTTTAGAAACAAACCAACAAGCAAAAAACAAATCCAGCATCCTTTCCTTGGCACGATGTTGCTAAATGAGTTAGAATCCAGAGGTCTAGAGAGAAGTGACTTCCTCAAGGTCACACAGTAATAAGTCCCTGTTCTCCTAAACCAATCATTGATTTTTTATTTCAATCTTTCAGGCCAGCTCTGTCCATGCTAGGTCATAGAGTCAGTCAACAAGCATTTCTTAAGTGCTTGCTATATTCTGGGCACTGAGGAAAAGGAAAAACAGTCCTTGCTCACAAGGAGCCCACGTTCCAGCGTGGAAGACAGTATGTAAATAATTAGGTACATATTAGATCTACTGAGACAGAGTAGATGGCAGGTAAGCTCTTTCCTTTTGGGAAAAGATTGGGTGGGCAAACAGATGTATTGTTCTAGGGTGGAGGAAATATTGAAGCCCTGAAGTTTAAGGGACATGAAATTAAGAGGAGAATAATTGCTTTGATTTCTAATTGCCATCTTCTCTTCTTTCTCTCTCTTGGTGGCCTTAATAACTTCCATAGGAGTTATAATGAAGATGGCAGGGGTGGGGGGAACTGACCAATGAAGGCCAAGACATTCTCTGTTTGCTGCCAATCTAGCATGTGGAGCTTTGGAAACTAGTTAAGGCCATTATGACTCAAGGGTTCCTATTAGATTGTAACAAAAAGCCTCCTAATTGGTTTCTTAGCTGGAAGGATCAGTAACTCAAGAGGGGGTGCTAGAAGTGAGTTCAAATACAAAAGATTGATATGCCTGTCGCTCAGGCCTTTCCCCCTTTTCCTTCCTGGCCATGAGTGTGAGCAGGGCAAGAACTGCTGTCATCTGCTAAGTGGGAGAGATTTCCCAGCTAACGACTATGTGTTCATGAATAAATACATGGTGCCTTGGTTTCTTCAGTATTTATTCTTTTCTGATCTTAGGTAAATAGTATTTTGAGAGGAAAATGCTGCAGCAACCAAGTGACTAGTGAGACCTCAGGATCAATCAGTCGTTAGAGATTTCCAATCAGCAACCAGAGATAGTGTCGGCAGAAGCTGAGGAGCCAGGCTGTCAGTCAAGTGACCTGCATGGCCCAGTCTAGCAGTGGATTGATCCATTAACTGAGAAAACGGTAAACCTTACCCAAGAAAAAAATTCTGTGAAAATTCGAATAGAATAGAGATAGATGACTCTACGAGACAACAAGAAATATTAGAACAAAATCAAAGGAGAGAAAGAATAGAAGATGTAACTAACCAGTGTGGTTACTCACTTTTTGACCTCTAGTCTTGCAGATCTCACATTGGGTAAGAGTCTTCCTTGGACATTCATGGAACCCAGGCTGGGAAACTCCCAAACCATTGATTCCTTTGATCCAACAGATCTTTTCCTTTACATTTCAATATCCATTTTTAATCCTTGACCCTCTGGCACGCCCCCTAATTTCCTTGACGTCAGACATGGAAAACAACTTTAATTTCATTTAACAATTTTTCTAGTTCATTTATCAGATGACTTCATCAAGTTTAGAGGTACACTTCTAGATTGGGATGGGGGAACCTGTGGCCTCAAGGCCACATGTGGCTCTCTAGGTCTTCAAGTGTGGCCCTTTGACTGAGACCAAACTTCACAGAACAAATTCCCTTAATGAAAGGATTTATTCTGTAAAACTTGGACTCAGTCAAAAAGCCACACCTGAGGACCTAGAAGGCCACATGTAGCCTCAAGTTTACAGGTTCCCCACGCCTGTTCTAGATCATAGGATCACAGCTTTAAAGCTGGAAGGGGACCTCAGACAAAATTTCATCCAACCCTCTCATCTTAGAAATGAGGAAATTGGGGCCCAGAGAGTCTAAGTAATTTACCTAAAGTCATACAATTAGTAAGCAGTAGAACTAGGATTTGAACTTGGGTCCTTTGACCCTGAATCCAGCTCTTTTTCCATTGTGTTGTGATGCTTCTCATAGGTAATAGAAATAAGGACAAGGCTTTTAACCCTACCAGGATAAAACGGATTAGAATTCTACTTAAAAGTAAGCTTTCCTTTTCATGTCGATTTTGTATCTCTGAACACAAAGGGATACAGTTCCTTTAGGACTGAAGCACACTAATATATGTATGTGTATGCACATACATACATACATAGTACATATATGTATGTATATATGTATATCATTGTTATTTTTGTTCCTTTTTGAAATATGAGAAGTGAGTAAAATGGAAGACTCAATTATAAATGTTCATTTAATAAGGACTTAATAAATCATCCAGGTTTTGAAGGTGAGTGCCTTCATGTTTCCTGTGACACATGTATATTATATACATACATATATATGTATATATGTTTATGCATGTATATGCATGTGTGTATAACATGTGTATGTATGTGTGTATACATATATATATGTATACATAAAATACACACATGAATACGTAAGGGACAGCTAGGTGGCACAGTAGGTAGAACGCTGGCCCTGGAATCATCAATACCTGAGTTCAAATCTGGTCCCAGACACTTACTAGTTCTGTGACCCTGGGCAAGTTACTTAACCCCATTTACCTTAGTTTCCTCATCTCTAAAATGACTTGGAGAAAGAAATGGCAAACCACTCCAGGATCCTTGCCAAGAAAACCCCAAACTGGGTCATGAGGAGTCAGACATGACTGAAATGACTAAACAACAACAAAGTATTATATACAATATGTGTTATATGTATATGTGTTTATATAGTTAAAGTTGCATTTTCACCATTATGTTTATCATGGTAGAGTTGCCTTTGGGCAATTTTGACAGTTCTCTTTAAATACCATTCTCCTATTCGTCAGGGAGATGACAAAGCAGTATAGTTCTCCTTGACAGAAATGCAAAATAATATTTTTCCTGCTATCTCATAAAGTACCAAGCCAAATGAAAAAGCTCATACAATGACGATGAGTGGCCTTGAAATGCTCTTTTACACACAGTGGCAACCATCAATAGCTCTCCTATTCAAGAGATATGGGAGCTTTGGACTGAGAACCAGAATACTAGAGTCTATTCCTACCCCTACCCCTTCATAGTCTGGTGACCTTGTTAGTAGTAGTGAGACCTCTGGATTTCAGTTTCCACACATGTAAACCATGGGTCATAATTTAAGTATTACTTGTTTCCTAGGGATGTTATGAGGATCAAGTACAGTAATGTGCTTGGGGAAGCTAGGGAGTGCCCTAGTCTACAGAACACTGGGCCTGCAGTCCAGAAGATCCGATTAAAATCTGGTCTCAGACCCTAGCTGTGTGACCCTGGTAAGTCACTTAACTTCTATCTCAGTTTCCTCATCTGTAAAATGGAGATGATAATAGCATATCTCAGGGTTATTATGAGGGTAAAATAAGATAATATTTGAAAATCTTAAAGTGCAATGTAAATATTAGCTATTATTATTAATCCCCAGGAAAAACACCTCTCCCCAAACCCTTGTCATAATTTAATCTCAAGGTACTCCAAAAAGACATAGAAAACTCCTGAAATTTATCTTCTAGCAGATGAATATGTCATAATGATTTGGAATCTCAGCAGTGTTATGAAATCTAAAAGTATTTTTCTTCCATCAACCTAAGAATTCTTACAATTATTTTGTAAGATAATTATCTTAATAATAGCATTTTTTTCTTTTATAGATATGGAAAGATACATAGATATACTAACATGGAGAATTAACATGATCAGCTTTCACAAACAAATAGGAGTTAGAAGAGGTATTAGTCTAGCCAAGGGATGGGGAACATGACCTCAAGGTCACATGTGGCCCTCTAGGTCCTCAAGTGTGGCCCTTTGAGAGAATCCAACTTGTTCTGTGAAGTTTGGATTCAGTCAAAGGGCTGCACTTGAGTACTTAGAGGTTCACATGTGGCCTCGAGATTGTAAGGTTCCCCGCTCCTGGCTAGCCTCATTTAGCCTCCAAGAATGCCTTCTATGACATCTCTAACAAATGATCATTTGAATTCTACTTAAATACTTCTAATGATAATAAGCTCATGCATAATAAGGAAGCCTGTTGCGTTTTTCATAGCTCTAATTGTTAAGAAGGTTTTTAAGGTTGAATTCATATCTATTTCCTTATAACTTCTATGCATATATTTTAATTCTGTCCGTGGGAGTGAACTTAAGAGAGTCTACTCCTTCCATATCATGTTTGAAGATAGGGATTATACCTTTCTTCTATTTTGTCTTCTTCTCCTTCTTCTCCTTCTCCTTCTCCTTCTCCTTCTCCTTCTCCTTCTCCTTCTCCTTCTTCTTCTTCTTCTTCTCCTTCTTCTTCTTCTTCTTCTTCTTCTTCTTCTTCTTCTTCTTCTTCTTCTTCTTCTTCGTCTCCTTCTCTTCATCCTCCTCCTCCTCTTCCTCTTTCTTCTCCTCCTTCTTCTACTTCTCCTCTTCTTCTCTTCCTCTTCTTTTTTTAAAGCAAGTATACTTCAATATTTTAATGAATTAATGATTTCATCCATGTAGACATGGTCATATATGTCCTCAATGATATGTTTGATATCACTTTTCATGTGCAAATAAATCCTGAAAATTTGCATCACCTACTTATTCCCATCATGAATTCTTTCATTGCTTCCTGAGTCGTTCGCAATTTTGATTCTTCTGTGATAATGGTGTCCCATGATTCACAGGTACACAGCATTGAAAGGAAGAATACTGGTTAAAAAGGGGGATACTCACAACAGGGGCTGTTTGGGATCACTGGAAACATTGTTTAATTTTCCAAATACAATTCAGACCCCATTAAGTTCTCATCTGAGCTCATTGTCTATCTATGGTATCTGTCCAAGATATATATACTAATAGATTAACTCAATGGGCTGCCTACTCATGTAATAACCTGGACAATAGGAATTCTTCAACTGTATTTTAAAATTCATGGATTGCTAGTCCAACTTCTTTTGAATGAATTTCATTGACAAATGTTCAGCATGCTGCAAGAGTGAGGCTACAGAAGAACTGGCATACTAATATACCATTACATTCTTTCTTAAAAAAAATTCATTTATTTATTTTCTTGTTTACATCATTCATTTCCACGAGATTTTGAGTTACAAATTTTCTCCCCATCTTTCCCCCACCCACCACCCCAAAACAGCCATCCCGCTGTATAACCCCTCCCTCAATCTGCTCTTTCCTATGTCCTCCCCCATCACTCCTCTGACTTTCTGGTAGGGCAAGATGGATCTCCCTACCCCATGGCTGTATATCTTAATTCCCAGTTGCATGTAGTTAATAATAATAATTATATATATATATGTATATTATATATATGTATATTTTTATACACACACACACATATATATTTTAACATTTGATTATAGAACTTTAAATTCTAGATTCTTTTCTTTCCTCTCTCATCACCCACCCCTACTGGAAAGACAAGCAATTCAATACAGGTTGTACATGTATAGATACGCAGAACATCTCCACAATGGGCATATTGTGAGAGACTGATTATATGTCCCTCCTTCCTATCCTGCCCCCCCTTCTTCTATTCTCTACCCTGTCCCTGTCCCTTTATAGAAGTATGTGCTTCCAGCAACCCTCCCCCACACCCTGCCCTCCCCTCTGTCATCCCACCTCTCATCCCCATCCCCCCTATTCTCCTGTGTGGCAAGATACCCAGTTTAGAGTTTATGTCATTCCTTCCCTAAGCCAA
>CM053580.1:73249890-73302908 GCA_028627135.1 Pseudochirops cupreus
AGAAAGCTTTTGAGATTCTTTTTCCATGTGGCAAATTTGACTTTTGAAGGCATTCTTCTCCTCATTGGCTTTTTGGGCCTTTTTTGCCATTTGAGTTAATCTGTTTTTTAAGGTGTTATTTTCTTCAGTCAGGGTGTTGACTCTCTTTTCATGATTTTCTTGCATCATTCTCATTACTCTTCCCAATTTTTCCTCCACTTCTCTTATTTGGTTTTCAAAATCCTTCTTAAGCTGCTCTATGGCTTGTAATCAGTTTACATTTTTCTTGGAAGCTTTTGGTGCGGGAGTTCTGAATGTGTTGTCTTCCTCTGGTTCCATGTTTTGATCCTTTTGTCCCCCAAAAAGTTGGATTGTTGTTCTTACTTGGCTTCTTTTGCCTGCTCATGTTGTCAGTCAATTACTTGACTTTTTAGCTCTGTGGAACTCTGCTTCCACAGGGGAAATCTCTGTCCAAATTGCTGGGGTTTTCACAGCTGCTGGAGCTATTAGGAGGCTGCAGCACCCACCAGCTTTGGCTGACTGAAAATGCACCTCAAGACCACCACCCAAGACCATGATCCTGATCTAGGCCAGTTAAGACAAGAGCACTTAGCCCCTGAATGATCACTTGTCCCCCCTGCAATCTGCAGGCTGTGAGCTCTGAAGCAGCCACATGGAGGCGGCTGCACAGCTTCTGCTGTTTCCTTGCCCTGGGGGCAGTTTGGGTGGACCCTCTTCCCCAAATTTAGCCGAGTTCCACTAACCTTTCACTTAGTCCTTATTTCTTACAGCCTGGTAATTCTGGAAATCACCACAGCTGCCACTGATCCACTCTCCTGAAGGCTCCAGCTGTGGCTTATCCTTCCCTCTTTCCCCCCCCCCCCCATTCTCCCTGCCCCCTGGCCAATCTGCGGTTTCAGGCCAGGCTGGTTTACGGCTCCCAGGGTGCTGCGATGAGCCCTTCCTGTCCTGCCTGCTGAGCTGCCTTCAGTGGGAGATGTGTTTTTCTGTATTTTGTGAGTTCTGGAGCCCTAAAATTTGTTTAGAGTCATATTTTATTTGAGGTGGCTATGTGGGAGCTGCAGAGTTTCCCTGCTTCTATACTGTGATCTTGGCTCCGCCCCCTCTACCATTACATCCTAATACATTATTGGTGGACCTGAGGGTCAGTCCAACCGTACTTGAATATAATCTGAAATTATGAGTTTTAAAAAGTAACTGATATGTCCAGACCATTTAACTCAGAGATTCCATTAGGCATATACCTCAAAGTGGTGAAAGACAGAAATCCTATGAACAAAATATTCATAGCAGCACTTTCTTATGACAGCAAAGAACAGGAAAGAAATGAGATGTCTATTGCTTAAGGAATGGCTAAAAAATGACCTTAGAGATTCTGCACTTAGTTTAATTATGCTGGCATCACTCAGACATTTTTGGAGCAAGTTGCCTGGCTTTAGAATCTGTGACACATTCTTTTGAATATTCTCAGCCTTGGCAAATCTTCTTCCTTTATCGTAGATTTGATTTTTGGAAAAAAAAGTCAAGAACCACTTAGAGCCAAGTGTGATGAATAACTGTTTCTCACATGAGCTGCTGCCAAGCTAGACCTCCCCCATCTTGTACGAATGCAATTAACTTTTAAAATCTAAATGTACTAGTAACTCTAGTTTAACTTATCTGTAGTACCTTATCTTAATCCTGTTAAATTTAATCTTTTCAGAATCTCAGGGTTGGAAGAGTCTTCAGAGGCCAACCCACACCTGGACAAAAATCCCCATTATCGTCATAACTAACATTTAGGAAGTGTTTACTATGTGCCAAGCATTGTACTAAATGCTTTCTAGTGTACACGAGGAGTAGTCATCCAGTCTTGGCTTGAATTGATTCACAGAGGGAGAGCTTACTCTCTCCAGAGACACCCCATCCCAGTTTTGGATAACTCTAATCAGAGCTACAACTAGGAATTTCTGTACTTTGGTCAAGCCCCACAAACCATCTGGGCCATGCAAGACATCCTTAGTTGGGGAGAAGGATTGTGCTGACCTGTGGGAGATGGCAGAGAATCCCAAATACCATGGGCCACTGCTGGGGTGCCTGCCTAACCCCAGTCTACCTTTTACCCACAGAAGAAGCAGGACATTTGAGTATCTTCTTAGTTTAACTAGTTATTCTTCACAGGTAGGAGCTAAAGTATGTTTGGCATTTTGAAAGCCTGATTACTAGAAGATGGAGACAGAGTAGTACCTTTATAGTAAAGTAGGTATATACTTTTGGGGGAGGAATTAAAATCATCTCTCCTACTCACTACCATACATACCAAAAAAAAAAAATCCCTCAAAGTATCATGTTAGAGATGGAGATAACCTTAAAGATCACTGAGTCCAGGGGTGTCAAACACACAGCTGCCAGCCCCATGCAGCAAAACTCCTCAGTGTGGCCAGAACCAGATTAAGATGTGAATGGGAAATACTTTACAAAATAAACGGAACTACCATAAAACATAGATAATGCGATTATGTGGTTTTTAAAGCCAATGTGTGGCTTACATGGATCCTTATTTAACTGGTTTAATTGTCCCCATTTCTACTTGAATTTGATACCACTGACCTAGTCCTGAATTTTCATTTCACAAAACTGTGGCCCAGAGAGAAATGACCAAGGTTCTAGAGGGAGGCTCAGTCAGCTCTTACTGATATTGACCCTGAGCTAGAGGTGAGTCAGAAGGAGCTCAGATCTCATAGAGCAGGGGTGGGGAACCTGGGGTCTTGAGGCTTTATATTGCCTTCTAGGTCCATGGATGTGGCCTTTTGACTGAGTCCAAGTATTTTTTTCTTTTTGGAGGGGTAAAGGTAGGGTAATTGGGGTTAAGTGACTTGCCCAAGGTCACACAGCTAGTTTTAGGTTTGTGTTAAGTGTCTGAGGTCGAATATGAACTCAGGTCCTCCTGACTCCAGGACCAGTGCTCTATTCACTGTGCTACCTAGCCACCCCTGAGTCCAAGTTTTATATAACAAATCGGATAGCAAAATAGTATTCCATTACATTCATGTGCCATAATTTGGTTTTTTTTTTCAGTTGTTTCAATGATGTCTGACTCTTTGTGACTCCATTGGGGTTTTCTTGACAAGGGCACTAGGGAGGTTTGCCATTTTCTTCTCCAGCTCATTTGACAGATGAGGAAACTGAGGCAAAGAGGATTAAGTAACTTGCCCAGGGTCACACAGCTAGTAAGTGTCTGAGGTTAGATTTGAACTCAGGTGTTGCTGACTCTAGGCCTGGTGCTCTATCCACCACACCACCTATCAGAGAGCTGCGGAGTTTTGCTGCTTCTACTTCGCCATCTTGACTCCGCCCCCCAAATCTTTTCTAACACAAGAAGAACTGATATAAATACATGAGTTGTTTTCCTCTTTCTTTGACCTCTTTAGGGGTACAGTTTCTTAAACCAATTGTGGGCAAGACTGTTCCCAGTCCTCATTGTCCTCTCAGTGCCCTTTTAGCTCTAAATCTGTGATTTTATGAATAAAGATCCCTGACCAGGGAGATGATTTCTACCATCCTTTTGGAGCTAGAGGGTCTTAGTCACAAAGCTATTCTTTTCCATTCAGTTAGATTTGCATTTATTAAACACCTGCTTTGTTCTAGACCAGGACTTCTTCGCGTTTGTAGACCAGGACTTCTTCCCGTTTGTTTGTGTTGTGGATCCCTTTGGCAGCATGGCAAAGTCTTTGGACCCCTTCTGAGGAATAATTTTTTTTAAAATGGAAGGAAATGCTAAATTTCAATTAGACATTGGTAAAAGTTGAGATATAATTTTTTTCCTCATCTAAGTTCACAGATCTCTTACACTTTATCTCTAGATCCTTGGTGGGGAGTCTTGGGGCTCCAAGTTAAGTTCTAGCCAATAGAGGTATAAAGATATAGGACTTTGGCTCTGCTTTCAAGGAGCTAGCAGTTTAATGGAGGGAAGGACAAGTATATAAATAATTGTGATTCAAAAGAGAGTGTCATAAGTTCAAAAGAGAAGTCCAGGAGATGTAATATGAGAAATTTTAGTTAGGGAGAGATCATTTTTACCTTGGGGGATGGGTATGGAGGTGATCAGTGAAAACTTCATGGAAATGTGGCATCTGAGTTGGGCATTGAAAAAAGGGAGGGAGGGAGGGACCTCCCTCAGCTGTCCCTGTTATTGATTTTCCTTTGTTTTCAGAGAGGACCAATGACGTCATGGGGTGATGTCTTAATTTGTGGATGAGCTGGGTATAAGTGAGGCAGAGTTGTACAAAGTCGTCAGTCTCACTCTCTCTTCCAGTCAACAAAGTTCAAAGACAAGACAAAAGTCAAGATGACTGGCAATGGCCTGGAATGCATTGGGTGACCTTGGTGTTTTTGAGGTCTGACCAAGCTCTAAGTACTCTACAGTGCCTGCTTCAGCCCCTTCATTTCCATTGGAACAAATTGTTCTTCTCTGCCCCTTCTGCTGGGGGAAATCTTTACACGCATTGGGTAGACATCCCCCTGACGCACCAATGGGTTTGAGGCCTGTCAGTTATCCTTAACCTGGTATAGTCCATCTGCCAATACAATTTTACTGTGGTGTGGCTGATGTGCATGCTATGGCTTCTTGCAAACCCGATAAGAGTGGAATGCCCTGGAGACACCAAAGGTAGATGAATAGCCCTGGAAAGGGCTCAGCAAGCCCTCACATCAGAGGTGCTAGTCCTCCTGACCATCCTGTTCACCTCTAGTTGAGCTAGTACCCAAATGAAGACTCTAAATCTAGTGCTCCTTCCCCTTCACCAGATTGCCGCACTTGGTTACAGTCATTCCCTGTGCCATATCAATGACTTTTTGAATCTAAGTTCTGTGACTCAACGTATTAGCTCTCCCTGTTAACTTCTGGTTATCTGTGGAATTGATAAGAATGCTCACCATTTATGTCTTTATCTAAGTCATTGATAAATTCAACCTAGTATAGATACTATTAACCTAGTGTAGGCACACCAGTAGGAATATCTCTTCAGGTTGATACAGATTGATTGGTCAACATTATCTGGTTACAATTGTCCAACCAGTGTCTTATTGATAGTACAATTGCCCCTTTTCTCTACCTTCTTTCTGCTCTAGGATCCAAAGACCTAAAATCAACAGAGAAAGCAGAGGACTTGGAGTCAAAGGACTGAGGGTAAAATCTGTCTGTTGAATTGGACAAGTCACTTTATGTCTCTGGGTCTCAGTTGCCTCATCTGCAAGATGGGAAGTTCGGAATAGACAATCACTAAGATCCTTTCGAGCTCCAAATTCTATGACTAAGGAAAAGAATTGCCATTCAACTGCTATTTTCTAACTTTGAGCTTCACAACCAGAATATTGACTTAACTATGAGAAATGGAGCTGTTGAGATGATACCAACAGAATACACACCATCCTTGCCCTCTCTTTAAAGAAGCTTGTGTTGATTGAGTCACTACTGTGAAATCACAAGAGGCATTACATTTTAACCACTGTGTAAAGAAGACTCTTTCATAATCAATGATCAGGGGACTGGACCCTCAGCTTTACTCAGTTTATTTTCATTTTGTTCAAAATCCTGTTGAGATGAAGCTTTATATCCTGGGAATCTTTTTAGCTATTGTCTGGCAGGAGCAACATGTCGTCGCATTTCAGAGGTAACTGAGTAGAACCTGGACTGTGGTGAGACATTTGCCTCTCTCTCTTCCAGTTTGCCCTATATTGAATCAAACTAGTGTATAGGACTAAGGAATCTGATACTAAAAGCCCAGACAGGTTTCTATGCATATTAATTGCCCCCAGGGTTGTAATGAGGAAATTTCGGGGCTAGGACAAGTGCCACAAGCCATCTCCTATGGCAAACTGACCTCAGTTAAGGTGAGGACCAAGATCTGGGATGAAATACAAGGCTGGGGCACTGAGGAACAGGCCAGGAACTACTATTCAGTAGCTTCATATTTTATTATTCTTGCTAATTAGGTGCTGAATTTTACTATTTCCATGATGCACAAAGACTACAAATTTGCCAGCACTCTCTAAATTTATCCCCTTGGAGCAAAGCCCCAGTCACCTACCCTAGTTATGGCTCTGGTTACCATGCGTGAAATAGTGGGCTTTAATCTAATCTGGCGCCCTTAGATTCAGTGTCCTCATGGCTTCAGTTCCAGTTTAGAAGGGAGAAAGATCTTAAGAAAATATGGAAATTAAAGAGATATAGTATCTAAAGGAAAAATAAAATAATTGAAGCCCCCAGCCTTCTCATGCTGACGTGAATGTTTCCTAGTATCATATTTAAATGGAGGTAGTTTGAAGATGGGATGCTGAAGTAGGGGAGAACAGCATAATGGCGTAGCGGATGTTTTATAAACCCCCTTCTATAGCTAAAGAAATAGCCTCTGGGGCGGCTAGGTGGTGCAGTGAATCGAGCACCAGCCTTGGAATCAGGAGGACCTGAGTTCAAATCCAGCCTCAGACAATTAACACAAAAACTAACTGTGTGACCTTGGGCAAATCACTTAACCCCAATTGCCCTCCAAAAAAAAAGAAAAAGAAAAAAGAAAAAAAAGAAATAGCCTCCAAGAGTCTGTGATTTTCCCAGATTCACACAACAAGAAAGTACCAAAGCCCAGACTTGAACCTTGGTCTTCTGATCAGAAGCCCTGTACTTTTCCCCCTATTTGATATAGATTTAGATTGTGTAATGGGGAAAGCATTATATTGGGACTCAGGAGACCAAAGTTTCAGTCTTGCCTCTGCTACTAACTAGTTGGCTACATGATCCCAGGTAAATCATTTAACTTGTAAAATGTAAATGAGGGACTTTACCTGTGAAATGAGGTTTCTGTTAGATAATCTCCAACATCCTTTCCCAGTCCTAGAAGCCTAGGATTTGTAATATATGAGAGTAGCTATTTGCCTACATCTAATTCATTGCTACCTTAAGAGCTGGAGAGCCATTAAAGTTTCCACAAGTGCCATGATAAGATGGTATAGACAATTCTAAGACCCATATTTTTGCCTCTCCTAATTATTTGTGGCATTGGTAATTCATTTTTGTGTATAAGAATATGCCACATTAAATTTTTTTTAAATTTGAAATTTCATCACTAGCATTAGTAGTAAGTTCTTGTCCCAATTTGTTGGGTCTTTGGGTTTATTGGATACTCTAGCAATGTGTTGGGTTTATTGGGCCCTATACCAATGTATTCCAGCTTTATGTTGTATACCTAATCTGTTCTATTGATCTTAATCAATACTAAATAATTTTGATGATCACTGTTTTTTTTTACAATCTGGTACCGCTAGGCTTTCCTCCTTCCTGTTTTTCCTCCCCTCATTTCCCTTGAGATTGCTGAACTTTGTTCCTTCAAATTAATTTCATTATTGTTTTTTCTAGTTCTATAAAGTAATACTGTGATAGTTTAATTGGTACGGCATTGAATAAATTGCAGTATTGTCGATTTGATCACATTCACTCAATCCACCCACTAACAACTGATATTTCTCTGATTTCTTTTTAATTTATTCTTATTTCCATAAGGAATGTTTGGTGTTTGTATGCATATTGACCCTGAGTGTGTCTTCCCGATAGCTCATTACTGTTTGCACTTTTTTCTCATTCTCCAATCTTAATTCTTAAATTGGGACTTTATGTAAAATCAGGGTCTGTATATGTTTGGAGGGAATGTTAGAGCCTTGTATAGTTCTGGTCTGCATTATCTAGGGTAGTGTCACTGTATTTTCTGGGTTTTGAGAACTGTGTTCCGTTATGGGTGAGATCTGACTGAAATAACTGAGGAAACAAAGGTTTGAATTTCTGAAAACATTGATTTATTAAGCAATACATGCCAATTGCATAAGAAATCAGGACCAGGCTTCTCAGCTTGGCACTGGATCCTAAATACATGGGGAGACAGATTTTTTATGTATTAAAAGAAAACAATTAACAGGGTATAAACTAGGATACAAGATTAAGTAATCAAAATTTTAATTGAAGAAAAGATTAGGGGCTTTCCAAGTAGGGAAGGGGAGAGCAGATAGGTTCAATTCCCTGATTTCAGAAAAAAAGGTGCTCCACTTCCTTTGCCCTGTGTCTGTATTCAATGAAAGGAACATGGAAACAGTAGCAGATTGACCAGTATGGGGCCATTTTTCAGATAAGACAAATTGATTGCTTGAGGTGTATAGTTGTGAGGAAACTCCTTGTATTAATTTTCAGACCTGACTGGGTTTCTGTTCAGCATAACCTAGGTCCCTATTTAAAGATCTCTACGAGACAGGTGGAGACAATCCAATTTCCTAGCTAATCAGGGGTGGCTTCAAACAATGCAATAAACTTCTCACAATTGCTATAATGGAATAAAATTATCTTATGAGATAGAAATTGGACTAGACCCATAATAGAAAGGGAACTGAGTTAGATCCAGAATTGAGTCACAAGATGGAGTCAGTGTGGTTCACTCAGTTCCCACAATTTCCGTAGTTTTTCAAGGAATTCAAGGTTGGCTCAGATTAGTGAGCTGCACATTTTCAGTTGACCCTAAACCAGGGGTGGGGAACCTGCAGCCGTAAAGGATTTGTTCTGCAAAATTTGGATTCAGTCAAAAGGCCACCCTTAAGGACCTAGAAGGCCACAGGTTCCCTACCCTTGCCCTAAACAGTCTGATTTAGGGCATGGTCTGAAAACTGCCCACCTTGTCTGAGCCTCGAAAGTCTTGATTCTGTTTTGGGTCTGTGCAACCCAACTACACACTTGTATCTACATGGAGATCCAGTAGACAGATGATGGCCACAATTAGCCATTGACTTGCTAAAAGCCTCTCTTGGTTCAAAGTGACTAAATTGCAACCCCCACCTTCCTTTCTTCAACATTTGCCTTGGTCACTCACCTTTTACCTGAATCTTTGATCCTTCTCTGGGGTGAGAGCTCCTCTTCTGATTGTTCTGTTGCATGAAGCAGCTTCTCTACTATGCTTAGACCAGTGAAGCAGGGTTAACTCTTTTAGCTAACAATAGCCCTACACTTGGGATTTACAGAGATTCTCAGGTCTAGTGGCTAGTTAATGAGGCAGCAAAATACTTTCAGTAAAAAGTAGTCCCTTTAAATCCTGATATCTTCAAAGCTATTCAAGTTTTACCCTCAATAGACATTGAGAATTTTTTTCCCCCTCTCTATTCATAGAGAGGACAACATAGGGAAGCCTTTAAGGGACTTCTCCTATCTCAAGTTATAGTATCAGATTCAAATAGAAATGGATTAGGCTACATATTCACTTAGAAAACCATAAATTAACCCAATCTATGTATTTATCTTGTAAAACATTTCACAATTACATTTTAATCTGATTACTTCCTCACTTAGCCTCTTGTAGCCAGCAGACTATGAGTTTGACATCTCTGAGCAAGACAGTCTTTTTTCCAATCAGCTTTCACCCACCACAGAGTTTTCCTCCAATCAGATCAGCTCCCTGAATCAACAGCAGACCTTCTAGTTAGCTCCGACCAGCTTTGTGTGGTGTCTCTAAGTAGCTTTTTTCAGCTTTTCTGTGTCTTCTCAACATGACATCTGATCTTTTTGTTTGTTTAAATGATACCAAATAGACTTTCAGGATTTCGTTTCTTTTTTTTTGTTTTTAGTTATCAGCTACATTTTTCCTCACATCTATCTCCCCATTCCAGAAAGTTGTACCTTATATTAAAGAATTTTTTAAAGAGGAAGAATAGAAAAAAAATCAAGCAAAACCAATTAAGCAAAACACAAAGGATCAGAGTTAGGTCTCTTATCTCCTCTTTCAAGGCCAAGCTTGGTTTGTATAATTTTCAATACTAAATTTTGATTATTTTTTGGAAGTTATTCTATCCATTTAGATTGTTGTAGTCACTGTGTATATTGCTTTCCTGGCTCTTCTTACATAATTCACATAATTCATACATTCACATAATGAACACATGTAAGCATGAAAAGACTTATATGAACAAATACGTGTCAAAGAAGTCTCCTGATTACCTTTCTTATTCTGATTCCTAATGCCTCAAATCAGGGATTCTTCATATATAGAGGGACCTATTTCTAATATAGGTTGAGAAACTTCAAATTCATATTTTTGTCATATCGGAAACACAGACCATATACTACAATCCAATAGTTCTGAACTTTTGATTCAAAATTTCCTAGCAATAAACTTTAAAGTCCTGAAAATGATCATATTAAAGTTAGCTGTTGGGAAACAATGTGATATTCATTTGTAATATCAGTCAATAATTTTGCTTCTTTTCTGCTTTCACTCAGGTCTTCTCAGCACTTTTATCTGAGAGGCTGTTTTCTCTCTTGGGTCCTCAGAACTGTTTTTCTCCTCAAGCTGCTTTTCTCTGTGTTCCACACAAAATATTCTTTTGCTGCTGCTTTAAACAAGTAAAATGGTCACTTAGAAAAATGCCAGTATTTCAGGTCCAGTAGGAAAGCGTCTCATCAAAACATACATAGAGATCTTGTCTTTGGCAATGAACATTGGTGAATTGTTGCATTGAATTGCAGTGCTGATTTTCAGTTACCTTCCCTCCAAAAGGAAGCCCTGCCTGTAAATGAGACTACAAACTCTTTTTCCTTAAAGTAAAAATCTACCCTTTACTGAATTCTTCTGAATGCTTCTTTTACTGAAATGGCATGGTACATTACTGAACAAAAACCAGCAATAAACAAAAAAAATTCTAACATCTCTTATTTTATTAAGAACAACAGGATTCAATTAGTTACTTCTCAGGGTGAGACTATAAAACCTACTGGAAAGAGCTAACAGCCTGACTTCTTCCTAAAGCTTTTTTTTTGTTATTGTCTTCCCTGCTGCGATCATTTTCCTAATAACCTTTAGGGACTGGTGCAGTCTCTTAGTGGCTGATTTGTTGTTGCATTTTGATAAATCTTTTCAGTGAGATGCCCTGGAACAAGAACAGAAAAAAGTTTTAAAGACATCTATACCATATGCCAAGAAGAAGACAGCCAAAGAGCTCATATGTTCAAATAGTTATTTGCTTTTAAAACTCCAAATGCTGCAATGAGCAGAGATAAAATGCTAACGAGAACCTTGTAAACAAAGTCATTAATTGTGCTGGGAAATGGTTGCCCAAGTTCTGGCTGGCAGCTGGGGCAGCTCACACAGTTAAATAGAAAAAAGGAAGGGGTAAGGGAGGAGAGACTGAGAGGAAGAGAGCCGGAGAGGGAAGGAGAGAAAGGGATGGAGAGAAAAATAAAGGAAAAGGGAGAAGAAATACACAATGTTTATAAGATTCAGAACTGGAAGAGATCTTAGAGATCATTACTTCACTTTGTAGATGAGGAAACTGAGGCTCAGCGAGGTTGAATGTCCTGTATAAGGTCACATGGGTAGTTTCAGAGATGGGTTTGGAAACAAGGTGTTCTTTCCCCTAGACTAGACCATATTGCCTTTTTTGGCAGCACAGATTCTAGGCATGTTAAATTTTTATCCGACTGCTGAAAATAAGACCATGTAAAGACCAGCTTATCCTCTTCACTTAGTTCTAAGCTCTTCTTTTTTAAATTTGTTTTTAAATTCTGAATTTAAATAGCATTTCCACATACCCAGTAGAACCCCAAAGAAGATTCTATATTAACCCATAAATCTTTTTTTCATACCACTTACTTTTTTTTAAAGTGCATATTATAAAATCCTATGCATTACTTTCAAAATTGTCTTGCTCTATGCTTTCTTCTTAACTTTCTTCTCTTCTGTGCATTAAAAAAAAATGTTACATAAGCCATATTTTAATTAGCATTACTATCACTAATTCCCTTTTCTCCCATTTCCCATCCCAGTTAAAAACCAAGAGAAATAAAGGAAATCTTGTCACAAATAAGTATAATTAAGCAAAACAAATCCACCCAGTGGCCATGTTTAGAAGTGTGTATCTCTTTCTCCATGTTGTGTCCATTTCCTCTTTCTGTCAGGGGGTGAGTAATTTGCTTCATTATATATGCTCTGGAAACCTGACTGGTCATTGAATCCATCAGAGTTCTTAGTTCTTTCAAAATGGTTTTTCTTTTCAATGTCACTATTTTAATATTAATTGTTCTCCTCGTTGTGCTCACCACTCCATGTCAGTTCATACTAACCAGGATTCTTTGAAATCATCTATTCACTTGTTACAGAATGAAATATTCCATTATATTCATATACTACAATTTGTTAAATGATTTCCCAATTATCTAAGAGGAAATCTAAGACACCTGCTTAGATTCTAGGTTTTGTTTGTTTTTTCCCTTCTCCTCTTTTCATTTTCTTTCCAGGATCAGGAAATTTGTTATGCTTACCTCTAATCACTCCCCAGTATTATCCTTCCTTTTAACCCTCAACCCATACCCTCGTGTCTCCTTATTGAGTTTGATTTATTAATAACTCACACTGTTTACATATGTGTATTCAACCCTCTGTTCATTTCAAATAAGAATGAGGTTCATCTGATGTCATTTCCTCCCACCCCTTCCTCTATGTTTATATGTTCTTTTTTTCACACACCTTAATTATGAAAAATAGCAAATCTCACTCCATTCTTCTTCCTCCTTTCTACAATAGTGATTCCTATTACCCTCCTTTCTCTTTTCCCTCTTAAAAACTCTCATACCAGAACTAATCCACCCCAGGACTCCTTTTTCATTTCTTTTCTTTTATCTTATTGAACTCTCTCAGTACTCTTCGAATACCTTGCAATATTCCTCCACCATGCCAGCCTCCTTCTCCTATTGGTGAGATCCTTCCCAAGCCACCTTTTTCATGATGGTCCCAGACAGGTCATGTTCTATTTCTCTCTAAGCTATACTTCTGACCCTAACTAAGGACTGTGCAATCGTAACTCAACTACTTTCTCACTCTGGAACTCCTTTCAGGTCTTGGGATCTTTTCATCCTGCAATATCCTTCTACCATGCTGACCCTACCATGCCATTGACGAATTCCTTTGAGGGCCTCCATTTTGAGGAGTCTGGCTTTGTTTTATTCCAGTCCTGTCTTTGCTTCTGAAAAGCATAAGCATAAATACTATCAAAACTGCCAAGTCGTTTACTACCTTTGTGACCTTGGGAAAGTCCATTTCACTTCTATGAATGTCACTTTCCTAATGACATAATTGGACTAAATTAACTTTAATATAGCTTCCAGTTTTGGCTCCTAACATCTTAATTCAGAGGGGAATCAGAGATTCTCCATTGGAGATCTGTTGATTTTACAATGAAAGCATTAAGGAAGTCCTTTTGATTGTTTTTGCTTAGAAGACCAGAAAGAGAGAACAGTGTGAAGTTTCCTTTTTTATCTAGCCAGTCAATTAACAAACGTTTTTGAAGTGCCAACTATGTGATGGGCACCATGCTAAGCACTGGTTGGCAGAGAGATGCTTGTTCGAGCAGATCTTTCTCTCCTTTCTTTTTTTCCTCTTACCCTTTGTCCCCTTTCTGCTTTCTCTGAACATGAATGAACCATTCATAAATGTTAGACCCTTTGTGCATAGCACTGTGTTGTGTTTACTTTTGTTGCTGTTGTTCAGTCATATCCAACTCCTTGTGTCTCTGTGGACCGTACCATTGATGGGGTTTTCTTGGCAAAGATACTGGAGTGGCTTTCTATTTCCTTTTCCAGTAGATTAAGGCAAACAGAGGTTAAATGACTTTCCCAAGGTTAGTAAATATTTTAAGCTGGATTTGAACTTAGGTCTTCCTGCCTCAAGGCCCTGTCCACTGAGCCATCTAGCATAACCTGTTAAGTGCTTAGGAAGATGCAAAGGTAGCTAGGTGCCAGTTTGTGGAGGCCCTTAAAGAAAATTCGGATGTTATCAGATAGAAAGTGTATAGGGAAGGATATTCTAGGTGTCTGTAATAGCTCTAACAAAAGGGGGAAAATCAAGGAATGTGCTTGGAGAAGCCTAAGCAGTCCTGATTAGAGGGCACATAGAGTATTGATGAAAAAGAATGGTGTGAGACAAAAATAGAAAGAGATAAAATCATAGACTTACAGAATTTTAGACCTAGATGAGACAGAGGTCAACTAGTCCAACCTCCTCCTTTTAAGGTTGAGGATACTAAGGCCCAGAGAAGCAAAATAGTTTGTTTAGGCTTCATAGTTAGTGGTATAGCTGGGACTAGAAGCTAAGTCTTCTAATATCTCCAGTTAAGTCCTCATTCAACCATGCCATGAAGCTTTCTCAAGATGGCACCAAATTATGAATGATGACAGGCTAATTCAAATTAATTTGCATCAACAAACATTTATCAGTTATCTACCATGTGCCAGACATTGTACTATGTATCAGGGGATACAAAGAAAAAGACAAAAGATTTCCTGCCCTCAAGGGACTTATATTCTGCTGGATTATATGACACATAAACATAAAATTAAATAAAGGGTAATTTAGTAAAAGAAAAAAGCACCAACAAGGGGAGTGCAAGAAAGGGATAGGGAATTAGGGCAGGCCTCAGAGAAAGTAACACCTGATCAAGGCCTTGAAGGAAGGTAGAAATTTTGAAAGCCTGAGTTGAGGAGAGAGTGTATTCCTGACTCCCTCTACCCTTCATATCTTCTATATACTCTTCATTCCGGTGACACTGGCCTCCTTTCAGTTCCTTGAACAAATTACTAGAAGTAGGTTGATCACTTGGTTCTGGGCCTTTTCATTGGCTGCTTCCCATGCCTGGAATGTTCTTTCTCCTCATCTTCCTCTCTTGGTTTCCCTGGATTCCTTCAACACCTTTTACAGGAACCCTTTACCAACTCCTCCTAATTCTAGTGCCTTTCCTCTCTTGATTATTTCCTGTATTTCCTGCATGTGTATTTTTTGCACACAGTTTTTTCATGTTGTCTCTTGCTTGTACGTAATTGTTTGCATGTTACCTCCCCCATTAGAGTTGATTTTCTTGAAGGCAAAGACCGTCTTTTGCTTTTCTTTGTATCCCTAGCCATCGACACGGGACTTTTAATGCCAAAGGTGCAGAGAGGAGAAATCGGAAGCAAAGACATCAATTAGGATATTATTACAATAGTCTAGGTGAATGATTATGAGGGTCTGAACAAAGATGGTGGCCATTTAAGTGTGGAGAGATACTGTGGATATAGAATTGGATATGGGGACCACAAAATAGGAAAGAATCTGAGGATGATGGTACCCTCAATAGAAATAGGAAAGTTTTAAGGAATAAATTTAGGGGAGAAGATAAGTTCAATTTTGAACATGTTGAATTTGAGGTTAACAATTGTTCATTCAAAAGTAAAAATGTCCAATGGAAAGCTGGTAATGTAGAATCCAAGTTCTGAAAAGACTTTGGGGTTAAATATATAAGTTATTCAATTTTAACTTTGATAGACACTGTAGAATAATTGAATGATATGATTTCAGTGGTGAGATTACCTGAGTAAGATTACCTGGAAGTGGGATATAGGATGGATTGGAGAGGGGCTAAAGAGGAGGTAGAAAGATCTATTAGGAGACTACTATGCTAATCCAGGTGAAATGTAAGGAGGATCTGAACTAGGGTGATGAGAAGGAGAAGATAAGTGTCCAGTAGCTTATGGATATATCTGTAGGATTTGGTAATTGTTTGGGTTTGGGGAGGAAGGAGAAGAAGAAATCAAAAATAATAGAAATTTTGAGTCTAGTTGGATGGGAGACCTGAAGAAGAATGCAAAAAAGAGTAGTTATCTCAGGAAAGATGATGAGTTCAACTTTGGATGGTTTGCATTTACAGTGCTGCTGGGACACTGAAATTCCCTTTCAGTACTTTTCATAATCCTGTTATTTCTTTCCAGTGGCCAGGTTTTAACTGCTCTCCCTCGAACAACCAGACAAGTCAAAACTCTCCAGAACATGACAACGACTTTTGAGGTAATTTTACTCACAGTGACCATTATATCAATTGTCTTTGACAAGCTTTGTATTTAGTGTTTCCTCTATATAATATTTGGTGTATCTATACTTAGCTTTTCCCACTCCTGCCTTAAGCAGATTCTGTCTGTGTCTCCCTGGGTAAGACGATGAACCTCTCAGTGCTCTGGGAAATTCTCCAAGACTATAAATTGCAGAGAAGGTGCTAATCTGCATTGATAGCTCTTTCCTGGGGTATTGTTATTGCAATGAAATAAATCATAGTTCCAGTCTCTATCCCCCTTTTCACACCTCCTTGATTTATTTGCTTGGAAAGATAAAAGAACATTCTATTATGTATTGGCATACATATCAATTTCGCTATTTTGCACTGAGTTGGAATTCAGCCCTTCAGAGTGATGTCATCAGAACCTCACTGTTCAAATCAATCCTATTAATCCCAGGGAGCACCTTGAGGCTTTAATCCTTTCCTACTTCAAGGGAGAAGTGAGTGAATTGCTTCTTTTTTCAACAGGTATACTACTCATGAACCCCTTCTTTATCTTGAAAAGGCTTGATTCTAGGATCATGTAGTCTAGCAAAAAAAAATTCCTTCTTCCTCTAACAAGAAGTTGGGATGTGGGAAAGCAGGGTACATGTTCTTCAAAACCTGTACTCTCAGGTATGAGAGGACATTAAATTTTCATATGTTTCTGTTCCAAATCAGCCTTTATTAATTATATGTGGGCAAAATTGTACCTATGCATAGATTAATATCCCACTCCAGAAGCAAGGTCTTCTCTGCTAAACCCGGGTCTGTCCTTCAAAAAGCAAATTGGTTAAAAAGAGAAAAGATACTACATGTAGGTCAATGATGAAAATATTTGTAGCAGCATTTTTTGTATTAGTAAATGTAGGAAAGGGATTTGATCTATGCTTTCTCTGGCATAGGAACTCACTAGTAAGGAAACTCCCTCTACAGGTTTGTACTTCCTCTGCAATTTAGAGAAATCTCTTAGAGAGTCATCTAAACACAGCGCTTCTTAAACTGACCCACAGTTTAAGAAGCACTGAAGGAGTTGTGAATGGAAAAAGTTTAAGAAGCCCTAAATTCTAAAGCACTGAAAAGTTGAGTGACTTGCCCAGCATCTCACAGACTATATTCACAGCAGGACTGTGACCCCGTGTTTCTGGCTCCAAGGTCAGCTCTCTTTTTTACTACTCCACACTGCTTTTTGCAGCATCAAAGAACTGGAAACAAAGTAAATTTTCAGTGATCTGGGAAAGGCTAAAGAAATTGTGGTACATGAATGTATGACTCTGTAAGAAGCAGTGATATGATGAATACAAAGTTACATAAGAAGATTTATATGCACTGATGCAAAGTGAAGTAAATAGAACCAAGGAAAATGATATATACTATAACTCAACAGTATTAATGGAAAGAACAACAAATCAAATGAAGCTAAATCCTGTGAAATTATAATGATCAAACTTAGACCCTCAAAAGAGATATGAGAATACACTTCCCTTCCTTCTTTGCAGAGGGGTGGAGATGGACAGACTGGAGGTAGAGCAATGCATACAATATTGGATTTGGTTAGTGTGGTGGTCAGTTTTGATAAACTGGTTTTATTTTTTAATTATGTTTGATGAACTGGTTTTCTTTTTTTTTTTTTATTATGTGTTACAGGGATTTCCCTTGAAGGGAAAAGAGAAAGGATAAATTGAGAAATATAGGTAATATACATTAAAAAGGAAGCAAGAGCAGTTTTTCCACCCTTTTATAAGCCAGCACAGAGGGGTGGTTCTTTACACAAAGTCTATCATCCCAAGTGTTAACAAGCATTTTGGTCTGACTGACTTTGGAGTCGGAGAACCCTAGACTGAGTCTTATCTCTCTTACTTACTACCTATGTAACAATGGGCAATCACTCATTCTCTATGGTCCTCAGTTTCTTTATGTGTAAAATAAGGAGACTGGACCAGGGGAAGGGACTTTGAAGTCCTTTCTATTTTAAAATAAAGAAATCCTTCATCTTAAGAGCAGGCCTAATCACCGAGACTTAATCAGGTACTATAAGGAGGCTTACATGGAGCTAATAGATACATTTCTCTCTCAAGGGAGAGAGTTATGGAGAACCAGACATTCTAAACAAAAGCTCACCTCCTGGTAAGCTCATCAAAATGACTAGAGTGAAACAACTCTACCCCCCCACATTTATATGAACTCTGCCTACATGAAAGTTTTACCTTTTCTCTTCATTTGACATCCTTTTCTTTTTCATCACACTAAGAGAATATATCTAGATGTTGACCAGGGTGTGTCTTGTAGAGTCATAACTGGGGTAGGAGGATCAGGGATTTATCCCAAGACATTAAACTTAAAAGATGTCAACTCTGAAAAATAAATTACCAAAGAGCTCACAGCGGTTATAACAAAAAGCTTTATACCAACTGTCAATTCTGAAACATACAATACAATACAATACAATACCAATACAGAGATTATAGGCAAAAAGCCTTCTTTATTCTGTTGGAGGAGGGAAACTAGAACACACATTCTGGGGCCTGGTCTAGGACCGAGGAGACCTAAGGCAGCAAAGTTAAGCCTTGATAGGTATGGAGGTGGCAAGAATAAGAATCAAGCAGTGAGGTGTAGCCGTAGCAGTGAGATATAATAGCAACACTGCAGCAAGTTTGCCTAGTGACAAAAAGTCTGTTCAAAGCAGGGCTTTGTGACTGGAATGTGGTTCCTGCAGGTGTTTGCCCAAGTTCAGGGGATGCCTGGGGCTGCTTTGAGCCAATTCTGTGATTTAGCTGCAATGGAGTTCATCCTGAGTGTGAGCGCAAAGGATTGTTGTGATCCCAAGTTCAGAGTACAGCTTGCTTGCTGGGTCTTAACTCTGGAAAACAAGGTGTCTCCTAAAAATAAGAAAAGATAGGAGTGAAAATAGAGGAGTGGTTTTGGTGTGGGGATCCTGATGATAGCAATGATGACACTTTAATTTTTTTTAACAGCTTAGAAATAATAGAATAATTAGTTAAAATGGGAAGGATACCAGTGTGCTTTCTCCTCTTTCCCTGCTATGATCACAACCAAGTGAGTTATCCCCCACTGAGACTGCTCTGCTCTCATCTCCACCACCCAGTCTCACTTCCTGAGGTTTCCTCATGCTGCCTGCCCTAGATTTGGTTTGTATTACTTGTTCTGATACAAAAATGGATAGTTACTGCTTTAGTATGTTGTGACTCTTGTCAGCTTACTCTCGTTTTCCCACCTATTGAAGGGTGACAAAGTATGTGTCTATCTTTTGTTATTGAAAAATGGCAGGTTGTTCTCTGGAAGCCAGAAGATGTGGAGTTCATTAAAAAGTCAGAAGAAGTCCATTTCTATGTCAATGATTCTTATGTGGACAGAGTGAAAGCCTTTTTAAGCCAGAACAAAATCGTATTCAGGTAGGGTCACCATTGCTTGTTGGAAAAGCAGAAGCACCATAGTAAATTCCTGTTGTACTACCTGAACCTGCTGTGAAACCTTGGGTGGGAAAGTCACTTAACTTTTCTAGACCCCACATCCTTATCTGAAAAAGGAATATATTCAAATCAGCTGATCTCTAAGGCCTCTTCTGGTTAGACATTTTAAGATTCTAAGTTCAAACTGAGGAAACAAAATCTTTTTCACCTCAACAAGTACTTCTCCAAAAAGAAATCAAATGCTGAATGGATTTGGGTTTTATTCTGTTGCTGTACCTTAAGATCAACCAATTCTCCTGAAAATACTGCCCTAGACAGAATCTTTTAGCTGATGAAGTTTATCACACAGCCTCTTGACATCTTCCTTTGTGTCCCCTTAACCCCATTTGGTATCACTCTCTCCCCTCCTCCAGCTTTGCCTCTGATGCCCAATGGCCTCATCCTGTCTTCAGGATGGCCAACCTGCTCCAAGCAGAATTCCATCAGGAGCTTCCTCTCCCCCATTAAACCTCACTTGCTCATGGTGTATTTCCTTGGCATCCATCCTGCTATGTGCTATTTGAAAACGGTGGTAATGACTTACCGTGTTAACCCAGTTACAATGCTTTAATACTAAAGCCATATAAAATAAAGCTCCTTACTTACAGAGTGCCTTTATTGGAAGGAATAATTTTGATGGGAGAGTGACTGTCAGTTTTAAGTGGCTGTCAAATCGCAATACAGAGAAAAAGGATTTACAAATTTTTCTGTGTGTTATACTTCCTTTGGCAGTCTGCTGAAACCTAGAATAATATTTTAAAATGCATAAAATATATAGGATCACAAAAGAAACCAATTATATCGAAATATTGGCGTCAGTATTTAAAAACAAACCAACAACCAAGTTCATGGATCCCAGGCTAAGAAACCCTTATCTGTTTATGTCCAGGTGAATGGCTACAAGGCTATATGAATTCCTGCTTATAATATTATTCACTTAACAAACATTTATTAGATGCTTGCTCTGTACAAAAGCACCATGTTAGATGCTGAGGGGGAAATATAAAGGTTCCTGCCTCAGTGAAACTAAATTCCTCTTCTTGTTGGCTTTATTTTGAGTAACTTTCTGTTACCGCTGGACTTTCTTGAATTCAAATTTTTCTACCTGGAAAATGTGGATAATAATTGCTGTTCTGCCTACCTCACAGGGTTGCTGTGAGTCAAGGAGTTCATATTTATTAATGTACTCTCAGGCTGTAAACCATATGACAAATATGTGGTCATAGTAATAGTAATAGTAATGATAGTAGACATCACAATACTAGTAATCATACTAGTGGTGGTGGTGATAGTTAATGTACCACTAATAATAGTCATACTAGTGGTAGTAGTCATGGCCATAGTAGTAGTAGTAATTAACACTGATATATCGTTTTAAGGTTTTCAAAATACTTAACCAATATTCTCTCATTTTATTTTCTGGACAACTCTGGAAGGGAGGTCTATTATTAACTGCATTTTACAGATAAGGAAACGGAGGCAGAAAAGGTTAAGTGGCTTTTCCAGGGTCACATAGCTAGGAAATGTTGATGGGCACATTTGAACTCAGGGCTCAAGTGATTGTAATCAAAGTAATAGTGGTCATACCAGTAGTAGTTGGGGGGTAGTGGTAATGGTGGTAGTAGTTTTAGTCATCATGATGGTATTTTCTAGGAAAAGCACACCTGTTTTGCTTTCCCTGGCCTCAGCAAATTGTCTTTGGAAACCAACTAATACTTTTTTTTTTTTTTGTAATTTAGGGTATTGGTAGAAGATGTTGAAGATCTTGTTAGAAAGCAGACCATCAATGACACATTCGACACCGAGAAAACCATCAATGGTACATTCAGTCCCCGGGCTCCTTCATCATACTACCAACAATATCATTCACTACATGAAGTAAGTCCCACCTTTTCCTATGAAGTGATACTGTGGTCATCATATCAAGCAAAGCAATTTCCCCAGAAGGATAATTTATTGTTGTAATCACACAACCACTGGGGAAAATTGTACCTACATTGATTAAATTGAAGCAACTCAGATTTCTAGCAACTTTCATCCAAAAAGACTATAGTTACCTATACTCTGAAAAGTCCCGTGCCAGAGTGTCTTCTCCCATCGCTGAAATTGAGCTGCCTCTAAGAAGAGCAGCAGCAGCAGCAGGCCTATTTATAGCATCACTAGGGTTAATGCTATTCTTCTTGTCCTTTGTCCTTGCAGAGGACTGTGGCATCAGGAAGGTTGGTGACATGACTTATAAGTGAATTGGATTTAAGTGAGAGAGGGCCACGCAAAGTCACCAGCCTCACTTTTTCCTCCGGAGCCATCTTAGAGGTCCAGTGGCAAGATAGAGATCAAGTCTAAGACAATTCCAAAAGACTCATGATGGAAAATGTTGTTCACATCCAGAAAGAACCATGGAGTCTGAATGCAGATCAAAGCATACTGGGTTGTTTTTTTTTTCTCATAGTTTTCTCTCTTGGTTCTAATTCTTCCTTACAACATGACTAACATGGAAATGTATTTAATATTACTGTACATGTATGGCCTATATCAGATTGTATGCCATCTTGGGGAGGGGGGAGCAGAGGGGGAGAAAATTTAGAACTCAAAATCTTATAGAAGTGAATGTTGAAAACTAAAAACAAACAGATAATTTTTTTTTTTAAAAGACATGGATCAGGATGACTGGAGATGACCCTGAATGCAATGACCTGCATGGAGGGGGAAGACTAGACCTGGCCTTTTTGATTAAAATGCATGCAGGGAATGCCAATGGAAGGAATACCATCCCTTATTCACACTGGCTTAAAGCTAGTGCCCTAGAATCAACACTTTAATCCTTACCGAGAGATTGATTTTTTAAATGTATTTTCTATGTAAATATATATGTATCTATGTATATGTAATAGGGCCATCCCATAATAGGACCACAGTCAGAGTTGCCCTTCCTGCTTCTGGACAACCTAACACTGGGGTACATTGGACTGCATCTAGTTATATATGATTCAGCATGGAAGTACTTGTGCTTTGAGATGATGAAGAAACTGCCCTAATTGTCCACTGAGCAGGGAGAATTAATTGTCCCTAGCTCCCATCTTCTTCTCTGTGGACTGAACTAGTTCCTGTGAGAGGTAAGAGGAAGGGAACCTCACCCTACCCCTTACCTGGGCAGCTGTGGCTTTGAGCACTGGAAACTAGAGCAGAAGGCCTCAACTAGAGTCCTAGGGGACAACCACTTTTAGGGGCTGGGATGTGGAAGATGATCTAGTCAAGGAGTCTATCGAGGAGTGGTCAGTCAGGTAGAAGAACCAGGAATTAGGAGTGTCTTGAAAGCCAAGTGTATAGGCATTCAAGAGTGGATAGTTAACAATGTCAAAAGCCACAGAATGGGAAAGATACACAAAGAATGAGAAAAGGTTATCATATTTTCTTAGCAGGAGAGACAGAAGACATAGATTTAAAAAAATTAATAAAAAAAGAAAAACAGAGGCTTGTATTTTTATTAGATTAAATTTTAAAAATTTTCTTTTGCTTTTTTTTGAGGGGGAAGGTAGGGCAATTGGGGTTAAGTGACTTGCCCAAGATCACATGGCTAGTTTTGTGTTACGTGTCTGAGGTCACATTTGAACTCAGGCCCTCCTGACTCCAGGGCTGGTATCTATTCACTGCGCCACCTAGCTGCCCCTTAAATGAAAATTTTTTGTTAGATTTAATAAAATTAGATTTTTATTAGCTTAAATTTAATACATTGAGAACAAAAGTAACAATGTTGGCCTTAAACTCTCAAACATGTGGTCACTGCTCGTGTTTAAGGTTTGACTTTTCAAATCCTATCTTCAGAATCTGATTTTTTAAAAAAAATTCTGAACTTAGCCAACAGCAAATAAGATGAGCATTTCCATATGCAAAGGAGAACAGAAAAAGCGACTTTTACATGAAGCTGTGAATCTGTTCACAGACCAGCTTACTTTTCTTTTTTTAAATCTGTATTAATGAAATATGTTATTTCCAGAACTGTCTTGCTGGTCTGTTTTGCCTATTGACTTTCATTCTGTTCTTTTAAATATTAAAAAAATGCCCCCATAACCCTATTTTCATACTTTTTTTTATTGCCGGCTCTCCTCTTTCTATCCTGTCCTCTCCTTCCCTCCCCCACAGCTTCTCCAAGCTTTAAAATAGAAAAATAAAACCCTTGTGTGAGATATGCAGAGTTAAGTGAAACAAAGCTCTGTTTTAGCCACGTCTGCAAATGTGTGTCTTATTTTGGACTTTGGGGATCGTCACATTTCCAGTCCTTTAGAATTATAGTTTGTTATTGTATAGATGAGAGTTCTTAAATCTTTCAAAGTCGTGTTTTTCTTTACAATATCGTCATTAAGGCTATTAGATTGAATAAGAACAGTTGAGAGATCATTAAGAGAATATAATCTTAGAACAGTTTCATTTGAGGGCTGAGGGTAGAAGCCAGATTGCTAAAGGCTGAGAAAGAATGGGAGGAGGAGAAATGAAAACAAGGATTTTAGTAGTGTTTTTTCTAAGAGTTTGGCTACAAAAGAGAAGAGAAATATAGGATGATTGCTTTTTATTTTAATTAACCTCATTAACTAGGTGTTAGTTACACTACTCCTGGTCAGTCTAGAGGCCCCAAGATAGTGGGCGTGGGAGCCAAGTTGATCCAACGCCTTTTTCTACATGCCTGACACTTCCCTCCTTCACCTTAATCATCACGATTCCTGTCTACAGACACATTCCTGGAAACCTGCTGATGGTAGATGAGGTTTGTTTTAGGCAAGGAATGCAAAGGAGCTCCTTGTTCACTGGACCTAGGCTGAGTAGACTTGTTGCTTGAGTTATCTTACCCTTGCTATGTATATTTGGGAGAGGGGAAGAAGAAGAAGGTAGGATGGCAGAAGGGAGTATACCACCTTAGGCACACGTTCCTGAGCCTGCCCCATGTAGCCCCACCCCTTCCTACAGGTAAAACCCTAGTGTCTTTCTCCACTTCCTGCTCTGACAAGAAGGAAAAGCTGACTATTGATAGACAGGTCAGAGTGGAAGTTTATGGTGACAGCTCTCAATGCCAATAGGATGTTCCCTCCTACCATCAACTGCTGAACAGCTATGGAAGAAGTGTAGTTGATTCTGGCCTCTGACCCACCCTGACTTTTCTTGGGAGGATGAGGTGAAAAGGAAGGCCTCCAGATGGTCAGGGCCAGGGTGGGCAGTGTGACAGATAGCTGGAGCCCACATCTTGGAAGGAAGCAACCTGATGTTCTGCTCCCCTTACAAAGTCATGTTTCCAGGTACCCAGCTCTACTCACATGTTTAAAGACTGGTCTCCATTCTTCTCCCAATTACACACCCTACTCCAGGTGTGGTTGGGTGGGAGACTAAAGTGAAGGCAGATGGAGAAGATGTATTCTTGAATGTATTTTGCCCATACTGTGTTTGCTAGGGGATCTAGGAGGGTTTTTTCTGTGTTATCTTTATTTTCTCAAGCTGTGGACTCCTAGCCACTTCCTCCATAGCTGGGGCAAAGCCTTGTTCACCCCACACTGGATAAGACTGGGGAGGGGGATGGGGTGTATTGAATAAATGTTGCCTTCACATACCTCCTCCCTCCCCAGATATTATAATCTTATGAAAGATGATATTATCCTAACCCCTAGGAGGAAGGGTAGAAAGAGAAGAAAGGAGAAAAGATTAAAACTGACTTTATAACATATAGTGGAATGATTTCCTCTCATTTCTGAGAGTCTTATAGGAGAAGACTATCCACTGGCTGGCTCTGGGAAAACAATCAAACATTGTCTTTGGTACTATTTCTACAGAGCATTACCCAGTAAGCTCTACCTTGATCTGAACAGTACCAGTGGCTAGCAGATAGGAAGGTCTTTCTAGGCCTGGACTAAAAGCTTGCTTCCATATTTGGAAGAAAGGAAGACTTGCTTTTCCCTAAAATACTTATCAAGACCTTGGAACAAATGGAAATAAGAACCATATCCTTAAAGGGTTCTGGTGGGTTCTGATGGTTTTTCTAGAGCAGTTAGGTGGATTCCACTGGTTACCATCTATTTACATACATTGCCATCCTTAGGCAGAAAGAAGTAAGCAAAGTTAGTCTTAGGCGCCTCAGTGGGCTATTTCCTATCCTTCCAGAAACAATTGGACAGTCAAAATCTCAAAGTTAGTAGGAACCTTAGTAAAGGAGCTACTAAATGACTGACACTTTAATATGAATTGATTAAACTTAGCTTCTGCCTAGCTGACTTAAAATTTAGAAGAACAAGAATCCTAAGGAATAAATGTATGATATTCGCATTGTTGTCAATATGTCACCTGGGTAGGGGGGATATTTTTGGTTAGAATGAATTTAATAAACATTTATTCAATGCCTATTATGTGCTAGATGCTAACATCATGCAGCTTTATATAGTTCCTCTGGATGTGAGGGCAAATGATACGTCAGTCGCCGAGTGCCGAGGGTTTTGCTTTATACAAGCTCTGGAACTGTCTTCAGAGATACAACCTAGAGCTTGGCTATTACTAGTAGAGACGCAATAGTATTCTAGTTGCCAGATGAGCTATAGAATTTCCATGGAGAATGGAGAATTTCCATTTTGGGGAAGTTCTCCAAAAGACTCCAAAGTTCTAGACCAATCCAAACCTCTAGGTTTGCCTCAAAGTGGACTTAACCCCCCCAGAACCTGACTCACTCCTTAGCCTACCTGTAAAGGAGGGCTGAATTTGTATCAGGGCAAAACCTTGAGGACTATTCAAGAGTGGTCCTTAACCTCTGAGGGAGACCTAGAATCGAGAGTTGGAGACTAATGTTTCTTGGAATAGCATCTCCCTGTGCTATTGGAGTATTGACCTAGTACCAGTGGCCCTCTAGTGGGCAAACATTATTTATTTATTTATTTTGCTTTTTGGAGGGCAATTGGGGTTAAGTGATTTGCCCAAAGTCACATAGCAACTAAGTGAGTCAAGTGTCTGAGGCTGGATTTGAACTCAAGTCGTCCTGACTCCAGGGCTGGTGCTCTATTCACTGTGCCACCTAGCCGCCCCCGGGGAAATGTTATTTTAACCTGTCTTGCTGGGAGCATTGGGCTTTCCACAGGACATACTGTACTTCCTTAGGCTAAACCCCTCCCCTCCCAGTCAACCCCCCAAAACTTTCTTCATGACACTTCTTTATAGAATTATTGATGGAGAGATTACTTAGTATAGCCACCTCATTCATAACAGATAAATCAGAAAACTACTGACATTTTCCCTGAAGGTCACATATGTAGAGGAACTTAGGAATTGTAGAGATGGATTTCTTACACAAAGGTATTGATTCTTTGTGAAGAGACTTTTCATAACTTTTCCTTCTTAAAAAAATCTTTATAAAATGTTTCAAGAGTCACAATAATTATAAACACTAATTAATTTTTCTTATTTGGCACAGTGGATAGAGCAATAGATTTAGAGGCAGAGGAACTGGGTTTAAATCCTGCCCTTGAAATTTAGTTGCTGTGTCACTTTGAGCAAGTAAATGTCCCCTGTTAGGAGTTCAGTTTCTAACCTATAGAACGATTCAACTAGATGACCTAAGGTAATTTCCAACTATTGATTTCTGATCCTATGATCTTGACTTTCTTAGTCTCTGATACTACATACATATGGTTCAATTGTTTTTTCAATCCTTTATTTTCCTCTGGGTGGAAAAACAAACCAAAATTTCCCCCCTCCATATCTTCCCCACTGTGCAAAATGATTGGAGAATTCATCTACTTCTGCTGAAGAAGCTATATTCTTTCTGTGGTCCACTAACTTACATGGTATTGTTTATTGCCTTTCCAATCTGAAACTTTATTAGCTAATTGCTCATTTCTATTTTGGCAGATTTATTATTGGATAGATGTTATAACTGAGACATATCCTGATATGCTTGAAAAAATTCACATTGGATCCTCATTTGAGAAGAGACCACTTTACGTCTTGAAGGTAATCTTTTGAAAAAGTAACTGCTCTGTCATGTTTGGGGGGGAGGTGGTTCTCAGCGACAGATGACTCTCAGCTTAAAAATTCATTTCCTTCAATCAAATACCCAATCAACAAGTATTTAAGTGTTTATTATATTCCAGGCATTGTGCTAAAAATTAGGGATAAAAGGACAAAAGGGGACAGCCTCTACCCTCAAAGAACTGATATTTTAATTGGGGAGATAACATGTGTACATATAAGCATGTTTGGAATATATACAAAATGAGTACAAGGCAATTTTGAGAGATTCTGTCTCCCTCCACAATTTTCCTTCCATTTTATTCAAAAGCCACCATGAAAGAGAATTAGAGTTATCCCCTTACCATTCTGTTAGTGTAGGGTTTTCACTTGCAAGGAAAGAGAAGGAGGCAATTCAAACTTTGTAGGACAATAGTCTGTTTATGATGCCTTTGGATGGTCAGGACAGATCCGAGGATCATAGAAATCCCATTGTTCCTAAGAGTGAGTCTTAGAAGACTTTGATTCTTTCTACCCAAACTTTCTATGAACTAATCTACATAATCCAAGTTTAGATTCCAGACTTCTTCAAGGCTTACACCTTAATACTTCTCCTAAACTCTGGGTGAGCAGGAATGGTCTTTTGCTTGATGAAATTCCAATTCTAAATAATGAAAATAGTTGTCCAAGTCTTTCTTTTAAAACTTACATTTAAATGATTTGACAAGATATTAGATGAATTGAATTGAATGCATGACCTCAGCCCATGCACTAAGCTGGATACTAGGATATAAAGACAAAAATAAAATGATCCCTGACCTCAAGGAGTTTACACTCTGTTGGAGGGAATAACATGTACATCAATTTAAAAAATATTTTATTTTTTCCAGTTACATATATAAAAACAATTTTTTAACAATTCATTTTTTAAAAATTTGAGCTCCAAGTTCTCTCCCCTGGCCTCCTCCCTCATTGAGAAGGCAAGCAATTTGATATAGGTTATACAAGTGCAATCGTGCAAAACATATTTCCGTATTAGTAATGTTGTGGAAGAAAGTACAGACAAAAACCCTCAAGAAAACAAAGAAAGTAAAAAACAAACTCATGTTTAGATCAGCATTCAGACTACGCTAGTTATTTCTCTGAAAGTTTTTCATTATAAGTCCTTTGGAACTACAACTTTGCTAAAGTTGCTAATTATTTCAATTAGGTTTTTAGTTGATTCTCTAGGATTTTCCAATTATACCATCATATCATCTGCAAAGAGTGATAATTTTGTTTTCTCATTGCCTATTCTAATTCCTTTAATTTCTTTTCTCTTATTGCTATAGTTAGCATTTGTAGTACAATATTGAATAATAGTGGTAATAATGGACATCCTTGTTTCACCCCTGATCTTACCAGGAAGGCTTCTTGCTTATACTGATTAGAGATAATGCCTACTGATGGTTTTAGATAGATACTACTTATCATTTTATGGAAAACTCCATCAATTCCTGTGTTTTCTAGTGTTTTAAATAGGAATGAGTACTATATTTTGTCAAAAGCCTTTCCTGTATCTGTTGAGATAATCATATGATTTCTGTTGGTTTTGCTGTTGATAAAGTCAATTGTGCTGATTGTTTTGTAACATTGAACCAGCCTTGCATTCCTGGTATAAATCCCACCTGGTCGTAGTGTGTGATCTTTGTGATATAGTACTATATTCACTTTATTAGTATTTTATTTAAAAATTTTTGCATCAAAATTCATTAGGAAAATTTTTCTTTGTCCTTCCATGCTTAGGTGTTAGAACATATTTGTATCATAAAAGAATTTGGGTAGGATTTCTTCTTTGCCCATCTTTCTGAATAGTTTGTATAGTACTGAAATTATTTGTTCAAATGTTTTGTGTAATTCAGTTGTGAATCCATCCGGTCCTGTTGACTTTTTCTTAGGAAGCTCATTGATGGTCTGTTCAATTTATTTTTCTAAGATAGGGTTATTTAAATATTCTATTCCCTCTTTTGTTAATCTGGGCAATTTATATTTGTGTAAATATCCATCCATTTCACTTAAATTGTTAGATTTATTTGGTATATAATTGGGCAAAATAGTTCCTAACAATTACTTTCATTTCATATTCATTGGTGGTGAATTCACCCTTTTCATTTTTGACACTAGTAATTTGATCTTTTTTAAAAAATAAAAATAACCAATGGCTTATCTATTTTGTTGCCATTGTTTTTTTTTTAAAATAAAACTAGCTCTTAGTTTTATTTATTAGTTCAATGGTTTTCTTACTTTCAATTTTTATTAATTTTTCCTTTGATTTTTAGGATTTTTAATTTGGTGCTTAATTTGGAATTTTTAATTTTTCCTTTCTCTAGTTTAAAAAAAAATTATTTAGCTGTATGATCAATTCACTGGTCTGTTCTTTCTCTCCTTTACTGATATATACATTTAGAGTTATAATTTTTCTCATAAGTGCTGCTTAGGCTGCATTCTGTAAATATTAATATATTGTCTCATTGTTGTCATTCTCTTTAATGACATTCCTTATTATTCCTATGATTTGTTCTTTGATCTATTCATTCTTTAGGATTAGATTATTTAGTTTCCAATTAATTTTAAATCTATGTTCCCATAGACCTTTATTGAATGTAATTTTATTGCATTTGATCTGAAAAGGATACATTTAATATTTCTGCTTTGGGGCATTTGGTTGTGAGGGTTTTATGCCCTAATACATAGTCGATTTTTGTGTAGTTGCCATGTACAGCTGAGAAAAAGGTATCTTTCTTTCTATTTCATTCAATTTTCTCTAGAGCAGCGGTTCTCAACCTGTGGGTTATGTTCAATTTATAACAATGAAAATATATCCTGCATATCAGATAGATTCATAACAGTAGCAATATTACAGTTATGAAGTAGCAACAAAAATAATTTTATGGTTGGGGGTCACCACAACATGAGGAACTGTATTAAAGGGTTGCAGCATTAGGAAGTTTGAGAACCACTGCTCTAGAGGTCTATCATATCTAACCTCTAAAATTCTATTCATCTCCTTAAGTTCTTTATTTTTGGTTTAATTTTTGGTTAGATTTATGTAGTTTTGAGAGGGGAAATTTTAGGTTCTCCACTAGTATATTTTACTGTCTATTTCCTCCTGTAACTCATTTAATTTTTTTTTAAAAAAGAATTTGGATACTATGCCATTTGGTGCATATATGTTTAGTGTTGATATAACTTCATTATCTATGGTGTCTTTCAGCAAAATGTAGTTTCCATACTTATCTCTTTTTAAAATTAGATCTGTTTTTGCTTTTGCTTTGTCTGAGATCATAATTGCTATCCCTGATTTTTTTAAACTTAAGCTGAAGTATAATACATTCTGCTCCAGCCTCTTATTTTTACTCTGTTTGTGTCTCTCTGCTTCAAGTGTGTTTCTGGTAAACAACATATTGTAGGATTCTGGTTTTTAATCCACTCTACTATCCACTTCCATTTTCTGGATGAGATCATCCCATTCACATGGACAGCTATGATTACCAACTCCATATTTCCTTCCATCCTGCTTCTCTCCCTTCTTCCCCTGCCCCATTTATCCTTCTCTCTCCTTTCACCCTATCCCTCCTCAGAAATGTTTTGCTTCTGACCACTGCTTCCCCTAATCTGCCCTCAGCCCCATCCCTTCTGTCATCCTCTCCCCTACCTACTTCCCTATACCATAAGATAGATTTCTATATCCAAGAGTGTGTGTGTTATTTTCTCTTTGAGCCAATTCTGATGAGAGCATGGTTCAAGCATTGCGCATTACTCTGCTCCCACCATCTCCCTCTCTACTGTAAAAGCTCTTTTGTGCCTCCTTTATGTGAGATAATTTGCTCCATTCTACCTCTCCCTTGTCCTAGCATATCCCTCTTCCTCACTCCTTAATTTTATTTTGTTTTTGGATACCATCCCAATCATAGTCAACACACATTCATGCCCTCTCTCTGTGTATGCTTTTTCTAACTGCCCTAATCATAATAAAGTTCTTAAGAGTTACAAGTATGATCTTCCTGTGTAGGAATGTAAACAGTTTAACCTTATTGAATCCCTTATGTTTGTACTTTTCTGTTTACCTTTTTTAATGCTTCTCTTGAGACTTGTATTTGAAAATTGAATTTTCTGTTTAGCTCTGGTACTATCAACAGGAATTCTTGAAACTTCTCTAATTCATTGAATATTAATTTTTTCCCCTGACCATTTACTTATCTTTTATCCTGTGGAACTGGAACTAGGGTTCCTGCTCCTGTTAGTACTTCTCTTTGCCCTGGGACTGTGACCCAGAATGGTGTATGGGCAGGACAATAGAATCCTGCTCCCAGAGCCTGCAAAGAATCCCTTTTAATCTCCTTCTGACCAATTGTCTGACCCCCTTACCATCTGTAGTCTGAGAGCTCTGGAAGCTGCCCCTTTCTCTGCCAAAACAGTTGTCCCCAAAACCTGCTGCTGGCTTACTGGGCACAGTCTGCACTGGTCAGGCTGGCATAGGACTGTGCTCCACTCACCCCAGTGAGAGAAATCTTGCCTCCTGATCTTCTAAGTTGTCTTGAGCTAAAAAATTGTTCCACCTCATCCTTTCATTGGTTATACTATTCCAGAATTCATTTTGGGGCATAATTTTAACATTGTTTGGAGGGGAATTTGGGAGAACTCAGGTGAATCTCTGCCTTTACTCCTCCATCTTGGTTCCACCCCATTCTCCTACATAAGAATTAAATATAAAATATAAACAAAATAATGTCCAGAAGAATGGTAAATGTTTAATATAAAGGGAAGCTTGTTAACGATGGAAATGGTATTTCAGAGGAGGCCATAGGATAGGGCTAGCACATATGAGTATGAGAAATATTATGTAGAGCCTCCATGTCCTCGTAAAACTTAAGGGTAAATAAATTAGATCCTGGTTTCTTTTACTTTATTCCCTTCCTCATGAACTGAGGAACATAGAAAAATGAGCATCTTCCTTTATACCATGACCTGGTTTTATTATCTCAAACAAGGAAGACCTGAGTTAAAATCCTGCTTCAGACACTTACTACCTGAGTGACCCTTGGTAAGTCACTTAACCACTCTCAGCATTTATTTACTCTTCTGTAAAGTGAGGATAATAAGGGCACCTACCCTCATTATTATTATTAATAATAAGTAGCTAAATTTGGCTTATTATTGTCAGAAAGGCCACCTTAGGAGCAGCTGTAACAGAAACTAATTCCCCCCCCTCTCCCCCCCCCCCCCCCCCGCATCTGTTAGCCATGGTATAGTGGCAACAGCCCTGGATTTAGGTACTCCTAAAATGTAGTACCCAGCATATGGTTTCATACTGTGCTAAAGCATAGTTGTTAGGTTCAAATATTGACCTGTGTGACCTTAGTCAAGTCACTTTATTTCTTCGGGAATATGAATCAGAAGCAACTTCTTTGTTTCTGATTCATAAAATGAAGGGATTGGATGAGGTTATATCTAATTCCTTTTAAATCTCAATACTACCATTTGTTTGAGACTTAGTACTAGTTAACCTTTTTTTTTTATAGCACTTTAAATTTCACAAAACATTTTACATAAATTCTCATGATCACAACATCAAGATTTCAGGAAATATTCTAAAAATTGTATTTTTTTTTCCTGATGAACAACCATTTATTTTCTTTTCCACCCCATTCCCTGTTGAACAATAAAAATTTTTTAATAAAATATGCATAGTTAAACAAGTACATTTCCTATACTGGCCATATTTATAAATATATCTGTCATGCATTTTAAGTCCATCACCTTTCTGGTTTCATGCTTTATCTTTGGTCCTCTGCAATTGTAGTTTGTCACTGCACTGATCAGCAACTTAAAGTTTTTCAAAATTACATTTTTTATAATGCTGTTGTTCTCCACTTCACTCTGAATCAGTTCATAGAAGCTGTCCTAATTTCTTATGAAACTATCCATTTCATCATTTCTTATGGCAAAGTAATAGCCTCTTACATCACAGGATTTTGAATGTTGTTGTTCAGTCATGTCTGACTCTTTGTGACCCTATTTGGGGTTTTCTTGGCAAAGTTACTGGAGTGGTTTGCCATTTTCTTTTCCAGATAATTTTACCGATGAGGAAACTGAAGCAAACAGGGTTAAGTGCCTTGCCCAGGGTCACACAGCTAGCAAGTGTCTGAAGCCAGAGTTGAACTCAAGTCTTACTGACTCCAGGGTTGGCATTCCATTCACCACATCACCTAACAACATCCACTGGGCAATATTAAATGTTAACTTTATTAAATAACATTTAAGAAGTCAAGCTATTTAAGTAATTTTCAGTTTATTTTTCAGCTCATTTATTCTAGAAGACCCATTAAGATACAGTGCTACTTAAAATAATGGATCAAACTAAGGTTCTTTATGATCAATTACTTAACAGTTGCCTTTAAAACATTTTAAAAGGATGATGATTTTTTGGCGTGAAAATTCCGAATTACCAGCTTAATTACTTAAAGATTTGATCAGATTCAAAGATCTTTTTTTTTTCAGAATAAGCTGACTTTCTTTTTTTCTTTTTTTTTAAAATTTATTTTATTAAATTTTTTTTGAGTTACATATTTTCTCCCCGTCTTTCTCCCGCCCACCACCCCAAAACAGCCATCCCAGTGTTTCCCCCCTCCCCCAATCTATTCTCTCCTATGTCACTTTTTGGTAGGGCATCAAAGATCTTTTAAAAAACAAATATATTGGTCCCAGCAATGTGATACATGGGGCAAATGAGAGTGAATAGTCAAGAATAACAACGAGGTTGTGAACTTGGGTGACTGCAAGTATGGTGACCAAAACGGGGAAGCTGGGAAGAAGAATGGGCAGCTATGTGGCGTATAGTGCACAGAGTGTCAGGCCTAGAGTCAGGAAGACTAATCTCTGAGTTCAAATCTAGCCTCAGAAACTTACTACCTATGTAACCTTGGGCTGCTCATTTCACCCTGTTTGCCTCAGTTTCCTCATCTGTAAAATGAGCTGGAGAAGGAAGTCCTTAGTTCAAATTCTAATTCAGACACTTAGTAGCTGTTTGATCCCGGGAGAGATACTTCACCTTTCTCAATCTCAGTTTCTTATCTCTCTCTCATCAGATTGGAGGGAGGAGCACTAAAATCCTCCCAAAACTTTCCTTTATAGAGAAATCACAATCTTCCTGGTAATTCCTTTTTCCGTCAGCAGCTCTGCTTGGCTTTGACTCCACCAAACACATGCCCCCTTGCTGGGTACCCTATGCCATGCAGCATTACCACCTCCCCCTCAATTTTTTTTTTCAACTTTGTCTTCTTCTATTAGATTGTAAGCTCCTTGAAGACAAGGATTGTCTCATTCTTTGTGCTTAGCACAATGTCTGGTGTACAGTTGACATTTAATAAATGTTTATTGAACTGAATAGTAAAAACCAGGATAAAAATAGTATCTACTTTATAGGGTTGTTGAGAGGATCAAATGAGATAACACCTGTAAAGTATTTTGCAAAACTTAAAGGACTATATTAATATTAGTTCTTATTATTATAATTATGTGAGCACTCTTTTCTTCTAGAACAAGGTTTCTTAAATCTGGGGGCCAAAACTTTTAAAAAGATATTTTGAAGACGATTTTTCAACATAACTGATTTGCTTTATAACTCTGTATCTTCTTGTATGCATTTAAAAATACGATTCTGAGGAGTCTCTAGGCTTCACTCTAGAATTATCTGAACTCTATTCCTGGGTTATGTTAGATCATCAGAAGTCAATGCGCCTGCACCTTATTTCATTAGCTTCCTGAAGAAATGCTTTCACTCAGTAAAGATTTATAGTTATGCCTGCAGCTTTTATAAAATTTTGATATAAGAAACATCCATTTGAAAACTGCCTCCTAGGCTTTTGCAAGATTACAAATGAAGTGATGGAAAATGCTATCCATACCCAGAGAAAGAACTGGTGGAGTCTGAATACAGATCAAACTATTTTCACTTTCTATATTTTTGTGTGTTTTCTTCCTTTTGATCTGTTTCTTCTTTCATAACAGGGCTACTATGAAAATATGTTTTACATGATTGTACATATATAACCAAATCAAATTACTTACTGTTTTAGGGATGGGGGAGGGGGAAATTTGGATCTCAAAATTGGGAACAATAAAATTGGAAAAAATAAAAAGTAAAAAGGTAATTGGAAAAAGTAAAATACTATTTAAAGAGGATTACAAGTGAAAACATTGTTCATGAATTTATCCAACATCTTTTAGGAAGTAATCTAAAGTCTCCTGAGAATTCAGTGCCAAGACATTTTTTAAAAAAATCAAATAATGAGAGCTAGGTAATCCTTTTTTTTTCCTACCTCTACTTACCTCTCATGAGGAAATATGCAGCTATCACCTAGAGCACCAGTTCTCTGGATTTTATGATCCATTTTCAATTAGATATTTTCTTTTTCTTGTCCAGCTTTCTACAAAGGGAAACACATCAAGAAATGCTATATGGATTGACTGTGGTATCCATGCCCGAGAATGGGTGGCTCCAGCTTTCTGCCTGTGGTTCATAGGTTATGTGAGTCCATAAGTACCCTCCTAGTGTTTGGAAGAATGATCTCAGCCCTATTCTTTCCTTTGTTTCCAATGATTCAGTCTTGACAGTTTCATCCTTCTTTCCTACCCCATGCTGCATTTAAGTTAAGAATTAATATTATTAGACCTTGAATGTGTTTATGCATACTAAATGAAATGAAAAAATGGGGCCATTATCTTGAGAATTTCATTAGGAAAGTTTTTTTTTCAGTGTAAATGACTGGCATGAATTATCTAGATTAAGCTAGTCTCCATTTTTCATAAAACATTGCTAGAAATTGCATCATAAAGTGGTTATTATAATTTCCCATAGGAACATGCTATGGTTTTTATTATCACAAAGAATGCTGCTTCAAATATTTTGTTATATAAGGGACATTTCTTTTGACCTCTTGATCTTTTTGGACTAACAATGATATCACTGGGTCAAAAGGTCCAATGGCACAGTTTAGTAATGTTATGGGAATAACTCTAAATTGCTTTCCAGAATGGCTGGACCCATTTGCAGCTCCCCCAACAGTTAATGAATCACACCTTCAGTTTATGCTAATTGTCCAGACCATGTGTCCATGATGGAATTAACCACCTGCTGGAATGGAGTAGCACTGTACTGAGGCTTCAGTTCTTTTGTGGAGTGCATAAACTTTCAAAGAGTAAAGTCCACAAATTTAATATATGAGGCAAACACAAGTGCCTTCATTGAAAGGAATTAAGAAAATGATTAATTAAATCTTATTTTGATTTTTAGGCAACCCAGTTTTATGGGAAACAACCTAAAATCACCAAGCTTCTGAATCATCTAGATTTCTATGTCATGCCTGTGTTGAATGTGGATGGTTATGATTACACATGGAAAAGAGTGAGTGAAAGGCACTTATCTTAACATTTTCAGCATGGAGTCATGAGTGGATACCTCTTATGAGCTTCACACAGACAGTGAACTTTGGGACCAAACAGTTTATGACTAAAGAATCATAGAATCTGAGTTGTTGGAAGGGACCTTAGAGTATATCTGGTTCAACTTACACCTTAATAAGAATTTCATCTAAAACATCCCCCCCAAAGAAATAGACATTCTGTAAAGTTTTTAATGGCAAACGGGTTAACATATGAAAAGCATTTTGAAAACTTTAAAGTACTATATAAATGGTAGCTGTTACTACTGCTACTGCTACTACTATTACTACTACTACTGCTACTACTACTACTACTACTACCACTACTACTACTACTGCTACTACTGCTACTACTACTACTACTACTATTACTACTACTACTACTACCACTACCACCACCACTATTACAACTACTACTACTACCACTACTACTACTACCACCACTATTACTACTACTACTATTACTACTACTACTACTATCCATGGCTAAAAGTTAGGGGTAGCTAGATGGCACAGTGGATTGAGTTTTATTTATTTACCTCCCCCACAGGATTATGAGGAAACTATTTGGCAATTTTAAAAATGCTATATCAATGTAAGTCCTTGACTTGGAGTCAGGAAGATTCAAGTTCAAATCCTGCCTTGGATACTACTGCCTGTGTTACCCTGGGCAAGTCACTTAACCTCTCTCCTTCTTAGTTTTCTCATCTGTAAAATGGGGGTAATAATGGCACCCACCTCCCAGGGATCAAATAAGATGACATATTAAAGTGCTTTGCAAACCTCAAAGTGCTATATAAATGCTAGCTATTAAATTAAAAAGAGAGAGAATTATAAGAAAGAATTTGTTAAAAATAGAAAGATTTTACTACTTTATCACTTGAAGAATGGCATCCTGGGCCATCACCACTCATCTTGGCTTTTGTCTTGCCATTGGACTCTGATGACTTGGAGGAGAGAATGAGGCTGATGACTTTGCATAGCCCTGCTTCACTTAAATCCAATTCATGAGCAAGTCAAGACACCACCCTCCTGATGTCTTTGGTCCTCTTTGAGAACAAAGGATGCACAACTTGTAGAATAGTTTGCTCTTTGTCATGAAACTTATTGAAGCAAAGGCTAGCTTTTATTAAATGGATTCTTGCATTGATAGGGAAGTTGGACTAGTTGACCTTTAATGTCCAGTCCAGCTCAAAAATTCTATGACTCAAAGAAGAAAAAAATTAGTAAGATGACAGTGACTTGCCCCCCAAATTACTGAGGTCAACCATCTCTAAGCAGGAGAGTGTAATTTCTATTTCTCTTTTGTCCCTTCCTGTTTAGATACATATTTAGCTGGATGTTATCTCATCCAGGTGGGCCAGGTTATAACTGATAACTTCTCATCCAGGATGATTCTTATCATGCCACCTGCCCACAAAAAACTCTGCTGTAATGCCTCATTGAGGTGTACCGGTAACCCTGTGTTCTCACAGGCTCTGCTTAAATAGCATCGGCTCTGTTAGATCTTACCAAACTGGAAAGGCTTTGATTACCTGTCTGGTGCCGAAGTCATCACTTGTCTTGGTCACCAGGTGATGATTATTTTTAGTCACAGAAACCCATGGAACAGTCTCCTAAATTGTTAAGACTGTGATTTGCCTTGCTGTAAAGAGTCCCCAGATTATTTACATTGGGATGGAATGATAGAACATGAGTCATTATAAGTTTCTGAGAAGGGGCTCCAAATGACCTTAAGGAAGAACACAACAGGTGAGATAAATGAGAGGGAAGGAAAGTGACAATAAGTAATCTAAACAGGAGATTAGTAAAAGTAACCTAGTAGTCAGGTGGTTAGCTTAGACAAAGGTAGCAGCTGTGGGTAGGGTGAGAAAGTCACAGCTCAAAGATGAAGAAATAGCGTGAAGCAGTGGCCTGAGAAGAGTGCAGAAGAACATACAACGTCAACTGCTTAGGACTTTTCAAGTGATTTTTTCCTTTGAACCAGGCTGGCCTCTCACTTTTTCTATCTTTGTTTAGGATCGAATGTGGAGAAAGAACCGTTCCTGGCATGAGGGAAATCGATGTGTTGGGACGGATCTGAACAGGAACTTTGCTTCAAAGCATTGGTGTGGTATGATGATATGCCCTTTATACTCTTAGATGTTGGGAAAGTGAAGTAACCTGGGCTTTCATTAACCTAGAGTACTCCAAGATGAGGAAATTCACCCCTACCAGGGCTGGTCAGCAACTTTTCTGTACCTTAGAGAATTACCTAGAACACAGAAAGGTTAAGTGACTTACACAGAGTCACCCTGCCAATATGTGTCACAAGTAGGACTTGAACCCTGATATTTCCAATCTGTGATTGGCCTTCTACCCTCTGCAGCTAGATGCAGTAAAACTTCATTTATGTGGACCACTGAAAAAAGAACAAAAACCTCTCTGGTTTAGTGAAGAGTTGAACTATAGGAGTATTGGACAAGCTATTTAACTTTTTTCAGGCTAAATTTAATTGGAAGGAATTGAAGTGATACTTTGGATAATGAATTCTTTAAAGAGAATGTTCTAGAAAAAAATGACTGTAAGGACCCAGACCTCTGCTTCTGGTAGGCTTGGCACTGAACAAAAGAAGACTCAAAATCTTCTCTAAACACTTCTTATCTATTAGGTTACTGCTTTTTTCTTCTTCTTTTCTTTTTTAGCACCCACTGGAATGGTAGGGATTTAATTTCAGACATTCATACAGGACTATGTACTTACAGATCAGATCCAAGGTAAACCAAGTCACCAAGTGCTTAGTACATATTAGAGTACTTCATCTTTCTTATGAGTCTAATTCAAAAACTGATCTCAGGTATCAGCAATGAAATTACTTTCTCAGAGAAGAAAACTAGCCCAGGTTGGAAAAAGAAAGTAGATAAGGCAGTGGCAAGAGATGAGCAGGAGAGGGTAATGCAAGATAGATTAATGTAGTAATATAAAGTTTCCCTCCTACAATCTTTATCTTCTTCAGGAATGACATTCATAAAATGTTACATCTGGAAGGGCTCTTAGAGACTTTCAAATCCTCATTCCACTGCTGTCATTTTACAGATAGGGAAATTGGGCTCCCAGATAGGTTAAATGAGTTGTCCAAAGTCACATAGCTAGTTTGTGGTAGAGCTGAGACTAGAATGTAGGTTTCCTATCTCTTGGGCCCAGGACACTGTCTTTTCTGCCTCATGATATTACAACATTCTGAATAGCAGAAAGGAGTCTGGTAAAAAATAAAAACCTTTGCGCTCAGTGGTTACTTGGTTTGGAAAAAGGAGAACAAAAATCTATGGTAGAGTCTGTGCTGAGCTGCAAATGGCCTTGAGAGCTACTGAGTCAGAGCCCCAGATCAGCTCTGCTGGCTAGTCTCTATTCCTCCCATCCCCCCAGTTTGGCCTTGTGATCCTGGAGCAAGCTAACTACATCTCCTCTTCAAGATTCTAGGTGGGTACCCCTAGGACAGCTAGATGACTCAGTGGATAGAGCTCTGAGCCTGGAGTTAAGAGGACCTAAGTTCAAATCCGACCTCAGACATTTATTAGCTGTGTGACCCAGGGCAAGTCACTTCACCCTGTTTGCCTCAGTTTCCTCATCTGTAAAAAGAGATGGAGAAAGAAATGGCAAACCACTCTAGTGTCTTTGCCAAGAAAACCCCAAATGGGGTCACAAAGAGTTGTGCAAATGACTAAACAGTAGCCTCTGGGATGTTGTTTCTCTAATGCCTTTAGTTTGAGCTCTCATCCACTATTAGCCACTAGTGACTAGCACCCCAGCTCCATTTCATCAATTCACTTTTACAAAGGGATATTTATTTTAAATATATAGTAAGAATGGAAGCACCATCACTTTTCCCGTCCCCAACACCTTGGGAGTACACTCTCCCCATTCTACCTCAGTGTCTGGGAAAAGGCTCAGAATGAACACATTTTCTATCTAGTCTTCCTCCCACCAAGTTCATGTCCAAATGTGGCAGTGATGTTGGATGAATCCCAGCCTCAGTTCCCACTTTGCTGCATCTTGAAAGTCACTCCTTGGGGCATTGGTTCTGGGAGAGGACTTGACTCTCATGTGGCTCATTCTTCCAACTGACAAGATCATAATCTTGAACTTTCTTCAGTCAAAACAAAACAGCTTCCAAGGCAGGCAAGGAAACTGAGGCCCATATTCACAGGGCCATATGTCAGCATTGGGTAGAGAGAAGGTCCACAGCTTCTCCTCTAACAGTGCTATCTTTCACCGGACACTGTCAACTAGGGAGAAATCAGCTGAAGAAAAGAGACCAAATCAAGGGAAGTGGCTGAGGCTGACTAATGCCTGACAAAGGCGCCCCCAGTTCCAGTTCTGCAATTGTAATCAATCAAAGAGGCTGCTGTCTATCATATGGTTAACAGATCAGAATCAGTAAAGGAACGTTTCTGCATGTTCCAATGACTCTTAATTGTACTTCTATTCTCCTGCAAGTAGACTCACCATAGTCTTCCACATGGAGAATTGCATTAATGTCACTCTGTGAATACCCGTAAGAACTGAACTTAATGAATAATCCCTTGTTACACCCTCATCCAGCATCTCTCTGTCAGACTTATGGTCCCCTGGATATGGGCCATTTACTATCTCTCAGGTGAGGCTACCTCTTCGAGAACCTCTCCAACCCATTGGGCCAGGACCTTCTCAGTGTTTAGACATTTGAAGGGCTCATCTACAAGGAGATCTATAAATAATTCTGTTGCTTCAAGTGGCATAGCTTCATTATGCCAATCTTATTTAACCTTTTTCCAGCCTTCATTTCATTCTATAAAATGGCCACAATTTCTACCTACCTGTTTCAATGAGTCTTTGTGAGGATCGAATGAGAAAACATGTTTTGAAAACCCTAAAGTGCTATATAAACACTAGCGATGATAATGACGATGAGTTTAATTCCACCATAGGATTCTATCTCTGGAAGTTTTCATGACTTTCCTGGCTCAGGTACCAAACAAGAGACTGGCCTGGGACACATTATCAGTCCCCTGATGCTCCTTCCTCTCCTCTTCCCAACTTGACTTCTGGAAGATGCTGTTCTGGGAGGGAGGTAAGGGAAGTTCATGTGAGAGACAGATGAGCTATGAGCAAATAGGGGCCAAGGAATGGAAAGGGGTGAGGAACTAAATGGTTAGAATTTAAGGTTTGATTTTCCTCTTGGAGAATGAGAATGGAGGCTGAGGGAGTATGAATGAGGACTTGGCCTCTTAGCACCTGAAATATATTAATTTTAAAAGAGAAAGTAGTAGCAGAAAGGAGGATTAAACTTTGAGCAAAAGGGAATTTATAAAGGGCAGCTTGGGACAGGGGTGTTATTTTCTTAACATCCTGGTTAGTCTTGGCTTCCACAGTGACCCACCTTTTTTCTGTGTCCTTTGGCATTGGAGTCTTTTTTTGTTGTTGTTGCTTTTTGGAGTGGGGAGGGCAGGGCAATTGGGGTTAAGTGACTTGCCTGAGGTCACATGGATAGTAAGTGTTATGTGTCTGAGGTCACATTTGAACTCGGGTCCACTTGACTCCAGGGCTGGTGCTCTATTCACTATACCACCTAGCCGCCCCATGGACTCTTTATAATACCTCTGAGATAGAGTCCTAGATGGGGTCATAATGAACAATTTGGATGTTTTTCTTACTTGATGCCTCAATGTTATAATGACTCAGTTGCCTTTCTATTTCCTCTGAGAGTCATAGACATGACCTTTGCCTAAATGTTTAGCCGGAATAAGTCACTAGTTGTAATCGAGCTATCCTGAGGATGATGGGAACTTGGGAGAAGAAGAAGTTGAGCTTATGAAATAAATTTCTGCATTCTTGAGAATTTGTTTCAGTGCCTTTCTCAAGAGGAACACATTTCTGAGGTTGGCCAGAGAAGGGGGGTGGTGGGAAATCTGGGAGCCTAGCCTCGAAGTGAATCACAGGACTCTCTTTGGATGCTCATATACATTCTAGTTGTGTCAAGTTCTGAGGCAGAATCGCTCAATCTCTTGTAAACTTTTCTGTTTTGGTACTGAAGGGGGTGACTTCCCTGCCCGTATACCTATGTTTCTGTGTTGAGTCTGGATCCATGTCTCTGGTTTGGCTGTTTAGGGCTCTGTTCGGACCATTATATTGTGAAAAGTGGTACAGGTTTCTGATTTGAAACAAAACCATTCTTACTTTTTACTGGGTTGCACCACTCTGAGACTTCTCTAACTTTTCTACAATGCCCCAGGAAGCTCATTATTGGGAAAATCTCATCATCCTACAAACTCCACTTTATAGCTTATGGAAGGGTGAAGTCATGAACCCCAAAACCTGCATGGGGGCAGGGAGTAGCTCAGAACATTTCCTCATTTCTCACCTGGCTGCACTACTTCTCCACCAGTTTCTTTTTGTGTGCCCCAGCCCCACCCCACTCCCTAGATTGTAAGCTCCTTGAGGGCAGACACTCTTTTCCTATTTGTGCTTAATACAGTGTCTGACATATAGTAGTCACTTAATAAATGTTTATAAACTACTGAGACTTTCTTGAGGTTTATGGTGAGTTGTTAGCTGATCTGAGGCAGTAGTCTGCTTGCTGACAACCCAGTAAAGAGAAAGTTTAAAACACATTTTAAATCGTGTTTGATTTTAAATGTGACATTAAATATTTAATGTCACTTTTAAAGTGACTATTAAGGTTTTTGCCTTAAACCAGACAGAACTGAATGTGTTCACTTGTCTTTTTACAAAAGATTGTTAGTACTGTAAACATATGTACACATATTGCTAGTATTGTACACATAAAAATGTGCATTTTAGGTTTTCCTTATAATTGGTTTTCTGCATTTTTAGTAGTTGCTATTTTAAGATGAATAAAAGGATAAATATATACGTGAGATAATACATGCAAAGTGTTTTGCAAGCCTTAAAGCACCATAGAAATGCTAGCGATTATTATTATTGTTGTTCTTGTTATATTCTGAAATGTGTGGTTTCTAGAATATGACCAGAAGTGGCATTATCAACATGTTTGGGAACAATCACTTTAAACAATTGCTGATTTGCGGATGAGTTAAAACTCAAGCGTAGCTTGTTTAACTGCAGACTTACTTGTTGAAAATAGCTCAAGTAAAGTTTCTTATCTAAAAAAGAAAAAGAAGAAAAGGAATGTTGGGACATTGGGGAGAGAGGATTTAGTACTCGCTGAAGAGATCAGGAAAAATAAATGGGAAATATTATGAGACTACTTGTTTCAATTAATATGATACTCTATTAATATACGTGCTGTCTGACTAGAAATGTTCCTTGGTTAGATCTGTTTTTATTGACAGCATAGTATGCCATCAAGGAAAGAATTCTGGAATTCGAGTTAGGAAGAGCTGGGACTATAGTTTCTCTCTCCTCAGACACTTACTAACTAGGTCACCTTGGGTAATTTAATTAGGGCAGTTAGATGGTGCCACAGTGCAGAGAATACTAGGCTCAGGAAAACCTGAGTTCAAATGAGATTTCAGATACTAGCTGTGTAACCCTGGACAAGTCACTTAGTCTCTGTTTGCCTCAGTTTCCTCATCTATAAAATAAGCTGGAGAAGGAAATGGCAAACCACTCCAGAATCTTTGCTAAGAAAATCCCAAATGGAGTCACAGAGAGTTGTACATGATAAAACAATAACAAGAAGTAATTCAACTGGTATCTGTTAGCTTCAGATTTCTTCATCTGTAAAATGGGAATGATAATACCACCTACCTCACTGGGCAGTTGTGAGGACCAAATGCAAGTGAAGCACATAAAGCCATTCGCAAATCTTAAAGTGCCATATAAATGTGAGCTATTTACCTGGGTGACCTTGTATGATAACTTGACCTCTTTAGTTTCATTTTCCTCATGTCTATTTCTTGCAGGCTAGAAACTTCTGACAATTGAAGAAGGAAATTCAATAGAATCATAATATTGCCTTAGTTGGCAGCCTCAAGAAAAACTCGATAGTTTTAGAAAATGCCCAGAGAAAGGAAAATGTAATGAGGGAAGGGATAAGCACTGACTTATGAAAGCAGATTAAGTAAAGATGAGTACTCTTATCTGGAAAAAGGAAGGCCAGGACTAATATACTCAAAGTCTATAAAATCACACATGGCATGAACAGTGTGAACTTATCTATCAAATTTCAGATTAATGAAATTAGGGGACCCTCCCTGAAGTCTGAAAGAGGACAGTTTAGAACAAACAAAGGAAGGGTTACTTTTCACAAAGTAGTAAATTTATGGAATTTATTGCCTTGAAAATTGGTGAAAGTTGGAAATGTAAAAAAAAAGTTAGATGAGATGTTGAATGAAAATTCAAAAATACGTTTTTTAAGAGAAGTCAAAATGTTTATGACAGCACCCATCTCACAGGGTTATTCTGAGGACCGAATGAGAAAACACATAAAGCACTTGTTGTTCAGTCATGTCTGACTCTTCGTGACCTTATAGACTTGGCAAAAATACTGGAGTGGTTTTTCACTTCCTTCTCCAGTGGATCAAGGCAAACAGAGGTTAAATGACTTGCCCAGGATCACAGAGCTAGTGTCTGAGGCTAGATTTGAACTCAGAACTTCCTGATTCCAGGTCCAGCACTCTATGCAGTGAGCCACCTAGCTGCTTCCACAATAATCTTTAGTGGTTCCCTATTTTGTGAGGGCTTATGGAAAATTATGTCAAAATTTGGTTGCCTGGAAATTCATCAACACTGTATGTCACTTTCATGATGGCATGCTGGTCCAGGTTCTGGATAATGGACAATGCTCTCGTGCCTTCCCAGTCTCCAATGGAGTGAAACAAAGCTGTGTGCTTGCTCCCATGCTTTTTAGCATGATGTTTTCAGCCATGTTGTCAAATGCTTTCAATGAGGATAAACATGGCATCAAGGTCAGCTACTGCACAGATGGTAAATTCTTCAATTTGAAAAGGCTACAAACCAAGACCAAAGTGGAGGGAGTGTTGGTGCAGGATTTCCTGTTTTACTCATTGCAGCCTCTGAAACTGAGATGCAACAAAGGATTGATCGATTGTCTGCTGCTTGTGCTAATTTTGGCTTAACAATTAGCACCAATAAAACACAGGTGCTCCTTCAGGCACCACCACATCATCCATATGTGGAACCATCGGTTACAGCAAATGGAGGAGTTTTGAATGCTGTGGATAAGTTCACTTACCTTGGTAGTGTACTTTCCAGGGATGTACACATTAATAATGAGGTTGCATGCATTGCCAGAGCTAACTCAGTGTTTGGGATGCTCCAAAGGAAAACATGGGAGAGAAGAGATATTAGACTGACTACCAAACTGAAGGTCTACAGAGCCATTGTGCTGATCTCCTTGCTGTATGCCTGTGAAACCTGGACAGTTTACCAGCGCCATGCCAGGAAACTGAATCACTTCCATTTGAATTGTCTTAGGAAGATTCTGAAGATCACCTGGAAGGATAAGGTACCAGCAACTGAGGTCCTTATTTGAACTAAACTACAAAGCATTTAAACTTTACTTCAAAGAGTGCAACTCCAATGGGCTAGCCACATTGTTCGAATGCAAAATATATATTTGCCAAAAAGACTATTTCATGGAGAACTCACAAAGGGTAAGCATTTTCATGATGGTCAGAAGTGACACAAGGACAGTCTCAAGGTCTCTCTTAAGAACTTTGGAATCGATTGTGTGACATGGGAGACATTAGCACAGGACAGCTCAGCATGGTGTGTCCACATCAGAGAAGGTGTTGTGCTCTATGACGAAAGCAGAACTGAAATGGCTCAAAGGAAGCACAAGATGCACAAATTTAGAGAATCCACCCCAAATGTTCACGTGGACTGTTTGTGTCCGACCTGTGGTAGAGCATTCCAAGCTTATATTGGTCTGATCAGCCACAGTTGGACACAGTGAAACTCAACTTTAGCCTACTGATATCACTTTGGTCCTCTTTGAGAACGAAGGATAACAACCATTTTTTTTTCTATGATAAAATAGTCTCCTTGACTTGCAAAGGAGTGGAACCTACAAGGTGGAAAGAAATGGTAGGCTAGAGGGAGATGCTATTGTGCAAATGACAAACAGAATGTTGCAGATTTTTAGCTTGGGTTTGCCCTCTCTGTAGGAACAAGGAGACAGTTTCTTTTGCTGCAGCTACAAACTTTGCTTCTAAGACTAAGAAATCAAACTATTAATATTATACTTCCACCTTCATTTCAAGTTAAAAAGACTTTCTAGGTTAGTCTGGGTCCTTCACCCTGACTTGTAACATAGTTTTTTTCATGCCAGACATATTATTTGGTATAGGAAGCTGCAACTGAGGAACTTATGGTGCTGATCAGCACCTTCCCTGCAATTAATAGGGATAGAGAATTGTTTGGGGACACTGAGAGATTATGTGATTTGTTCAGGGTCACATAGAGTGATGTATTAGAGCTGGGACCTGAATTCCAGTCCTCCTGACTCCAAAGTCTTTATCTACTATGTCCCACTGACTCTCAACATTGTTATTTTTTTCTTTTTCTTTTTAATGGAAAAGTGGATTCCAAATTCCAAATGACTTGATGAAAAGATGATAATGTGGTAAAAACAAAAACTGGACCTACTTATGTTCCCTTTATACTATAGGCCAAATCCCATTACAACAAATATTATCACAACACAAATCTCCCTATAATAAATGGACTTCTAATCTTTAGGCAATTTTCTACTTAATTCTAATTATATTCATAGCATAATAGCATTGTTACAGTACAACAAAGAATTATGAAAAGTCTCACAAAGTTTATTTTAATTGGTTTACATACTTACATACACTCATTTAGATGCTGTTTTATAAGCATTCTTGAGGTTCCCCCTCCCATGAATATTATGTTGAGTATCTACAACAAGACTGACAGGTTGGGCCTATGTCTTTTAATTTTTTCTAGTCCCCCGTCATGTCTTTAGAACTTGAGGGTGGTCTTCATTTACATGTGAGTCTCCCCCCTAAAACTGCCTCAAATATAAGGTATTCTTATCATACACTCAAAACCATAGCTCATAAGTCCCCACTGATGTGTTTATTGTTTTCAGTCCATCAGAAAATACAATTATTCAAAACAAAGCCATTAATAAAATAGAGTAAGAAAAGTAGCAAGAGAATATTTTGCCCATGAAACTGGTGCATACCTATAGAGGACATGTGTGGCTAGAGTTTATTTGTGGATGAACATGGATGAGGAACATATGTAACTAAAGCACACACATGTAGAGGCAACTCATGACAAGGCAGTGATATCATCTGATTATTTTATTGTACTTCTCTTGTTAGATCTATACCCTGATAGAAATTGCTCTGTTCAGAGACCTTAACTAATTTATTTTTAGTTTTCAACATTCACTTCTATAAGTTTTAAATTTCCTCTGCCTCACTCCCTTCTACCCTCCCCAAGATGGTGTGCAATCTGATATAGGCTCTACATATATTTTCTTATTAAACATATTTTCACATTAGTTGTGTTGTATAGAAGACTTGGAACAAATGGGAAAAAGCATGAGAAAGAAAAAACGAAACAAAAGAAAAAAGAGAGTGAATAGTGTGCTTTGATCAGCATTAAGATTCCATATTTCTTTCTCTGGATGTGGATGGAATTTTCCATCATGAGTCTTTTTTTTTTTAAGGTCATTGCATTGCTGAGAAGTGCTAAATCTATTGAAGTTAGTCATTGCACAATGTGTCAGGGACCTTTTCTTGTGCCCGCATCACAACACATTTTGACTATCCTTTACTTCTCTCTAAACCTCATATGTCTCTCCTACTTCCCAACCTCCTCTACTGGGTTGCTCTCACTGCTGATCCCTACCAGGCCTCAACTGAAGTCCTCAGTCTAAGAGAGGGACTGAATTCTTCCTCTCTTTTAGTTTAGAGTGCAGAATCAAAGATTTATTTCTTTTAATGAGAATAGTAGACCCTTAACACAGAGTCATTGGCTAGTTAGACCCTCTAGCCTACTTCCCATCTTAACTGTCTTTGAACTAACATTCTCTTGTAATTAGGAGCCACAGGCATGTACCTATGTCTATTTTAGAATAAAAAAACTTTGTAAATTTCACTTTACCCTTCTATGGCAATCCAGTTCTCCCCAAACCCATTCCAAGGAACTCAACCAAAGAACCCTTATAGGATCTATGTGGGTTTGTGGCATCACAATTTTACTTCAGCTCCTTCCCCCTAGTTTCTTGAGTATCCCATGAAAATTAAGGTAGAGAAGGCAAGACGAAATAAAGCCAGGTAGAGTCATGTATGAGGTATCACCCTCCATCTCATCCATTTGTTTCAAATTTCTGCTTTTATTACATATATATATTCAACAACAAGCCTTCCTGGCTTTGAGTTATTCTACATGGCCATACAGAAATGATAATAACTGGCCTTTTATGGCAATTACGGTTTACAAAGCGTGTTAATACATTATCTTATTAGAATCTCAAAAATAATCCCATTAGGTAATCAGAACAAATATTATTTAACACATATGAAAACTCAGGTTAAATTGCTTGTCCATGATTTCAATAGTAAAATCCAAGTTTTTAAACTCCAAATATAGTGCTTTTTTTTTTTAAACTGGAAAGTCATGAAAAACTAGGTTCAAATTTCAGTTATGGTATTTACTACTAAAACAAATATATTCCAGAAAAAATTATAAGCCCAACATTTAATGAGCATGAGAGACATGCTAGTTGAAATGGAAACCATAGATAGAATATAATTCTTCCCAATGAGTCTTATATCATCTCTCTAAAAAGGTAAGCCACAGACTTAGGATACAATATAGGTGGTGAATAGGGTGGGGTGGAGATATAAATGACAATGGTTTCTGAGAATCCAGAAGAATCCATTTCTTATGCATCTTTTAGTGATCATTTCTACTGATTTTTGTTTCAGAGGCAGGTGCATCGAACTCATCATGCAGAGAAATTTATTGTGGACCATATCCTGAGTCAGAACCAGAAGTAAAGGCAGTAGCCAGTTTCCTCAGGAGAAATCTGGATCACATTAAAGCATATTTAACTATGCATTCATACTCTCAGATGGTGCTGTTTCCATACTCCTACACTATGAGCAAAAGCAAAGACCATGAAGAACTAGTAAGTGATACTTGAAAACATTTTGACTTCTTATTAACACTGTAAGAACTATTTTAAAACTCTGAATCAATCACTTATTCAGTCAACAAGGCTTTATTAAATGCCAACTATATGCCCAAACACTGTGGATACAAAGTTAAAAATTGCTAGTTCCTGCTTTCATAAATTGTACATTTAAAAAAACTCTTAGTAAAGATATATACTATGATGGTTTTGTAGGAACAGTAGCTAAAAATCCACACCCCTCAAACCTGGGATGTACTTCCACAAATATGCACAGTATTCCTAAAATGGGCTCAAACTTAGGGTGCAGTGCTAGTGAAATACATCTATAGGATGCACTGCAGCAAAAGCAATCCAGGTGCTGCAGGGCCCAGGAGACCTTTCTTTGTTGACAGAGTCCTCACACAGCTTCCCTTGATGTATTATCTTTACTGGGTAGTTTGCTCAGCTGAGTTTCCGTGGTCTTTACCACTCCATAGTTCAACTCTTTTTTTCTCCTTGAAACTACTTCCTCCCTCTGTATCCAAGTCCATCTGGAGCACGTCTTTGCTCTCCTCTGAAGGCAGTGTCCAGGAGCTTACTTACATTCTCCTGGGCAAGAAAATAAGGACATGGTCAAATATATACAAAACTTAGGGGATAGGGGCTAGACCAGTGATTTCCCTGGTAGAGGGAGCTCTTAGGGGAGGAAAGTGCCTTTACCAATGCAGACATCTTTTCTGAAATTTATAGTCTGCTTAAAGAACTTTGAGAGGTTAAGTGCCCAAGGTCATCCCCTCCTGTAGGCCAAGTGAGAATGTCAAGATTCTAGGTCTGATTTAAAAAAAAAAAGAAAGACTAAGATGTAAAGGAAATTTTAAATTTGGGTAGAGGGATTGATTGTCTCCTACATTATAACTCAGTATATTAATTCTGATGGAAAAAAGTTTTGAAGTCATGGGAAATATTAGAAAAAAAAAACACCCAGATATTCTTACAGAGAAGGAATGGAGAGTGGTGGATAGGTAAAGAGATGGAGAGAAAATACTGTGGTAGAGCAAAAGAGAGCTATATTTGGAATCAGAAGACCTAGATTCTGGATTCTAAGGGCTTTAGTACTGCTTTATAGATGTATGAACTTAGGCAAGTCAATGTGACTCTCAGTTTTTTTGAATGGACCCAGAAATAATTACATTGCTACTAGCTTGCAGAATTGTTATAAGGATCAAATAAGGTAAAGGTGAACTCTAAAGAGCCAGAGAAATATTAGCTATCATTAAACTATATTATGAGTAACATTATTTCTAAATTGGTTTATAGATTAAATATAGGTATATTCAACTTTACATAAGAAACACTATGTATGAATCAAACTTAGAAACTGAAGGGTATGTTCAATATGTCTAGAGGAGCTTGCTCCCTAAAGCCCTTATCTTGCAAATATGTATTTGAATCAAATAATCCTTCCATAGTATAAGGCTCATTTATCTATTGCATTATATTGCATTATGTTGACTTGGATTATGTTGTATTGTTGTAAATCTCTATTATCAAATATTCGCTCCACTAAAATTGAGGTAAGTCTACAAATGAAAGGTAATGTCACCATCTGCTAACCACTCCTACCATTCTGCTTATGATAGTTGTGCTCTATCAAAAATCTCACATCTTATTACTTTCAGTCTCTAGTGGCAAGGCAAGCAGCTCAAGCCATTCTGAGAGTTAATGAAAATACTTATTACCAATATGGCCCTGGTGCACCAACAATCTGTAAGTATTATTTCTTAAGCTCTTTGAAAACAGCTAATTGCTATATAAGCACATATATTATATTACAATAATGTAATTGTATGTTATATTTTTTTAATCTAATCTTCTATATACTTTGTAAAGTATATTTTTCTCTTCTCTCCCTTTTACTTTCTATCACTCTCCATATACATTACATGATGGATATATGTATGAATATATTATATATATGTATATATATATTGCATTCCTCTTGCTGCAGTCATTTTAGAAATCACTTGTGCTATTTAGCAACTCTCTCTTACTTCCTCACTCTTTTTGTCTCTCCCCCTCCTCCCAATATAGTATATATATATTGTACATAGTAACTATATATACGTAAGTGTGTATGTGTATGTATAAGCACATATATACATATGTATATATTTGCATGTTACATTCCTCTCTGTTGCAGTTATTTTAGAAATAGAATCTTCATCTGTGCTATGTAGCATTACAGACATATACTATATTTGTGTGTATGTGTGTATATAATATATATACACATATATTAGTAATGATATATAGTAACCTGTGCTATTTTGTGACTATAAAAGTACACACATATACAGACTATAAAAAACTTTATATACAAAGTTTTTTATATATTAAAAAAATTATATATATATATATATACACACACACACAAACACACACACACATATAAATAGCACATGCAAAGTTTTTGTTTCTAAGATGACTGCAACATAGAGGAATGTAACATAGAAATAAGTGTAACATTTGTAAATAAGTTATCAAATAGAGTAACACATTTAGAACAGATTTCTGCATTGTAAAAGTCTACACTAGAGGAATGGCAGGAGTATACTATGGTAATAAAATGAAGATTGTTCGACACTCTCTGAGATGCTAATGTTTGAGACCTCCACAATCTAGCCCCAAATTGCCTTAGAAGCCTAAGCTTATGTGGCATTTACTCTTTGCTTTACCACAGAGGAACATTACTATTAGTGTTCTATGGTCACTGTCAGTCATGAGAACAAACCCCCAAACCTGAAATAGTTTTAGAAAGAAATTTATTTGGTCATTTGTTAGAAGAAAAAGCTGGAAGAGGTGACTTTCTGTTCATTCTCTTTTTTTTTTATGAGATTCTTTATTAAATTTTTTTGAGTTACATCTTTTCTCCCCGTCTTTCCCCCGCCCACCACCCCAAAACAGCCATCCCAGTATTTCCCCCCTCCCCCAGTCTATTCTCTCCTATGTCACTTTTTGGTAGGGCAGGATGGATCTCCCAACTGCAGTGCCTGTGTATCTCAAGTTCCAGTTGGATGT
>CM053580.1:73303408-73324007 GCA_028627135.1 Pseudochirops cupreus
TTCCGCTCTGGAGGCCTTCTGGCCAGACTGCTTATCTCCCCCTTTCACAAATCCCATTCACAGCTGCTGCTAATCTGCTCACCTGAAGCTTCTCAGCAATTCCCGTCCAGCCGCCCCCGGGGCACAGCCACGGCTTCAGGCCAGGCTGGTTTCGGTTCGCAGTGCTGATATGGTTCCTCTTAGCCGAGCTGACTTTAGTGGGAAGTATCTTTGTGTGCGTTTTGGAGTTCTAGGATTGGTTTAGAGTCCTATTTTATGGGTATTTTGGGGTGGCTATGTGAGAGCTGCGATATGTTGCTGCTTCTACGCCGCCATCTTGGCTCTGCCCCCCTTTCTGTTCATTCTCTACAAGGTGTAGATTATATAGGGTTTAGATAGTGCCAGCACAAGCACCTAAGCAAGACTGCAGAGGAGGCAGTTTCTAGACAAGGCTCATTGTGACATAGATGATATTACTAAATGACAATTACAAAACAACATGTTAGTGAGTATAAGATGATAGCTATAAACCATACATAAGTGCATCAGAGCAACAGTACCAGTGAAGGCTGCCTAGAAGACATGAATTTTGAGTTGAAACACGATGGACCTAGTGGATATATATTGGAAGAAATGAGGGAAGCTAACATTCTACACAGGGGAAGTGTTTAAGCAAAAGCAGAATTAGGCTAAACAGGTTACACACAAGGGATAAGTACAAGCTTTATTTGGCTTGAGAGATTGTGGTGGGGAATAAGGAGAGGTGAACTTGGAAAGGTACAAGATAGAGGGCTTCGAATGCTAAACAGAGGAGTAAAAATTGGATATGGGATAAAATAGGTAGCTCCTTTGGTTTTTGAGTAGGGTAATGCTTTTTTTAAAAAAAAAGTTGTTTGAACAAGATTATTCTGGCAATGTTTCAGGACATATTGGAAAACTGAGGATGACAGAAAGATTAATTATGAAGGACTATTGTTATAATTCAGGTATAAAATGATAGTCTAAATTTTGGTGGTAACTATGGAAATAGAAGAAGAAACATTCAAACAATATTATAAAGGAAAAGATGTTAGGACTTAGCATTAAAATGAGAAGGCTTGGGGGCAGCTAGATAGTGCAATGAATAGAGCACCAGACCTGGAGTCAGGAGGACACGAGTTCAAATCCAACCTCAGGCACTTAACACTTATAGACATGTGACCTTGGGCAAGTCACTTAACCCTAACTGCCCTGCCTTGCCTGCTGAAAAAAAAAAGGAAAAAAAAGAAAATGAGAAGGCTGAGGGTAGTGGGAAGGGAGCATATATACCTAGCATAGTGCTCAGCATGTAGAAGGTACTCAGTGAAAGTTTGGTGAATTTAGTTGGGAAAAAATATTGGCTTGGAGGACTTAGGTAATTAGCTCAGTTTTCAACATGTACAATTTTAGTTGTTATTGGTACGTTAGAAGATGATGAAACAGTAAAGGAAATGGAGAGGGCTGGAGAAGATTCACAATGACAAAACATGGAACCAAAGGAGAATTTCACCATGGACTGTAGTAAACCATTTACTCACTAAGTGCTTATGGAATGCCTGCTACGTGTACACCATTAGTAATGTAAAATGTGGTTGAAAGGCCCTCTTCCCCTAGTCCTTTGAAAATGAGAACTTAGAAAGAGACCACTGGATTTAATTACGAGAAAAAAGCAGTTTCACTGGACTGGTTAACGGTGGTTAAAAGGGAATTAGATGTAACTAGCTAGATAAAGCATTTAATAAGCACTTACTACATGCCAGGCACTATACTAAGTGATGGGAATGCAAAAAACAGAAAACAAGGCAGTCTCTACTCTTGAGGACTGGGGCAAGACAAACCATAAATTGGAGCTAAAAAGGGGATGGGTAAGAGAGTAAAGTGCTTGCTGGGGCCAGGCATTTGGTATGAAAGTAGAGCCAATTGGAGATGAGCTACGAAGTAAGTGGCTGGGGCAGTTCAAGACATACTGATTCTAAGGTAGAAAATCCCCAATCTGTGAACAAGTCTTAGCTACTATAACAATAATAACAACAACGATCTCCTCCAGCCTTTTCTGTTTCTTTTGCTGCTTCTGCATCTTCCTCCTAGCCTTTAACTATTAGGATCCCCCAGAAATGTCTCCTCTCCTCTTGGATGTCCCAATACCAACTAAAATGATACATGTTAAAAACTGATCTCATCATCTAACTCTTCCAAGCCAATATCCTTTCTCAATTAAATCCATCAACTTAGCTCCTGTAACAACAATAACATCAACCATTAACATTTATAAAGTACTCTAAGGTTTGTGAATCACTTTACATGTTGTTTTACTTACTCAAGATCAACTAATAGAGTTCTAGGAAGATCACTGCATGAGTGTCCATGCCTAATTCTAGCTTCCTTTAATCATATCAAGATAATATCACCCAAACCTAGAAGAAAGCTCTTTCTTCAACCATGGCAACCTATGTATGAAACAAAGAAAATTTCTCTACGGCTCTCAATTTTGTATGGCCACCTCTGTCTGTAGCGACGGCAGTAGAGCAGTGGGAAAGGAGGCGGAGTGTATCAAGAATCATAATTTTTAGGCCATCTATAAATAATAACTTAGCTGTTGGTACTCTTATTGTAAGATTCTTATCCAAAGAGCAAGTGGACATATTTTTGGAGGAAATGGGTCATATCATTCTTAACATTCTGGATATAATTGACCAGAGGACAAATGGAAGGTGCAGCTAAAGGGGAAATGGTTCACAAATTTTCCTTGAAGAGGGAAAGAAAGGACTTGCTTTTATCACCTATCCAAAGGTAACAAGAAACATAATTTCATGGGATATTTGGTTATTTTTCACAGATTGCTCATAATAAGTACTTATAAAACCAGAACCATTATAAAAATAATTGCAACTTGGGTACTAATATCTGTTACGAAAGGATAGTAGAATTTTAGGTAGAACATGACAAGACTCTCCAAATTAAATCAACACATTCTTTGGTATAAGACAACTTCTAAAAGTAGGCATAGGGGCTGATGGTGAAAAATATGTTGAAAAATATGGTTCAGGAGTAAGGAACAAGAAAAGTCAAAGACTTGTTTGTCATCACACAGATGATTTCAACATACCCTTTTTACTTTTACTGGAATGGAGAGTGCACAAAAGGAAATCTGTTGCTAAATTATCATTTCTACCTTCACAACATCTCTAGTATACATTCCTTGCTTTCTATTCCCACAGCTGCCACCTTGGTGTAGGCCCTTGTAATTTTATGACTTTTGCCTACTACAATGGTCTTCTGCTTGGTCTCCCTATCTCAAGTCTCTTCTCTTTCCAATCCATCCTCTTTACTTAATTGCCAAAGAGATGTTCTAAAGTGCAGATCTAGGCAAGTCACCCCATACTCCAGTGGTGTCAAACTCAAATAAAAATTAGGGCTACTAAACCATATATTAGGATCCCTTTGGGGCCAAATATTGACTTAGAAAACCATATATTAACATTATCTATGTTCTATTGTGTTTTTATTTATTTGGTGAAATATTTCCCAATTAAATTTTAATCTGGCTCAGATGGACAAGGTAGTGTTGTGGCCACAATCTGACTTGTGGGCCTATGTTTAATTCTACTCGTAAACTCCAGTTGCTACCTTTCAGGTTTAAATATAAAATCCTTTCTTTTGTTTTTGAAACTTTCCACAACCTGGGCCTCTCTTTGCTTTCTAATCTTCTCATACTTTACTCTTGTCTACCATTCTAAGACTCAGCTATTACAAATACTTAAAAATACATTCACTGATTCATTTCTTCTTTCATTTTATTAATTCATTTAAGGCCTACTTGTGGAGGCTTTTTTTCAACTAGCAAAAGAATGAAGGGAAAGCATTTATTATTATTATTGTAAAGCACTGGGCTACGTGCTGGGGATTCTAGTATAAAAGTAAGCCTGTCCCTGCTCTCATAAAGCTTACATTCTAATAAAGGGAAACAACAGATACAGAAGGTTTCAGCTGCCACTCAACCCAACATTTATTAAGTACTTATTGTATATCAAGCATCATGGCTATGAAGACAAAACTCGTTTTCTCATTTGATCTCACAACTGAGGTATATAAAGGTTAAGTTACTTGCCCATGGTCATATAGCTGGCAAAATGTCTTCTTGTCTCTAATTCTAGACCTTTATCTTCTATACAACCCTGCCTCTCCAAGTGTACATAGTTAGAATTTAATTAAATAAACCATTGCTAAGTGCCTCCTCTTTAGAGATAAATATAACACGGTATAGTTTGAGGAGGAAACATTCTCACATCTGGGACTGGGAAGAATCAGGAAGGCTTCACGTAGGATAGGTAGCACCTGAGGTGAATTTTGAAAGATTCAGAGAGAAGGTGAAGAGCGAGTACATTCCAGGAATGAAGAGAATCCCTTAATCCTATCAGATTTTTTTCCCCTGTAGGAAGCATAATTTGAGGTCTTAAGTTAATCATTATGTAAATCAGTTATCCTGGGGTACCTATATTTCATATCGTAATTAACTTATTCATATTTTTCCAGATTTATCTCCTGGAGGTTCAGATGATTGGGCCTATGACATGGGCATCAAATATTCTTTTACTCTTGAACTTCGAGATAAAGGCCGATATGGATTTTTGCTTCCAGAAAGTTTTATCAGACCAACAGTGACAGAAATTTTTGCGGCTGTTTACTCAATAGCTTCTCATGTCATCCTTAATACTTAATATGCCCCATTTCAAATAAGTGACTTCATGACAGCAGGACCCAATTATTTTGCCAGATTTTAAAAAGAATTCTTAGTTGAGATAAATGGATTTCCTCCCCTGTCAGGCTTTTACCAAAGGGACATAGTCCGCATAAACGCAGCTTCTATGGGGGGGTGGGAGTAAGATGACCCAGCATGTCAAGTTCTACCTTTGGAAGTAACTTAAAAAGCCAGTCCTCTGTTCCTGCTGACTGGAAATGTTACATCAGATTTAATGACTACAATGAAAGAGCAGGAAAAAGTATCAGTGTCTTATCAACTTTTGGTCCAAACTTTCAACAAATTTCCTGTACTTCAAATAAAAGACAATATACTCTTTTGTTCTTCTGCCTTAGATTTTTATTATGTGTGTAGTGGAGAGTGGTCTAAATCTGCTATTTCATCTATGCCACAGACATCTATTGTGGAAACTTTTCCAGCTCTGAAGTAATTGAAGTAATTTAGCCAAGATCAGACAGCTAGCAACGGCAGGAGGCAGCTCTTGAATGTAGGTCGTCCTCTTCTTCAAGCCCTGACCATTATATACCTTGGGATGCTTTTCTTAGCCCTATTTCTTAGGGGGCAATAGGGTTCAGTCTTGAAAGAAGATTGCTACCGTCCACTTGCAAAGCGCAGGAGACAAAGGAAATTACATACTGAAAATCTCAGAGCTGAAAAGGGCCCGGGAGCCCAAACTATTCAGGAAAATGTTTTTTGAATGGGTGGAGACATGAAGAGATTTAGATTGTAAGCTCCTTGACGGTCGGCACCGTCTTTTTCCTCTTTTTGTATCCCCAGCGCTTGGCTTAGTGCCTGGCACACAGTAGGCACTTAATAAATGTTTGTGGAATAGAACCGAATTAAGATCGCACAATTAGTATAAATGGCCGTCCTCAGGACTAGAAGCTTCACAAATACTCTTCAATAAATATTTGTTGAATGAATGAAATACATTATAAGAATTAACGTGGCATTTTGTGTTTTTAGCATGCATCATGTTTGAAATTTTGATTAAAAAAAAAAGAAATCGGTTTCCTGCTGTGTAAATTGGTAAACATGAACAACAGACTATTCAAAGTTCCCAGTGTCCTCACGACACAGACCCCGCCCCTCTCGGCTCTGCGTTTATGAGGAGGCGTGGCCTCGGGGAGAGAGGCGTGCCCGAGGCCACTGGAGCGTGCGCACTGATGACTAACTTGGCCTCGAGGAGAGGCGTGCCCGTGACGAATGGAGCGTGCGCACTGACGACTAATCCGGTGGCCGGAAACTGCCTCTGCCCGGTCCAGTGATCTCTCGGCTTCCGGCAACGGAGCGAAGGGGAATCTGTGCGGGGCCCGGTCGTCTCTTCCCGGAGGCTTCTTCTCCTCTTCCTTTCCCCAGTCTTTCTTCACCTTCCCCCCCCCCCCCCCTCCTCCTCCTCCTGCTGCTCCTCCCACTATTCTTCCCGATCTCCCGCCCGCGGCCCGTCTCTTCTCCCCGCTTTTCCACCCCTCGCCTGACCCTGGCTAAGCGGCGGGCGGGCTCCGTTTCCCAGCAGCCCCCGGGGGCCCCCGCGAGCCGAGGGTCCGTTCCCGGGAGCCGCGCACGCTGCTCCTCTTCTTCCCGAGGCTCGGGCCGTGGGCAAGGAGTCGCCTCCCCCGCTCCTCGGGGCGGTGGCGGGGGTGGAGGCGGTGGCGGGGGTGGTGGCGGGGGTGGCGGTGGCGGGGGCGGCGGGGAGCGCCCTCGGAGGGAGCTCGGGGCGGAGGTAAGCTGTCCGTGTTTACGTCTGTGCGGGCGAGGGGGCGGGGCCGGCCCAATGGAAGGGAGGGGTGGAGGTAGGCGCGTGCCGCTGGGACCCGGAAAGCGGGGAGGACACGGGTTCTAATCCCACTTTGGATTTTTCCTGTCTCTGTGCCCTTGGGCAAGCCTCCCTTCTCCTTAGGCTTCCGCGTCTTAGTTTGTAAAATGAGTGATTTGCAGTAGATGGCATCTGCGGGCCTTTGCAGGAGTCAGGAAGACCTTAGTTAAAACCCACGCTCAGACACTACCCCGGACAAAGGCACTTCACCTGTTTGTCACGGTTTCCTCATCCATAAAATGGAGTTAATAATAGCACCTCCCTTCCGGTGTTGCTGTCAGGATCAAATAACATAATCATTGTAAAGGACTTAGCACCTCCGTGCCTGGCTTATAGTAAGCAATATGTAAACGTTAGCTGTTGTTAATCTTTAGAACCCGGTGTGATCCGAAGCCCTTTGCTCCCATCCCTTATAAGAAGGAGCATTTGTGAAGTGCTTACTATATGCCAGGAGGTACGGTAGTCCCCGAGAATGAAAAGAAGATTCCTTTCCATGTCTGAATTCCCCACGAGTAGAGCTGCGCCATGCTGTCGTCCTTTATCCTTGCCGTTTGGGGTTGTGCTAAGGGAACCACTTACCTGTCAACAACAAAAAAAGGCAAAAAGTAATTTGTGCTGTCGAAGAACTCGAATTTATGGAGGAGCAACTATGAACAAATAAGATATATACAGGATAAATTGAAGAAAATCTCAGGGGAAGTCACTAGGATTTCGAAGGACTGGGAAAGGCTTCTTGCAGAAGTTGGGACTTAGCTGAGTCTTTAAGGAAGCTGGGAAGCCAACAACAGGCAAAAGGAAAGAATTCTAAAGCAGGAGGGCAGCTGTTGAAAATCACTTTTCTAGTTTTTCAGTTTTTTTCTGGTAGATTAATAAAGGAGAGAGGATATAGGGGTAGACCACCTTGGACTTAGAAAGGTCAGATCTCACTTCTGGCATGCTGACTGACTCTGGACAAGTCACTTAACCTCTCAGTGCCACAGGCAGCTCAATATGACTATAAGTTGCTCAAAAGGTATAGAGCTGCATTAGACAGAGTTTTCTTACTTGGATGTTCCCATACCAGTGAAATTCCAATCCCTTCCAAAAACAAATATGAAAAAGACCCAATAAAATGACATGGACATTGTAGGTATCTCCTTGATTCTCTCCTGGTTGCATGACCTTGGGACTCCTCTTGACTTCACCATGCCCAGGGAAACACATTAATGAGACATCTTCTTTGATCATCCTGTAAAGTATCCTCAACCTTGATACTCCACCTCATTACTACTCTCTGTTCCTCCTCCATCTACTTTTCAGCTTCCTTTTGTGTTTTGTGTTGCCCCATCAGGTAGTAACCTCCTCAAGGGCAGGTACTTTTTTCCTTATTTTTTTCCCCACTGCTTAGCACAGTGCCAGACACATAGTAGATGCTTAATAAATGTTGATTAATTTGCTTTTCCCATTACTATAATTGAGATTTTGATAATTTAGTGAAGTTTAAGTTAGAGATTTTTCTCTAGTTGTTGTTCAGTTGTTTCGCTTGTGTCTGACTCTTCCTAACCTCTTCTAGGGTTTTCTAAGCATAGATACTAGAGTGCTTTGCCATTCCTTCTCCAGCTCAATTGGAATGGAAACTGAGACAAACAGGGTTAAGTGACTTGCCCAAGGTCACACAGCTAGTCAGTGTCTGAGGCCAGGTTTGAGCTCAGAAAGATGAGTCTTCCTGACACCATGCCCGGCACACTGTCCACTGAGCCACCTAGCTGCCTGTGTGAACTTTAGAGATTTTTTTTCTAGACTACTATACAAATTGTATAGGATGAGAGAAGGGAGCTTATGGGAGAGGCAAAAGCACATAAAATCTATGGAATCTGACAACAGATTGGATATGGAGGGTGAGAGAATGAAGAGGTGAGGGTGATGGCAAGGTTTCAGTCCTAGGGGACTGGGACATCATAGTACCTTTGACAGTAATAGGGAAGTTTGGTAGGGAAGTGGTTTGGAGCAACAACAATGAGTTCAGTTGAGTTTAAGATGTGTATTTCATTGACTACCTTTTCCTTTAGTCTGGAAGATAGAGGAGAATTATACTTCAGTGTTTATTTTTCCATTTTCCTTTATGAATCAGAATTTTTTTTAAAGGTTTTGAAAGTTGCTTTGTTTAAACTGTCACAGTTGGAGATAATAATTATAAATTGATATGGAGGAAATGCTCTTAGTGTTGGTTTTGATGTCCCAGCTAGCAAAGGATGACTAACAAATCAGAAATGTAAAGACGGAAGTAATGAACATGTAGGTAAGGAAATGAGCAGTCTTTATAGAAGACTGGTGATAAGAAAGACAAAGTTTAAATTTATTTGAATTTAGTTACTGAACACAGGATGTCTCTTTGGGTTGATAGGTGAAAGAACTTACAAATTTCTTTTGAAGAGTTATTGTCTTGGTAAAATGGTTGGTAGAAAAATGATCAACTTTTTGTCCTCAAGATGCCCCCCCATCTTTTATACACAAAACAATAAATACTAGTTTTCAGTAATAAAACCTGAGAACATTTGATTTTTGTGGTTATAAAATGGCCATCTGGGAAATGGCTGCTCAGTGGGCAGCCCCAGAAATTTCCTTCCCTTCCCTGCCCTGGGAGATTTTTCTTGACTTTTCCATCAGTCCTCGATGAGGCCTGGAATCCCTAATCTCTGCCCTTCTTACCTCCTGGTAGCAATCATTCACATTTATTAATTACCTACTGTGTACCGGGTACTGTGCTAAGGGCCGGGGGTCGTACTAAAAGGAGCGAAACCCCCAAAAGAGCAATAAAAACAAAACTGTGCCTGTCCTTGAAATCTGAGGGGGGAGTCAGCCTGCAAATAGATGTGAAACACGCTCTCAGTAGGAGGACAGGCACGAAAATGAAGCAGAGTTGGAGAAGATTGAGGAGGGCAAATTCTGTACTTGATACCTCGTGTCCTGTGCTACCGGCCGGTGTCCTGGCACCTTGTTTCATTTCTGCCCACTAGAGTTAGTGAGCTGTGTGTTTTACATCTGCTTTTCAGAAGCTTACTTCGGTCCCAAGTGTATCTAAGGACTCATTATTATTACCTTGTGTATCTTTGCATTTGAAGGGGAAAAAAGGGCAATTTAAACCATTTTGAGCTTTTTCTGTATATCCTTTCTAGCATTAAATCCGTTAGGGGAAGAAAAACTGAGAAACTGTTTTCTGTTTAGCTAAGGGCCAAGGAAGGAAAGAAACTGTTGGGAAGCAGTTGTTTTTAAGTGTGGAAAGAGAAATGAGGTAGGGCATTTCTTGGGGCCTTCAGAATATTACAGAGTGGGCATTAGGGCTGTAAATCATGGAGAGAGTACTTAATTACTTTTGGAACTATTGTTAAGGGTTACTCAAGGGACAATAGAAAGATTTATGATGAGCTCACATAGGTTTTATGTAGCACATTACACAAATAAGAATTATGTGGAAGTAATGTGAAATATGCCATCCAAGGAATGTGTGATCAAAAATGACAAGAATGAAAGATAACCAGTGATTCCATTGAGTATGCCTAGGATATCAAGAGAATTTGAGGATATGGGGACTTCGGGAGTAGATAGAAACAAGAATTCCCCCAGGCTGAGCAGGCATGGATACCCCATTAAGATGAGATTGGAAGATAAGCTGTGAGTGGGGAGATCATAGATCTATAGTCAGGATTTAAAAAAATCTTGATGAGCTAGAATATTGTGTGAAATTTAATGGTGATAAATGCAATATCTTAGACAATTTTTTTCTTAAAAACTTGCTTTTGTATTAGTGAGGCAACATTAGAACATTTTGAATAGAGGAAGATTATTTTTAAAAACTTAAGGGTAAATAATATCTCAGTCACCATTATTAACTTGACTGGCATAAAGTTTGTTTACATGGTATAATATCTTTAAAATGAAAACAAAATGTTGTGTTGTGCACCGTTTATCTGTGCCTGAGTTTGCATGTTCATTCTTGATCTCAGCTGTAATGCTTTTCAGTTTTATGGTATAGTAGTTCCATTTGTGAGTTTGGTCTCAGTTATTTCAAACCAAAGTATTTTACGGTTTTTGTCTCTTTTTTTGGTTAAAGTAGTACAAGATGTCAAAAATTAGAAGAAAGGTCACAGTGGAAAATACCAAGACCATATCTGAAAGCACATCCCGAAGACCAAGTGTATTTGAAAGGCTTGGACCCAGCACTGGAAATACAGCTGAGGTGAGTCATTAGCAATATAGACATGAGAGTCCTTTTGGAATTCCTGATACTTAATATTGGTTTGATTTGGCAAGAACTGTTCGTTTTTAATATAGGAAATGTTTGTAAAAGTTGTTTTTTGGTAGATTTTTTGAATTTTGTTTTGAAAAGGGTTGGAAAAAATCTACAAACTTTTTTTTTATTTGCCTTTTATTTAAATTACTTTTAGGATGTTATCAAATTAACTGGGATGTTACAACTTATTTTACTTTTCTGTCTCGGGTATCTTATTACTTAAATTTCGTGGAAGTTCTTCCAGTAATACCTATCTCTTTTAGACACAGTGCCGTAACTGGCTGAAGACTGGCAACTGTCCCTATGGGAACACATGTAGATTCGTACATGGCCCTTCACCTCGAGGCAAAGGTTACAGCAGCAGTTATAGAAGGTAAATTTAGCTTTCAAAAAATTGTTCATAAATTCTTAGAAAATGTCAGCGTTTGTCTTATGTAAAAATAGAAAATCTGGTGAGTTTTTTTGGAAGATAGGGAAGGGAAAACAGTAAATTTTATATTATAAAGTTGCTAAAAAGAAACATTGGTATGTCTATATTGGATATTTTAAAAATGTTTTTAAGCTTAATTCTTTGTTTGAAATGTTTTAATAAACTTTTCTTGCACAGTATTATTTCATTAGCTTTGAAATAGGACTTAGGAGGATCCAAATTAAGTAATTGACAGTAAATGGCTTATATTTGTAGGTCTTTTATAGACTTCTTGTACCTTTCTTCTATTAATAACATATTTAGTAAGACCTTAAGGTAGTGCTGGTAAGAGTTCACTGAATTTCAAGAATTTGATTTTTGTTGTTTAACCATTTTAGTTTTGGTGAAAGGGGAGCTGTTTGTAACTTTTTAAAACAAAAATATTTCAGTAGTTTTGTAAACATAAATAAGTGTCATTGATCAACAAGAAATGATGAAAATGATTTAAATGAATATTACAAAGAAAGTAAAGCTTTAAAATAATTATACTTGTACTAAAAATATTCATGAGTCCATTTCTCTTTAGTTTCCTCTTTCAAATTGTATGCTTTGTGCCTTTTCAGAATGTCTAATAATAATAATAGGTAACATTTATGTAGGGCTTACGGTGTGCCAGGGACTGTGCTAAGCACTTCACAAATAGCATCTCTTTGGGTCATTACAACAGCCTGGGTGGGGAGGGGCTGTTATTATCCACATTTTACAGATGAGGGAATTAAGGCAAACTGAGGTGAAGTGACTTGCCCAGGGTCCTAGAGCTAATAAGTGTCTAAAGTTGGATTTGAATTCAATCTCTCTGACTCGAGGTCCTTTACTCTGTCCAGTGTTACCACCTGTATGCTCAAAGCATCTAAAAAATAAAGATGAACGTTTTAAGGTTAGTTTGTAACAATTAATTTGATTCTCAGTGTGCCCCAAATATAGTAACAAGAAAATGACATTTAGCAATCTGCTCCTCTTTCCTTCTCTTGGCACAGCCTGTAAATTTAGTTTTAACAAAAATAAAGCTTTATTGGAGACATTTTTAAGGAAATTCAGTATTTTCTCAAATGCAACTCAACCTTTTGGCCTTAATTTGGGAAACTTGTGGGAACCATGTGATTAGAGGTACTAACTTTTACAATAAAGCTTATTATTTTTAATGTTCTCATAGTTTTGTTGATGCTTTTTTTTGCATTCACCAGTCATTTCCCAATATGCTATTGTTTCCATGTAGCCCTCCTGTGTATCAAAGTAAAACAGTTGGACAAAACAAACTGACGGTGACAAGATTGTGTCTTTGCAGCATTATACACATGTAGTTCTACATCTTTCTGTTAGAGGAGGAAAGTGTACTTCATGTCTACTGGGACCAAAATTGAGCATTGCATTTAATTCAAGTTCAGCTGTCTTTTAGTGTTGTCTTAATACTGTTGTAGTCTTTGCATATGTTCATTAGTTCAGAAAAGTCTCCTTATGATTCTCTCATTTCCTCATTTGTCATTTCTTTTAGTACAATAATATTCCATTATATTCACTTAAAAGTTTGTTTAGCTATTCTTAATAATTTGTTTATAGCTTTTAGCTATTACAGAAAGTGCTTCTGTGAATATTTATTTATTTATTTGTTTTGCTTTTTGGAGGGGGGAAGGTAGGGCAACTGGGGCCAAGTAACTTGCCCGAGGTCATACTGCCAGTTTTGTGTTAAGTGTCTGAGGCTGGATTTGAACCCAGGTCCTTCTGACTCTAGGGCCAGTGCTCTATTCACTGTGCCACCTAGCTGCCCCAACTTCTGTGAATATTTTGATTGTCTGTGGGATCTTTCTATTTCAAACCTTCTTGGAGAATATGCCTAGTAGTATGATTATTTTGTCAGCGTACCTAGTAGTGTGATTGCTATGTCAAAGGATAGTAACTGTTTAGTCACTTCTCCCCCCTCATATAATTCCCAATTATTTTCTAAAATGGTTGGATTAAATTAAAGATCCATGTGGGCTTGCCTTCTCATAGCTACTCCAAATTTTACTATTTCCACCTTTACTGTTTCCAATTACATGACTTCTTCAGAATAATAAGTATATCATTCTTGTTTTTTAGAAGTGGATTTTAAAAAAGTAAATAAAGCAATGTATCTGTCCAGAAAATAGTGACCTCACTGTGATTAATGCTGAAGTTCTGAGTTCTGGAAGGTGTTACACTTGAAATGTACCCTTTTTGCTTCTCATTCTTTCTTATTCTCTCCTCCCCCCTTGCCCCTTTGTTTTTTCTCCTTTCTCAGTGTTTGGCAGAAATAGTTTTAGTTCAAAACTAAAATAAAATGACACACTTAAGAAAATTTTCTTTGCACTGATTTAATACTCAAGCAAATAATTTGTGGAATACCTCCTCTGCAAAGAAAACTGTTAAGCTCTGATTGTATACTCTGTTTAAAAATACTTTTAAAACACTTAAGAACTTGTTACTGATAAAAAATGAATTTCTTACCATGTCTAGTAGAGTGTAAATTCTTTGAGAGTAGGCATTGTTTCACTTTAGTATTGTATCTCTAGTGCCAAGAACAGTGGCATGCAGCAAACCCTTAATAAATGCTTGTTGATTGATTGAAAGCATCTTTTTAATGCCACTATATTGGAACTACTTAAAAATTTGAGCAAAGATCCTGTATATATATATTTGTGCAAATAACATGACATGAAATTTCTGGTTAGGAACTTTTCTCTGCCATTGTGGTTTGGAAGCTGTTCTGCAACTTCTAGTATTGGAATTGCCTGAGGTATTAAGAGTTTTCAGTGACTTGTACAGTGTCGCAGAGCTTATGTATCAGAGCCTGAACTTGACACCCTTCTGTGTTTCTGATTCTAAGGCCAACTCTCAATCTTACTATGTATACACCCCACGCTACCTCTTAAAATCTTGCTAATATTTTTGTCTAACATAAAATCACGTTACTAATATGACTGTAATTTTAGTTTACTGAATATATCATCTGTGTTTAAATCATTACCCAGGACACCTAACCTAAAGGTCTCTTAAATTGACATATGTCATTTGTAATTAGTTTTATAGGTTTTTTCCAGGGAAATTTTGTCATTAGGGAAGTAGTGATAACTGTTAGTTAATTTTTTATTTCCCTTGTACCAGAAAAGAATGCCAGGAATTAAAAAAAAAAGTGATACATTTCCTTTTTCCTTCTCTCATAATCTGTGGGCTGATATTGTTGTCAATAAATTGAACTTTATAAATTAAAATCAGAAGATGTATGTTATACATTATTTATACTCTTGGTGTGTGTACAGATATATATTGTTTCTTTCTGTTCTCCTTTTCCTTATTCTTCTACCTTCCCCAGTTCCTTCGCTGAAGTAAAATCACTATTTCTGAATTTTGCTTGACTTAAGATGCATGTTGTTTTCATTAGCTGTTACTGTCTTTGTTTGTAAGTGTGCTACGTTAGCAAATTTATAAATTTATGTTTCTGTGTATGAATAATTCCCTTAGGTTAACTATAGTAAGTCTCATAATTCCATTTCTCAGTTTTATTCCTTGAATTTTTGTTTTAACAAAGTGATTTCAAACCCAGTTAATATGTCAGATGATTGACTAATTTAAATAACTCAGTACTATTGACCTTTCAGCATGAAGGTAGGAAGTCTAACTTTAATTTCTAAATTTCCATAGCTCATATTGTTCCTTTTTCCCCATCTGAATGAATAATTTCTAACCCAAATAAATATTTAACTATGTATATTTTGGATGGTATTGAGATTATTGCTCATTTTTTCCTCTGTGTATACAAAATTGAATTACATGGATTAATTTTTCCAAACTTGAGTAGTCATTGAAATTTTGAAAGTATCTGTATTTAAGAGTGAATTTTCTAGTTGCTTCTCTGAGGCACATCACATAATATTTTCTTTCTTTTTCTAAATTTCTATACTTTCTAAATTATATAGGTCTCCAGAAAGACCCACTGGGGATCTTAGGGAAAGGATGAAGAATAAGCGGCAAGATGTGGAAACAGAGCCTCAGAAACGAAATACAGAGGAGTCATCTTCACCAGTTAGGGTAGGAACAAGTTTTCCCAAATACCAGATAACTTTAAAAGACCTTTCTTTTTGTTCCATTTTGTTAGAAAGTTAAAGGTATGATTTTGATCTATTAGGTTAAATTTTTAATAGCATTCTTTAAGATAGCTGAGAGATGTTTGTTAGGAAAAATCCCTCCAACTTGCTTTAAGTTCTTTATTGTAATTAAAATAGCACTTGAGAGAGTTTGATTATCTGGAGCTTAATCTGGGCTTTAGATGGTGTGTCTAAATCCTGATGGAATCCCTGTGGGACTGATCCTTGAGTTTATTAGTTCCTTTACAGGTGAGTAGACTGGAGGTATTGAATCACATCAACAAAGTGAGAGTTATGTAGTAGAATCCAACTTACAAATTTATAATAGGAGACTTTTGAAAACATAATAAAGGTTGATTACTTGCCACAGAGACATTTTTTTCTTGGTGGATAGGTCTTTTTTTGGAGTTTAAATTACAGATTTTAAAGGTTGCTTAGTAAGTGTACAATGATGGTAAAGAGAATTGGACTTTCTTAAGAGATTTGCATTCTGTCTTGGTAACCTGGTCATTATAATCAGAGCTCCTCCTTCTCTGGACTATTTTGGAGTAAATGTTAATAGATTATTACGCTTTGACTCTCCTTTTTCTGGACTCTCTGCAGTTTACTCCTCTTTGAAGACCATTTGACCCCCAGACATATTAAAATTAGCCAAATAATATTATCTTTCATTGTATGCTTTGATGTGATTAAGGGGACATACAGATCATATTGGGGGTAACATTTTTTGATTTACCTAAATTTGGAAAGTATATTTCCTTTTGTGCTTTTATTTTCTTTGACTCTGATGACAATATTTAATTTAATGCAACAAACATTTATTAAATGCTTACTATATTTCAGTCACTATGCTAGACACTTGGTATTCAGAGACAAAACCTAGATAGTCCATGCACTTAAGGAGCTTAACTCTATTGCAAAGTGTCTGAGTAGAAGATTGGGTTCTGGAGATGGTTAGAGGTAAAGTCCATGCTACATGTAGTCCTGTCTCTGCTACTCCTATAGCCTACAGTTTCTTAACACAACAAAGAACTTAAAGCAATTTAGATTTTTTTAGATGCTAAAAGGCATTAAAAACCCCTTACATAAGTTATTTGATGAAAAAACATTTTCTTGTCCAAAGTATTTAAATATCTCAGGGGTTTGAGAAAGAGAAAATCTTCAGTTTCACGGACTTTTTCCCCTTATTTTAAAGTCAGAAAGTTAATTATGAAAGAGAAGTTTAGCATAGTAGCATACTTTGACAATGAATATTAATAAAAATTTAACCGAAATAAAATTCACAAGTTAATTTTTATGTGTCTTGGTGAATCCTACCTTTCTTTGTGCACATTGCCTGCCTTTAAGGCTGTCAGATTAGCATTCTAGTAGATTTTGGTTTCAAGTAAAGAAGTTCCCAAGAGTTAGAGCTCTCCAACAGTAGAATGGAATAATAGTGATAGGATGACTTAGAGAGTTGGCTCTGGAGCCAGGAAAATCTGAGTTCAAGTCTTTGTCCTTCACTTGCTAGATACATGAATGAGTCTCTTCACCTTGCGGTATCTTAAGCAGTTCCAGCATATTTTAGAAAATATGTAATAGACACATTGCTTACTACATGTATATTTACATTTAAGTGCTTATGTACCTTTACAATTTCTTGCTCTGTGAATGTTACATGTTTCTTAGATCACACAGTAAAAATATTTTACTAGGGAAAATTCTGAGAAGATTTTATCTAATTTATTAATGAGTAATTTCATTTACTACTCTGATAAATTAACTTTAGTATTTTGATTGTCTTAGGGATTCCAAAGGTTTGATAGAATCAACGATCCCTTAATATCAAGCTTTGCTAGTACTGTATTGGAATTTATAGGAGTTGTGTGTCTTTACCTTGGAAAAATGAAATTAGGGGCTTACATACGCGTGTCTCTGTGTGTGTGTGTTTGTGTGTGTGTATGTGTGTGTGTGTGCATGCATACACATAGCTTTTTCAAATAATCGTTTCCATATAAATGTATTATTCACATATATATATGCATATAAAGTTTTATTTCTTAAGTTAAATCTGCAGTGTGATTTATATGAGAGGTTTCTACAACCTCATGATTATGAGGTTGTACTTTAACTTGATAAAAGTTTAATTGGGCAGCTAGGTGACACCATGGTGCACAGAATGCTAAATTTGGAGTCAGGGACACTCATCTTTGTGAGTTCAAATTTGGACTCAGACACTTAATAGTTGTGTGATCCTGGACAAGTTTCTTGACACTGTTTGCCTCAGTTTTCTCATCTGTAAAATAAGCTGGGGAAGGAAATGGCAAATCATTTCAGTATCTTTGCCAAGAAAACCCCAAATGGGGTCGTGAAGAGTCGGATGTGACTGAAATGACAGAATGAGAAAAGCATTTAATCTTGAACTCCTTTAGCTTCCTATAGAGGTAGCTAAAGTTTTATTGCCTTGTTGTGGCTGCCTTATCCTCTCTTCCCAGTCTCTGTCCCTTAAGTCAGTGGTGTCAAAATCAAATAGAAATGAGGCCACTAAACTGGATGTAACATCCCTGTTGGCTGCATATTTACTTAGAAAACAACTTACTGATATTTGTTGTTGTTCAGTCATATCTGACTCTTCATGACCCCGTTTGATATTTTTTCACAAAAACACTGGAGTGGTTTGGTATTTCCTTCTCCAGCTCATTTTACAATAGCAACATTATCTGTGTTCTGTTGTGTTTTTATTTATTTTGTTAAATATTTCCCAATTACATTTTAATCTGGTTCAGGTTGTACCTCCCCGTATTGGTTGCAGTTCTGCCTTGGGTATGTTTGACATGTCTGCCTTGAGTGATCAGTTTCCTTTTGTCAACTCCAGTTACTGCTGAAGTCTCCTTCCATCATCCCATCTTTCTTTATCATCTTCAGCCTCTTCCTAGCTACTGGTATTTCCCATGCATGCCTCAGTTTCCTATCTTTAAACTCTCACTAAATCTTACTAGCTTTGTTAGCTCTCCCTTTCTGAGTCAAACTCCCTAACTCCATGTCTATCTCAAGGCTCTTTTTGGGGCTCTCTTTTCTGTTTGCTCTCTTACTTTGTGACCTCATAAACTCCCATGAGTTCACTTAATCTCCATGTTAATGATTCTCTATATCCAATCCATCCAAGCCTAGTCTCCCTACCCAGCACCAGCTCTGTAACTTCCTGTTTCAAAATTGGATGTCCTGTCATCATTTCAAACTCAGCCTGTCCAAAATAGAACTCCTAGATGGCATATTAGTTGCCATATTTTGCTGTTTGGACCTCCACAACATCTTTTGCATACATTCCCATTTCTCTGCTCTTAGAGCCACTGTTGTAGTTGAGGCCTGTATCATCTCTCACATGAACTGCTGCAGCAGTCTCTTGGTCTTAAGTCTCTCCTTACTCTGGTCCATATTCTGCACAAAAGCTACCAAAGTGATTCTTGTAAAGCATAGGTCTGACTAAGGTATTCTCCTTTCTCTCCAAGAAGAATTGTAAACTCTTTTTGGTATTTAACACTCTTTGCAGCCTGGCCCTGACCTAGCTTTCTTGCTGTATTATATTTATTACCCTTCTCCATCTACTCTGTTCTAGCCATTCTGGCGTTGATTGTTCCTTCCAAAGAACACTCCTGTTTCCCTACTCGGTGCCTTTTTACTGGCTGTCACACACCTGCAATGTTCTCCCTTTTAAACTATGTCTTTTGGGAATCCTTGACTTCCTTCAGAACTAGCTTAAATGTCACCTTTTTCATGAAGCTTTTTCTGGGCCTTCTCACTGCTAGTGCCATACCCGGCAAGGTTAGGTTTTTATCTGCAACTGTTTTTGTGCATCTTGTTTTCTCCATTTAGACTCTAAGCTCCTTGAGGCTAGGGGCTGTTTTGTTTTTGTATCTCCAGTGTATAGCACAGTGTCTGGCACATACTATGTTGTATGTTAACTTTAAGTGTCAAAATTTCAGTTTCATAAAGGATCACATTAAATTTTGAATAGTTTGTTCAAGGATGTCTTTTGCAGAAAAGGAAATTTTCAGAATAAACAAACTGATTTTTAAAGCTTGCTGGAAGGTTTCCTGTATATTGATAATAATACATAGAAAATTACTATTTATTTAACTCTTTTCATGAACATGGGACCCTGAAATTAGAATCTCCAAATGATAATATTAGCTCAGGCTTCTGGCTATACTATAATGGCATGTCTACATGTGTATGAAAATGAAAAATACATGGTGTAGTGCCAGTGCAATATTTACAGCACCCATGATCACGATAAAGACCGTGACTATAAGTATCGCATGGCATTTGATCACAAAATATACCAAACTCTCCAGATAGAGGATAGAACTGAAACATTTATTTAGACACCAGAAAACCCAGTCTCCAAACCAGTAAGCTGATTCCATCATAAGAGATATTCAGAAGCCATAATAAAACTAAGGGCCACAGCATCCTTCAGCCTTCCCACAAACTAAACAAGATCAATATCTACTCACAAGCTTATCTGACTCCTTGCCTGAGCATCCTCTCTACCCCACCTGTGGGCTCTGCTTCCCTTCAGCAAACTCCTCCCACCATGAGCTCCATGTGACTACATTCAACCTATTGGGGGCAGAGTTTACTTTCAAAGCAGGAGAGGTCTTCAGACTAGGTCTATTAAGGGGCAGGGAAGATCTTCAAATTCCCATTGTCATTTCATTTGGCCCCAAGATCTTTCATGTACCTTACATAGCAAAAGTATGTTAACAGTAAATGAGAGTACAGTAGTACCTTGATTTACCAGTTTAATTTGTTCTGTTACTTAGCTCATAACTCAATTTGCTTGTATATCAAATCAGTTTTCCCCATTGAAATAGATTGAAATGCCATTAATCCATTCCAGCCCCCCCAAATGCCACCCTAGTATTTTTTGTTACGTGTTTTTAAATAAGAAATAGTATTTATAAACAACAGATATTGTATAAAAAAACATAATAAAAGAGAATGTAAAGACATAAACTGGTTTTACAAAGTATATATTTACCTTGGATATCAAGACGATGTATTGGCAAGCACCCCAGCACACCCAGGGCGGCTACTAGCACAGGTTCTTAGATCTGCTTTTCTAAAGGAAAGCAACTCAAAATGGGTTAACAATCTTACTTTAATTAATCAAATACCATTTACCTAGTTCAGGGGAAAAAGTCAG
>CM053580.1:73324507-73381684 GCA_028627135.1 Pseudochirops cupreus
GCGCCACAGGCTCCACGTGATCACATTCAGCCTATTAGGGAACAGAGTATACTTTCAAATATCCAAAGGTCCTCAGTTACGTAGCCACTTTAGCAAAGGGCCTAGGGGCAGGGAAGATCTTCAGATTCCCATAACAGGCGACTTGAGCTAACAGAAGATACTGGCAGAGGTGGAGGATGCAGGAGGTTAGAGGAGTTTTGTTTCCTGCTTTTTAGGTCACTTTTGTTCACTTACTCCCTATACTCTTAATGCTACACTTTATCCCTGAACTTAATTGCTACAATATCTTTTTTACTTTGCTTAACTTAATTTTCTTTACTGGCAAGGTAAACGTGGACTGAACGAGTGAGGTGCAGGATGCTGGATGGATGTTGGGTTGTGGCATTTGCTGTGCGAACTAGCAGTGGCTGGTACCTCAGATTTTGGCTCTCAATTCAAAGCAAAAAATTGACTGAGTGACAGCTTGTATCTTGGAAGTTAAGTTGGGGCACTTGCATATCAAGGTACCACTGCATAGGGATAACTGGTGGAAAAACTGGTGTCAAAAGAACTTTGCAACAATATAACAAGGATGATAGAAAAACTTTGCGGCATAAAACTGTAGCTTAGGGTGGGGGCTTGGGCTTCTCTCCTGGGGCGCTTGTGCCTCATACCTTTTAGCTGTGTGAACCTTGACAAGTCACTTAGCCTCTATTTGCCTCAGTTTCATCAATTGTAAAATGGTAATAATAACAATAGCTACCTCCTAGGGTTGCTATGACGATCAGATGAGATGGTATTTGTAAAACACTTAGCAGAGTGCATGTCACTCGGTAGTATATAAATGCTTATTCCCTTCCCTTTCTCCTTTTCAGTTGCTAATGTACTTGTTGAAGCTTCGTTTAGGATTTATTCCTTGTGAATAGAAGAGGGGAAAAAGAATACAATTGACTGGTACTAATGGCCACCAGACTTTTGCTTGTGCTGCCACAGTACCACTCCTTGCCCAGTGTGCATGTCCTCTTTTTTGAGCTTTTCTAGAGGGTTGTCAAGGCTCTTAGTGACGCAAAATTTGAGCTAGACCTGAAATTGGGCTTCGTTGCTCTATATAACTACATGCTGTCTTTTTTATTTTCCTCTTTTTTTGTCTTGTTTTTCTTTGAAAGTCAATGTCTGTGTCTTAAGGTTTTGGGGTCTACGTCTAGATACAGAGGCATTTTTTTCAGCCCTGTTGGAGGCACCCAATAAAATGCTTTAATTTTTCCGTACTATAAGTTTTTTGGAAACTTGAGCAGAATATGAGACACAAAGCTTTTGTGGCACAGTACTTCTCTTTTGTTCTTAAGCAGGTGTTTTTATCCTTTTTGCCACAACTGTTTGCTCTTGCATGGGCGCTCCTTGTCCATCTTCATGCCATGTTGTTGTGCTCTAGCCATGACCTGTTAACTGACAATCCAGTTCTTGACTTTTGATTGGTGAGAATTCACCAGTGTGAACTGGGACTTCACTTATCATCCTTGTGATTTCCCTGACCAAAATACCCCTTCTTGGTCATCACTTCCCTACAAGTGTTGTTTTCCCATATTTCCTGTATACTTGTCTTTATCTATTAAAATGTAAGCTGCTTGAGGGCGGCCATGGTCTTTTTGTATTTGTGTCTCTAGTGCTTAGCATAGTGTCTGGAATATCATAAACTTTTGATTATTATGTGCCTTTTTAGTCATTCTTTCAATGTTCAGGAAAAATAGTAGTCCATTGATTGTTCTTTTCCCTACTATTATCACTCTTACCGTCTTTCAGTGGTATGTTCTGCCCTGTAGAATTCTAGGTTCTTGACTTGAATGTTTCCTGTCAAAGCCTTGGAATCTTCAGGAACAACATGTGCAAGTAGCATTTTAATGTTACAATAAAAATATTTGAAATTTAGGTCAGTTATTTAGTTCATCAGTGGTCTCTCAAAAAAACAAAAATCTTAGGAATAAAATTTGTGTTAATATGGGACTTGCTGCCAGTATTTAAATCTCTGGAAATAATTTCTTTATCTAGAGCTTGTTGTTTCTTTTGCCCCAGTTTCATTTAGCTGTAAATTCAGGGCTTATTCACAAGTTGCCTTTACTAAAAGGTGGTATTATAGCCACAATATTTATTTATTTGGCATTTTTTTTCCTGACTACATCTCTGGAACAGGAGATCTTCTCCTTGGTTATCTCTGAAATAGCTTAAAAAAGGTGGGGTTTGTGGTTTTAAAGAAAAATTCTGTACATTTGTAGGGGACTAAAATGATAAGAGAGAATTACGAAGCTATAAAAAGTCATGTACCCTGGCCTTTAGTTAAAAAAAAAAGAAAATTAGCTTTTAATTTACCTTAATTTTGAATACTAATTATCTCTGCAAAAACAAAATGTATCTGTGTATTGGCACCCATCAAATTAATAGGGAATCATAATTGCTATTAAAACATTTATGAAATGTTCTTGACAACTGGTTTTGAGAACTATTATCAGTGCAAATAAGTGGAACCTGGCTCTGACTTCTTCCTTCTTTCTTGGGCTTCTTTTAGTTTTTGGCCCTGGAATCAGCTTGTCTAAAGCTTTTAATTACTGTGGTTAGTAAAATTGGATTTCATTCCCTTTCTTTTGCCCTAGAAGCCAAGGGAATTCCTTCTCTGCACTTCACATTCTGCCACTTCTGTTAGTTTAATCCTGTGGACCTCATGTGTGACAATATGTATTAATCTTTTAGTTACATAATATTATTGCATTCAAATCCCCAGTCTGAAGAATCCTTCCTGTCTTCCACTTAACCTCTCCTTTGCCTCCATTTTTTCTTATATATAAAATAAAGGGGTTGAACAACTGAAGTTCCTCCCTGTTCTAGATTTATGATACTACATCTTAACATTTGTAGTAAAGAGGCATTTACAGCTTATTACTACATGTCCTTATCTGCCAATTTCTGTATCTATTAACATGTATCTCTAACATTCATATTGTAAGCTGGATCATTGTTTAAAAATATTTATTCAGAGAAGAGATTGTCACCGTCATGTAAGGTATAGCATCTTAATGAAAAGATATAGATGTGAGGATGAAGATTATAAGCTTCATTAAGGTAGGGATTGGTTTGTAATTTCCTATAGTGTCTGGAGGCTTTTCAGATAATATTTATAAGTCTGATATAACTGGATATTTAATTTGAGTTTTAAAATAGCTTATTTTTTTATTACAGGATTTTGTTTTATAGTCTAAGACTGTACTTGGATTAAAATGAAATCCTTCAAGTGAAGTTGGTCTTTTAGCCTTAACTTTAAATTTTAATTTATTTACCCTTGAATGTTGTAAAAACAATTTGTATGTGTTGATTCCTATTAAAATAATTGTAAATTTTTGTTTTTAACGGTAACTAAGAGATAAAGAATCATTTTTCAAGAGTATTATGTTGCTAGAAAAGAATGTTAGGATATTCTTAACCTGAAATAAAATTACTAAATGTTTACTATATAGTAGAGAATATTTATGAAATTATGCTCAATCCCTGATCATTTCAGTATAGTGTGTAAATGTTTAAATGACTATTTCCCCAGTATGTGTCATGCATGGAAGGTCACAGAGTTTCTGTGCTTTGCTTTTTTTTCCTGGAACCAGTTCTGTAAATTGATAGAAAAAAATCTGTACATTTTTAGCACCTTGTTTTTTATAAAGATATACTTGTAGAATAGTGGAATGAAATGTCTAGAATGTACTGCTTTATGTAAATGGGTAACTTTCTTAGATTGATTTACTGACATAATTATGAATAAATATAAATCCAGTCATTTTTCTTAATAAAACCATACTTTAAAAAAAAGACTTTATAATTTGTTTATGTGTGTGCAATTTTAGAAAGAGTCTTCAAGGGGAAGACATAGGGAGAAGGAAGACATTAAAATCACCAAGGAGAGAACTCCAGAAAGTGAAGAAGAAAATGTAGAATGGGAAACTAACAGAGATGGTGAGTTTAAAAAGATGTCAAAGACAAAAAAGTATTTGCTTTTTGCTTAGTCAACTCTTGATTATTTACATTGTGGAATTTCTGTGACGTTTGAAGCCTTTCTGTCTGTTATCTTTTAGCTCTCTGTAAGGCTTTTATGTAACCTGCATCATTGTGGATGATTTCCTGTAGCAGGAAATACTGACTTGGAGTAGGTCAGAGAAGGCCAGCTGCTCAGCAGTTTTCAGTCAGCCTTGTCTAATTTATTCTGGGAGCCCTAAGCATTCCTCAAACGGCTTCATGATAGTCCCTCTGCTCTGTAGTTTTGTTAGGTAGAAATTAACCCTCTTTGCAAATTTCAGTTGGCTCCCACCTTCCTTTGGTTTTATGGCTATTATGTCAGAAAGCTTCATTACTTTTAGGAGTCTTGGAACCATATTATTTGTTATGCAAGCAAATGAAGTGCTTTAAAATCTACGTTAATTAAAATTCTCAACTAAAATTTAGTTTAATTCATTTAAAAATTGACTGCCTATTTATAATATTTGTAATTGTCACGGCACAGCTAGTTTTATATTGTAAAGTGAATGTCTTGGTTTTAGGCTATACTAAAGTAACTGATCCAGTTAATATGTTGGAGGAGGAATCACAGTGAAGTCCAGCAAATCTTAATTAGCTAAAAATACTCAGGAAATTTGATGTTCTGGTTAATTACCTTCTATTTAGTAATTTAAATTCATTTATTGAGTTTATTTAAGATATCTTGAGTATTTATTAGATGTATAATTTAAGTATCATAAAGTGGCTGAGGTGGGGAGAGGAGGGAGCTTCAGGCTTTGGGAAAGGCAGCGAGAAGGAAGGGTTTGAATCTTGGGACTGAAGGGGCAGAGTTTAAATTTAACAGCAGGGCAGTGGTGCCACTGAAGAATACTCATGGGGGAAAAGGTGTGTACCTGTAATGGGAGTTGAGGATCTCATTATTGTTTAATCTAGGGAGACATTGGAAGATGTTTTTGGAGAGAGTACTCAGCCTCCATGGACAAAAATCCTTGCTTAGAAGGAATTGTACAAGCTCATCTGGGCTGTAGGCAACCAGAAGAGAGAGAAGGGGAGACATAGACTTATTATGAGCAATAGGAAGGAAAATAGTTATGGGGAGTGAAAGGGGCACAAATATAAAGTATATTTTAGGATACAGTAGCTTTTTTAGCTAAAGAGACTCTGGGAATAGAGTTGCATCAAAATATTTTAAACAAAACTAATAATGGCACGAAGTATTCATTTATAAGAGAAATGAGAGGAAAAACTTTGAAAAATATACTGAATAAGCAAATGGAGAAAAACATAAACCTAACTCTGAGAACTTCATATGTGAATGAACTATAGCAGTCCTATAAAATCAAAGGAATGACAGAATGGATAAAAATATAGAAACTCACAACCTGTTGTTTTCCAGAAACACATTTAACAAGCACAGACTTAGAATCAAAATGAGAGGTTGGAACAAAATTTACTATTCATCAGACGGAATTTAAAAAATCAGGAGTTGCAATAATGGTATACAAAACAAAATAAGTAAAAATTTGCAGTGTCAATAAATATAAACAAGAGAATAACATTATATTTTAATTATAGACAGTAAATTTACATTAGTATTAATAAACACATAAACCAAATCCCATAGCACTTCAATTCATGCTGGAAAAGTTAGGGAATGAATTAACCTAACAAAGGAAAGAGTTGGTGATAAAAGGTTGCAAAATGACTTCAGTTATAAACATGAAGTTGAAAAACTTTTGTAGGAACAAAATCAATGTAACTAGGATAAGAGGTCAACTGGGAAAATGTCTTCATCAAAGACTTCTGTTATGGGTCTGAAGTCAAGAGACATAGATAAACTAAGACATACTTAAAACCAAAACCCCAGTAGAAAAGTCTTCAAAAGATAGGAACAGTTCTCAAAAGAACAATTACAAATAATTAAAAACCAGATGAGAGAATGATCCAAATCACTAATAATAAGAGAAATGCAAAACAAACCAACCCTGAGGTTTCACTTCATACCCACAGAGTTGGCAAGCATAGGGAAATAAGTAATAAGGTTGGAGAATGTGAGGAAAGATGAGTACATTCTTGGTGGAGCTATAAATTGTTCTAATCATTCTGGACAGCAGTTTGGAATTAATGCAAAGAAAATGACTAAAATACTCATACTTTCAGCCCAGCAATCCACTGCTAAATATTTGCTCAGGGAGGTTTCAGTGACAAAGGTAAAGATCTCATGTACCCTCAAAAATATTTATAGTAGCACATTTTGGTGTAGCAGAGTACTGGAAGAAAAAGTAGCTAGCCTCCTATCCATTGGGGAGTACCTAAACAAATTGTGGTACATGAATATAATGAACTATGTTGTTAAAAAAAAAATGAATCGAGTATCAGTCCAGAGGAGCTTTGGGAGACGTATAAACTTATGAACAGGTAAACAGACCCAGGAAAATCGGTTCCAATAACAATATCAGTGGAAAGAACAGTTAGCAAAATAATAGAAATTGAATTGTGTGAAGTTACAGTTTCCAAATTATAATAAACCAGATCTTACCCTAAAGAAGTATAAATATCAGTAGTCAGTGAACATTTAGCCAGGCACAGTGTTAAATGCTGGGGATACAACATGAGAAGGTTGAAAAGGAGGAAGGTGGGGAAGAGGAGAGGAGGCTGCCAGGTGTGAGGGCATGGTGAGAAAGTCAGAGAAGTTCAAAATGAATTCATTTGAGTGGGAAATGAGATGTCTAAGATGTCTGCCCTTTCCCTACTCTTTAGAGAAGTTTATGACTCTCACCTTTCAATCAGAGGGGCAGAGAGTATTTAGAACCAAGGTGGGGGTACTATGGTTAATTGAATCTTCCAGTTTTGCAAGATGATGAGATTTCCCAGTGGTGAGTTTGGGGGGAGGGGAGGGTTGGAGAGAAATGGACGGAGAAGTCAAAGAAATCCAAAATGTGTTCAGCTTGGTGAGGTATCAGAAGATGATTCTCCCCTGCTTCTTTGTGGGGGACTATGAATGTGAAACATTGCGTAAGATATCTTAAAAAAATATATTTTGGATATTTTTCTGAACTATTTTTTCCTCTTTTTTTTAAAAAAAATTCTTTGTAAGGGATTGTTTTCTGTCAAGGAGAGGGGGGAAGGAGTAATTTGGGAAATGTAAGTAATACAAAAAAGATCATAGGATGATAGATTTAGAGCCAGAAGGGCCCTTAGAAGCCATCTTGCCAATAATAAACTTTTAATTTGACAAAATCTATTGTTTAATTATTTTTAGTATACCTCTGATGTTTAAGTTGTTATAAAGTGTCTCACTGCTGGCTTTTATCTTAAAGATTCTGACAATGGAGACATTAATTATGATTATGTCCATGAGTTATCCCTGGAAATGAAGCGCCAAAAGATTCAGAGGGAACTAATGAAGCTAGAACAGGAAAACTTGGAGAAGAGAGAAGAAATTGTTATTAAAAAAGAGGTGAGTTCATTATCCCAGTTTTGAAATCACAACAAATATATTGTTTGTTAACAGGGCTTTTACAAATTTAATTTAAAGCTGAAATGATTTTGCCATACAGAAGAAATTCCTAAATTTTTTTTTGTCATCCTAGGCTTCAGGTCTTTATTATCACAATTCATCCTAGATTAATTGGAATGTTTGGGAAATAGAGGGATTAGTGGACTTTTATATTTCAATTAAGGATTCTTATCTAAGGGTTATATAGAAATTTTTTTTCTGTTTCAACTATATTAATTGAAATTATTTAAAAATGTTATTTTCCTGTTTTAATAAGCATAAAATACAGTAACTGATTATGTTTTATATGTGCATTTTGAAAATGTGAATTTGTAAAGCATTCAGTGCCGTCTCTAGGTTCATTCTGTGGACTTTTGTGGTCTAGATGATGTTCAAGAGTGTCCTGAATATATATCAATCCTAGGAAGTATTCTTTTTAAAAATAGTAACTCATCCATTTGCCTTCTTGTTATTTGTCTCTCTAAAATGTCAAGCGTATATAGAAAAATCACTTAAATTTGATTTAATTGAAACTTTATTATACTTTGTTCTGTTGGATTGAGGCATTTTATAGGAAAAGAGATTTAAATGTAAAATAAATAGGTTTTTTAAATAAGCAGATATCCTTAGGTTTAGAAGGCATTATTATGTTGGAAGCTAATTTTTTTATACTAAAGAAAGTTTTACTCTTAATGTCCTTGCATAATCCATTAGCAAAACTTACTGATTTTTTTTCTTTTTAAAAAGATTTCTCCAGAGGTGGTTAGATCAAAATTGTCTCCATCTCCTTCTCTAAGAAAGTCTAGTAAATCTCCAAAGCGAAAATCAAGTCCAAAGTCATCCTCTTCAGCTAACAAGAAAGATAAGAAGATACCTGCAGTGTGTTCTCCTCTCTTGGACCAGCAGAGGTCAGTAGGTAAACATGCTTTAGAATAAGAGACTTAGTTTTTCATGACAAATTTTTAGCTTAAAAAAAAAAGTTATCTACTATGTCATAAGAATTTACTTTTAGGTTCTTAAGTAGCTAGCCCAGGTTTTTTCATCTGGGTAGTTTTGTCTAGTATTTTTATATCACACTTCTTGCTTCATATTTTTTATGGAGCATTGTGGACATAGTCAAAAGAGCATTGACTTTGGAGTCAGAAAATTTGCCTGGGCTTTTATCCTGACTCACTTTACTTGCTTTGTGCTCTTTGGAAGGATGCTTAACTTTTCTGAACACTTTGCATGAGTAAAATGAAAATCAAATCAGACAGTTGATGTAAAAGTGTTTTGTAAACTAATAATTGTTATGCCAAGATAAGGATTAGAGGAGAAGATGATGATGGTGGTGGTAAATGAGTTGTGGAAGGGAGAGGGAACTCAGCTGGTCAGCGCCTTCCTTCAGAGGAAGCACATGCACACGTGCTTTAGGTGACTTGATGCCTTCAGTTCTGGAATAATCACTCTGTCAATGTTCTGTTATGAAAACAGGAATAGCCCGTTTTATCTCATTAAGCCCAGATCCCAAACTCACATGCCATCAGACCAGCCGCCCTGGCCATGTGTCTTGCTACCAGCGGTATATTCTTCCATTCCAACTCTGATTTCCCCCTTTGCTTTGGGAACAGTAATCTAATCAATATTCCCATTGCTTCAGGAAAGGGATGTTTAAATTGAATGACTTCCCTGTGATGGTATAGTCTCTTTTCAAACTGAAACACCCTTCTGGCTTCTTCACCCTTATAGGTGTTAACTCCTCCTAGAATATGAGGTGTTTGAGAGCAGAGATAGTCTTGCTTTTGTTTTTATATCCCTAGGGCTTGGCATATAGCTAGCTCTTAATAAATCCTTTCATTTAATTCCTTCAACTAGGAAATGGAAACATACAAATCAGTGGCAAATACCAGGCTGGAAGAGTGTAATTTAGGGAGCGAAGTATAGTGATTTAAAAGTGACCTTAAGGATGCTTGTCGTCTTCTTTCACCCCACATGTTTATTTTAGAACTAAATCTTGCTGATTTTATTTGCATAACATCTGAATACAGCCCTTTTTTTGTCACTGCTAAATGCTTAATCCAGATTTTGTTAATCATGTGTCTGGATTGATTTATCTTGCAGAAAGTCTTCAGTGTATGTTAACATTTCCTGATCGCATCTTCTCCACTCTGTTCTTTCACTCATGGCGTTCCATCTCTTGTCTTCCTGCCTTTGCTTTACCTGTCCTTCGTTTTTGGAATCCATCTTCTCCTCAGAGTCCCTCTCTTCATGGAAGATGGAGCTGAAAGCCCATCTTCTGTGTGAAGCGGTCACCCTCTCAGACCCGTGTTTAACTGGTGCATGCGTGTATGCGTGCCCACACTCTACTTATTATCTTAAGTGTTATCTGTTAGCTGTTATACAATTTGAAAAGTTGGTGTGTTCTGCAGTATATTTATTAACTGTGTGCTATACTTTGATATGTACTGTATTTAATGCAGCATATTTCTATGTACTTGTCTTCTCCATTAGTATGTAAACTCATTACAAGAAGTGCTTTTACTTTTGTGCTTGTATCCCCAACAGTGCCTGACACATAAGATTTTAATAACTATTTGTTGTTTGATTGATGGGACTCTCTAGTTTCCTTCAAGACTCTGCTCAAAGTTTTTCTTGATTCTTCCTCCACCCCCCCATCCCACCACTGTTCTCTGATAGAATGTTAGTTTTTTGAGAGCAGTAATGGAGTATTTCACTTTTGTCATGCTTGTTAATTGATGCTGCTTGAAATCGCAAACCTCCCTTTCTTTTTCAAAATTATGACTTTATGACCTGTTTTCTTTTTGAAGATTATTTGCACCCCTTGGTGATATTTTGCTTTGCCTTCCTTTTTAGTTTTATCTCACTGTTGCTGTATATTAGTATAACAATCCCTCGTTTTATCAAACTTACTTAGGGAATCAGTAATGATACTTTTTATTTCTATATCCCATTAAAGTTCGTGAATCTTTTTCCTCATGGCAGCACTGTAAGGTGGGTGGTACAAATAGTATTATCAACATTTTTCACATGAGGTAACTGAGGCATAGAAGTATTAGAACCTTGACTTGGACCGTTGTCTTCTGATTTCAAGTCCAATTTTATTTTCACTATGCCTCATGTCTTTGCATGAGTTGTGGTAAGTGAATTATCCAGAAAACTAAAACTTTGCCAAAACATTTAAAAATTAATAAGTAATGTTTTGCACAGTTTTTAAAAATAAATTTTAATGTAGGATATTTTGCTGCAATACAAAATATAATTGAACATTTTCTTCCTGATTCATATAAACCAGTTATTATGGTTTACAGTAATGATACAGTAATACCCTAAAGTCCTATTCATATGTCCCCCCTATAACATATGATCCCAAACTACTGTGCCTGTCCAACAGATGAATTTTGTCTTTCCTCACATATTGTCATTTTTTTTCTCAGTTCGTCTGTTTTCAGCAGCTCTGCTGTTTCTGATCTCTTGTCTAGCTGGCTAGACTTAAGAGCAGAACTGTGGCTATGGGAAATTAGATAAGGTCTCTTGTTTTTGAAAAATAAAAAAATCATATAAATCTCCCTTCAAACATATAAAATTGGAAATAGCTACATTTTGAGTAGCAATATGATAAGATTACCAGTTAAAAATTAATTAGGTTTTGATTTGATTAATTTGATTAATGAACAAAACAGGCTGCTGTCTGAGCAACCCTGGGCATTGTGATAGATATTTTTCTTGGCTTCAAAACTTTTTTTGTCCTTTTGGAATCCAAGTCTGGTACTTTGGGTTCCTGAAAATTGGCCCAGATAAATGAACTGTTGTTGTAGTTTGTTTGAATGCTTTATGCTTTCTGAAAACTCTTTCATGTTTATTATCTTGTTTGAATGTTACATTTGTTTCCTAGTTTCGTGTATAAGATGTGACTGTAAAGAAAGACTTATAAAAACAAATATTGGAATATAAACAGGCAAAGGAGCGTTGTCACTGTTTAACATCTCTAGCTGTGTACCAGAAGACTGTTATCAGTGATCATATATTTTTTTTGTTTGCTTTTTTTGGAGAGGCAAGGCAGGGCAGTTGGGGTTAAATGACTTGCCCAAGGTCACACGGCTAATAAGTGTTAAGTGTCAGAGGCTGGATTTGAACTCAGGTCTTCCTGACTCCAGGGCCAGTGCTCTATTCACTGTGCCACCAAGCCACCCCAATCAAATAATTTTTTAGCTTTTTTTTTTGACTTAGTGTCAGGCTCGCAGCATTTTCTTCTGAATAGCCTGGCCTCATTGGTGCCAGATTTTTATCCTTTGAAAGAGGATTTTGGTTTTGAAAACAGCTCAGTGTCACTTTGAACCTAGGCTTCTAATAATAAACTGGGTAACATTTTTTTTAAAAGATGTGTAACTTTTTTATTTAATACATGAAATGATTATTAATAGCAAGATAAGACAACATAATCTTAAGTGTCAGATGAGTAAAATAATCAGCAACTGCCTATTATTGAGTAGTATGATTTTTGGGTAGTTAGCTAAAAGTCATTACAGTCAAAATCTTGACATTAAGGTGAGTGATAAAATTTTTGATCAAAACAGAGACATCATAGAAAAATCACTTAGTCTTAGAAGTGATGACTAACTTTCCTTTGTGATGCATATGCAATTCTATAAGAAAAATTGAAAAAATGTTGGCACAATAACAAATGAAAATTGGTTATTTTTGCTGTGACAACTGTGACTTCCAATGAGCTTTCCACCAAACCACATCAGAAGGCAGCAATTCCTTTGACAGTATTTCATTCAAACTCTTGCTTGTTATTCTAATGCAATTAGCATTTAACTGTTTTTATGTATTTTTACGTATATGTAAATATATATGTGTGTGTGTATGCAAATATAAATGTATATGTGTGTTATACACATATATATTGTATATCGACTTGTTTTGACTGGGCCTGTGATTCATCGGTGTAGGTGTGTCCTAGTGAGATTCCCTCAACTAGTGCAAATCTGTACTTTTTCTGCAGATTGTAGTCTTATAGTTCACATCCTTAATCTCTAGCCATTTCCATCCTACTAGAAATTTGGATTCCACTTTTAGTTCCCCTGACAGATGAGCTTTTATCTTATTTTGCCAGGACCTCCACTTTCCAGTTATCCCCACATCAAAATCTTATGTGAATACTTGCTCTTCTGTCCCTCCACCCCCACAGATTTTACCTTGTCCTGTTGCACCATCAGAATGTAAGTTCCTTGAGGGCAGGAATTCTCTTGCTTGCTTTTATTTGTACCCTCAGCATTTAGCACTGTGTCTGCAACAGAGTAAGCCCATAACAAATCCTTCATCTCTTTCTCTTAAACTTTAACTCTTTAAGACTTAAAGAGTTGTCTGGGACATTGAGAGGAACTCGGGTGTAATTGATTCTTGATACCATCTTTGATAGACATTGTACCTCAGTGGCCTTTCATTCATTTTATGTTTGCTACGTATGTTCTAGTAAAAGTTTTTAGTCTTTTGAATCTGGAAGTTGTTCCTGAGTACTTCCCCCTTTGATAATGACCTTCCCCTTCACATTTCACATTGCACTTTCTGTATAATGTATATTATAGCCATATGCTCTTATTTTGGTGTCTTACCATTTAGGAGACTGTGTGTTCCTTCAGGTTAAGACCTATCTTTTTTAACTTTGTTTCTCCCATGTTATCTAGCTCAGTTCTTTGCATTCTGTAGAGGTTTTTTACACATGATTGTTTTTGGTTTATAATATTATTGCCATTGAATACTTGGAGTTCAAGAGTAGTTTAGGAGAGAATGAATTTGAGAGGTTTAGAAAAGAGCTTAAGAATGAAAGAAGCCAGTTGTGAAGCCTTTTTGACTGGGCTTCTTATGTCCACAGAGTAATCAGTAGCATAAAGTTGGTTTAAAAGTCTCCCTGATTGTACAGACTGTGAATCAATTCTTGAATTTCTTCCGTTAAGCACAATAAAAATCTCCCAAATCTGTAACATCTTTGTCAACAAAATCCATCTTTGGAAGAGGCATTAGGCTGGGGAGAAGGAAATTCTGTTTTAGTAGTAATATAAACTGTGGAGAATGGACTTCCAGCCCTCATGCTTCTGTCTTGAAAATGATATACTTGATCTTTGATGTCAGCATTGTCGTCTTTCTAGTGGAACAAGCATTTATTAAGTAGGGGCAAAAATTCTCATACTAATGGACTAGTAACTGCGCAGCAGTTTATGGTTTAGACTACATGGAAAACTTAGAACATACTTAGAAACAGAGTGAAATGCAGCATACCTCCGGGTATAACCTATTTTTTTTGGTGTGCTCATACAGTGAACTATTATTTCTACCAAGAAGAGGAGGAAGACAGGGCTAAGAGTAAACCCCTCCTGTCAAACTCCCTGGTTTACTCTGGACAAGACATTTAACTTCTCTGGGACTTTGTTTCCTCATCTTTAAAATCAGGAGGTTGTACTAGATGACTTCAGAGGTCCCTTCCAACTCTGTGATCCTGTGAGCAAATCTTTTTATCATACACTGCAGCGGTTCTCAACCTGTGGGTCGCAACCCCTTTGGGGGTCAAATGACCCTTTCACAGGGGTCACAACCTAAGACTATTGGAAAACATGTATTTCCAATGGTCTTGGGAACTGAGACACTGCTCCTCTGTTCATCTCCAGGTGGGTCTGCCCACATGCAGATATGCCCACATACGAGTATTAAACGGTGGTGGCATTAGGAAGGTTGAGAACCACTGATATAGTTGCTAACGGTATTAACACTTATGAATTCTTCTTGTATGGTGGTATTATAAGTAATGGATTGATGCATAAAGGTAATAGAAGTGGAGATAGGACCAAATGATCTATAATTTGTAGATAGTGAACCCCCTCTAGGTAAGTGTTCATTAAGATTTTGATGATCATTAAAACCAATTTAAGGTGCTTGGCACATAGTTAGGCACTTAATAATGACTTCATTGGTTGACCAACTCTTAAAAAATTTTAAAATTTAAAAAAAATTTTAAATTTAAATGGAAGGGAAGGGGAACTGCTGTTTTATGCTATTTTAAGTATTTTATGTATGAAAAACTGAGGATAGTCTAGGAGAGAATGAATTTGGAAGATCTAGAAGTGCTTAAGATTGAAAAACATAGGCAAATACTAAAGCTTTTATGAGTAGGCTTCCTGTCTCTTCCAAGCTTCTTAGATTAATACGTCTTAGTTTGGAGTTATCAAAGCAAACCTTGAAAACTAGGAGATGATAGGGTTTAGTAATAAATGTTAGTAAGGGATTAAAAGAAATAGGTGAAATTTCTCTGTGAGCTATTAAAAAAGATTTTGAATTAAAATTTGCTAGGAAGTTGAAGACATTAAACTATGAACAGTGCAGTACTATATTAGTCAGGTGACCACATAGAAATCAATTGACTGCTTCTGTTTCAGTTAAAGCATAACATAGAAATACTTGGTTGCAGCAACATGATCCTTGTTAAGGATGTGACTGACTTGAATGGGTGATTTCACTCCTAGTTTACAAAGATCAGTAGATGTCTGTCAGTCATTGTGTGATCCTGCATCCTGAATTGTTCCTTAGTTTTTATGGTAGGGGAATAGTTAACATATCTAGCACAATTCCTCATTTCTTATTGGCATAGTGCACTTTTAAAGATATAGATAGGCATATTAAAGACCAGGTAGGTGGTGCAGTGGATAGAGCACCGGGCCTGGAGTTAGAAAGACCTGAGTTCAAATATGGCCTCAGATACTAGACGTGTGATCCTGGGCAAGTCACTTAACCCTCTTTGTCTCAGTTTCCTCACCTGTAAAATGAGCTGGAAGAGGAAATGGCAAACCACTTATATCTTTGCCAAGAAAACTGCCAATAGGGTCGTGAAGAGTTGGACATGAAGGAACAACAAGAAGGGCCTATTAAAAATAGGGCAGTTAAATTTTTTCATACATCATGCTTTCTTAGGTTTTATTAATACTATTAAAGGAATTTCATTTATAAAATCTGATTTGGATTTGGAAAGGTGAGCCATTAGGGTGTACTAAGTTAAAATAGTCATTTACCTTTTAAAGATAAACTAATACTTTTTTGATACCATTAGGAGTTCTAAAAGCAACCAGAGTAAAAAGAAAGGACCTCGTACTCCTAGTCCACCTCCTCCTATACAGGAAGAAACTGCCTTGGGGAAAAAACATAAAGAAAAACATAAAGCAAAAGAACGGGTTGAAGAAAAGCCAAGAGAAGGGAAAGATAGAGGAAGGGATATTGAAAGACATAAAGAAAAAAAAGAGAAGCAGAGGTAAGTAGGATTGTGTTCTGAATTATGGTCTTGTTTTTACCCTTTGGATTTTTATTGTTTTATTCAATATCCTCTATTAATGTAGAAAATTAACATTTGACAAACTTTTCAGCTGTAGCATATTTTAATGCCTTAGAAAACTGAATTGTTAGGTAAAAGCATAACCACCTAAACATTACTGACTTCATCAGGGAGCTCAAGAAAAGATGAATCCCTTTTCATTGGAGAAACATTTATTTTGAAATAACAAAGGAGAAAGGCAATCTTCTAAAATTTCTTTTAGGCTTCCAGATTTAGAATTATGAGCCATCGTAGTAGGATCTCTGTTAGACCATGCATTTTAAAGAAGACATTCTCAGATAGACATCTTTCCTACCTTCTCATGGCTTCAGAAATATGTTTGATGTGCAGGATTAAGAAGTTAAGAGTTGATTTTCTTCTTTTCCTATCACATGTACTGATGAGTACTATTTAGGCAAATCGTATAATTTTGCTTAGGAAAAATACTTATTTTACTGTTCAGAAGACAGGTTTTTACTATTTTGGTTTCCTGTCAGTCTGAAATACCCTTTTCCTAGCTAGTTAATTTTCAGACTTGTGTTTTTACACAGTTGAATTCTTCATAAATTAAAGCTCCTTTGTTCTTGAGGAGAGATGAAAAGTATAAATAACTTCTACCACAGTGATATCCATCTGTGGTTTTTTGAGTCCCAGGTAATAATTGCCTAATTTTTTTTGTAATCACTTGTGTGCTTTTAGGAAGGTGCATGGTTTCACATAGTGTATTATTTGAATTTATATCATTTGAATTTATGTTGAATTTATGAGTTTTAGGGAGTTATAAGAATCATCTTAATTTATTGTGTGAAATCATGTCATACTGTGCTATGGGAGAAAGATGTTCTTAACACTGTGTATGATTAGGAAGTTCAGGACTTACAAATTTTTGAACATTGCTATTTTGGGTCTGTTTCTGAATAAATACTTTATCCAGTAACAAGTTAATACAAGCTTTATAGTTATGGATTTATGACAAATATTGGAAGCAGCTGTCAGATGATAGGGTTTGTTTTTGAGGGATATACAAGTGAAAATGATACCAAACTCACGTGGGTAAATTACTACCCTTTTTCATTTCTGTAGGGCAGAAATGAGGCTGCTTATTTGTGTATTGGGACTGAGGAAGCCATTCTTAGTTTGACACGTAGTAAGCACTTAATAATGCTTGTTGTTTTTTATTCTGTGACACTTGGCTTCCTGAAATTACATGTAAATAAAAGAGAAGACAACTTGGTCTCTCTTATTACTCCTAAATAAATTCCTTGTAAACTGATATTTTTAAAAGACTGACTGATCTCATTTTCTGAACATGCTAATTGATAAAAGTCTCATTTGTATAATCTGTAGCTCCTTTTATACAGTAGATGTCCTGAAAAGTGCCATCAGTTAAAGCATTATAAATGGAATCAGATGTTCCAATTAACTTATATTATCAAGATTATTTTTAGTTTTTGTTTTGAAATCTACAGTGGTTTTTTAACATTTTGAACACTTTTTAGCTATGTTTCTCTGCCTTCAAATTCTAGGAGTTGATTTAGTAAACATATTTAATTGTACTGAGAGAGCTTATTATTTAGAGATATCCTATTGTAAATAATTTTGTAATTTGAATAATCATTGCCTGCAAATTAGGGATTGATTATATTTTCATAGTTTTTTTTTTTTTTAACGGTGCTTACCCATACCTCAAATTGTGCTTTAGAGAAAAGTGCATGATTTTTGCAACTGCAGGGCACTTAATTCCCCCCAGGGCCTGTCTTGGCTCTCTAACTCCATTGCTTCTCATTCAGTACTGGCAACTTTGATCTGGGCAGCCATCCTCTGACTCTCTCTACTAGGACTTCTATGGCCTGCTTTCTTGTGACTTAGAAAAGAATCAGAACTCAGTTTGGGCTTTTCACTGAGACATTCTAGGAACAAAGCCAGGGGAAGGAAGACACTGTTCTGGCTGGATCAGGGGCTCTGAAGCTCAGAAGTTAATGAATCCTGTAGTTTCAGTTAAGGAGATGTTTGTGAAGTGCCTGCTTTGTGCAGGATGTCTCACAATGTGCTGGGGCTTCCGAGACAGAAATGAGATGGCTCCTGTCCTTATATCACAAGATGTGCTTGTAGTCTTGCAGGAATTGATAACACTTTATTTATAATTCTTCTAAAAGGGCCAGTTTTGAGGAATCTTTAGGTTTATCTCATGGTAAATGTTCATTACCGTGAATTTTAGAAAATAGACTAAATTGTTAAACGTTAAGTATTGAACCAGGCTAGGAAATACTTTTGGTCCATTCTTCATACTGTCTGTGTAATAACAACAAAAACTCCTACTTAGTACCCTTAAGGTAAGTAACTTAAAAGTTACTAAAAGATTTTTAATGTTTATGAAACTTTATTGGGGCATTTTCACAAACAGTATTATTATCTGGGAAAAAATCCATTAGTTATTAACAGTGTTGTTAATGAGAAAATAAGATACGTTGTAGATAAACATTTTATTGTCAGAAACCTCATTACCACAGGTAGAAGTAATACAGAAGCCATAGGGATTTATTCATTCCAGGGCATATATTTCCACTGCACTCTGCTTTATTCAGATACTTCTTCCTTTTATTCTTGCTTATTCAGTGAAGGAGGCCATCTCAGCTTGTGTAGTTATAGACTCTCTCTGAATTGTCCTACCTCTAGTGATAGGAAGGTGAAACATAGCCGCAGATGCCTCCCTGACTTCAGGTGACTAGTCAGTGGATTGTCTAGATGTGCAGTCATCCTCTTTGATTACTGGTCACAGCTAAGAAATAACAGAATTTCACCTAACTACATCTATGATCTGACTGACTTTGTTAATAGAGGCCTTGTTCCTAGGGATTTTGTTTATCTGTATAGAACTATGTTGTATTAACAAATATAAATAGATTGATTCGAGTTGGGAAATTTGGTGACCACTTTTTTTTTGAGGTATGTATCTCTTAATGTAAGCTGGCAGAACACATTTTTAAAAATTTATTTACGAAATGGCCTATCAGGAAGGAAATTTCAAGGCTAACCCTGAAATTCTGATTCTTTTGTATTGTTATGACTGGAAAATATTTTTTATAATACTTAATATTTTGAATGAACCTCTTTTAAATTTAAAACTAGATTTAGTACCTTTCTTTGCCTTTCTGGTATATAAAGATTTTGGGTATTTCAAATTTACTTCCTGTTTGATTTATTTTGGATAGTGCCAGTTCAGAGGTAGTTTGACATTTGCTTTACTAATAGCTGCTTTTCAAAATGTTTTTGTAATTTCACTTCTAAATGATTCTGAACTTAAACTAGATTTAAGACCGTCAGTTGACTTAGGAATAATTCTAATTGTGTGTTCTGTTTAAACATGGCCTTTTTTTCTACTCATTTTAGCCAGTGTCAGGGCTTCAGCATTTAGCTTGTTTTGTTTTAATCATAAACTTTACTAGTTTAACTTACGTCAAATTGTTTATTACAGATCCATGTAAAATGACAATTGTCATTTTAAATAGTCTGTTTTTTGGTCTTTTCAATTTAATAACAAAACCCTCACCCCTAGTCTAGTTAACTATCCTTTAGACTTCTCAACAACAGGTATAAGTCTGTTACGGGAAAATTTAACCTTGAAAAATGATGCTTTTTGCCCTGTTTCACAAGCTTGTCTTCAAAAAAGCCCCACATCAATAGAAAACAGTAGATGATCTTACCCTTGACTATGACACCATAATTATTTACTTATAGCAGGTGTAACTGAGTCAGCCTAGCTTTGAAGCATCACTCTCCTTATTTCTGGAATTCAAAATACGATTCTTTGACATTGTCTTTGTATAGAACATTCCAGCTACTTGTCTTCATTGTCTCCAGTGCACAATGTCAAGAACAAGGTTTTTTTCCCTTCTTGGTAGAATGGCTCTTTGCAAGGTTCTTTTATTGAAACTTGTTCCCTAGAAGTTAGGATTTTTCAGAGCTTAATTGAGATTAAACGTCATGGGGGTTTAGGGGTTACCTTGACATACCTGATTCTTAAACTGAGAGCAGATATATTTTATATATGCATATGTGTATATATAGTCACACATGCACACCCCGCTACCCACCCCCGTACCATCTGCGCCAGACGCAAAGATGGAATCTGACGCAGACCACGTCTTCAGGGTGCTTTCGCTCAGATATTATTTGCTTGTTCTTATCATTTCTTCTGTCAGTTTGTTTACATCATGTCTGTTTAACAAGTTACTGCTTGTATGTTTTCTGAATAGAGATCCTTCGGAAGGTTCCCATAGACAAAAGCGTTCCCCCAGTCCTGCAGATCATTCTGGCAGTATTTCTTCCCCTTCCAGGGAATATTCACCCCCTGCTGCAAAGAGACGACAAGCTTCTCGGGCTCCAACAAAATCATCGACTCAAAAGCATTCTTTTTCTCCATCTCGCAGGTGGGAGAACATAGGCTTGTATAGGGAAGTAAGATCTAGGCTCAGAAATTTGTCTAATTTTAACAAGAAAATTCTTTATATGCAATAAAGGAGCTTGGGTAGCTACAGTGTGTTGGTGCTTTTTGCCATCTATTTATCATAATAGATGGTATTAAGAAATTTTGGTTAGTTTATTTCATAATCCATTTACTCATACTCTTACTTTTTACATGATTTATTTAAATGGTTGAATTACAACTTAGTTGACATTGCATAAATACTTTCAGAGAAACAATTTGTGGAGGAAGGTTGATAGCTGTTATTGGCTTTTTGGGGGTGAGAAATTTTGTTTTATCAAATTGATTCATGGCTTAAGAGTTTGCTTTCATGGATTAGGAGAGCTTTTCTCTTTTAGCTTCTCCCTCTGACCTTTTGGGGATTTTATTTCAAAATGAATGAAAAACTCTGTTTTGAATTGAGGCATTGTTTCAAAACAAAGGCAGACTAGCAATACCTTTTTTTGATTGGTGTCTGATCACGCTATACCTTAATGTCTATATGTCAAGATAGTTCTTATGCTTTACAGATTTGAGTTGTGGAATACTAGAAAGACTATCTAGTTTTATTTTTCCTTTTTTAGTTCAATAAAATCATTTTTGTTTTCCCCGAACTTGACTTCTAGTCCAAATTTTTGTTTGGTATTGAATTTGATTATTTTTACTGGAGTTAAAAAAAGAGAATATGACCTTTTTTTTTCAGACTGACATTTTATTAGTTTTGAACTCTGCCTTGTAAATGTACTCAATACTGTTTCCTTTTAGGGCAGGCAGGTGGTTGAACCACACTTGCAAAATAAACACAAAAGCTGTATGAGTGTATGTGTGTGTGTGTGTGTGTGTGATGATTCAAGTCTGATCCAAGTTGCCTAAGCACAGCTTAGCCTTCCTGTACTTGGTATTGTTATCTGGGACGTGGAATGAATCATAATTCTAGGCTCAGACTGCTTAGATCATTATTGACTGAATTCTCTGACTGGAGACCATATAGGTTTTGAAGTCCTAGTCTCTGCCCTTTAGCAATGTGCTTTCAAATGCTTCTTTTGTCTGTAGAAACTAGTTTTGGGGGAAATTTTTTCTTGGTTTTAGAAACCTGCTGTGTTGAAGTTTCAGAATTTCATCTCTAACACTGCTCTCAGAAATTTGACAACCCAAGAGTGATAGATCTTGGTTGCCAGAACAAAATATGGGTCTGGTTATATAGATGGGCACCTAATTTGAACACATTTATCATCTGACTTGTAAAATAATAAGGATGTGTTTTTCTTAACATTGGCTTGCATTGATTGTACTAGGGATGCTTTTCTAATATTTGAATGTGTAGCTGTCACACTTTGAAAGTCACTTGTTTTTGTGCTAGCATCTTTGACAATCTGTATTGTTGTTTTCAGTCAGTAGAAAAATAAATGACCTTTAATTTGAGAAAAGGATATAAAAATCTATGCAAAGTTAAATGAGACACCAACCAAACTAGAAGTTAAGGGAATAATGTTTGAAAAAAATTTAAAGTAGTTAGGGAAAATACCCTGTTGATGTACAACATGGATCATTGAATTCTTCACTGGATCAATTAAAGTGTTTAAAAGGTTTAGAGATTTGGTTCCTATAAAACAGATTAGTTAAGAAAGAATGAGCACAACAATTTCTGTGAAGATTATGCCCATATATTTTGAATCCTGAAGAATAGAATCAATGTTTGTTTTCATCTTTCGAGAAATGCTTCCTGGAGCCAACAAAATGATGTTTTTAAAGAAAATAATAACTGGTAATGAAACATGATCTTTCCTGTGTGACCTTGAAATATGGTATGAGACTAGTGGGCAAATAGGATGTTCACCAAACCCAACAGTATACAGATCAAAATCAAAAGGGAAGGCAAAATTAATTTATTTGAAGTTAATGGCACTGTTCTTACAGAATTCATACAACTAGGGCTCCTGGAACTGTGAAGATTTTGAGAGATTCTTGGTCATTGACTTCTTTAAAATGATTTTGAGAGATTCTTGGTCATTGACTTCTTTAAAATGATTTTGAGAGATTCTTGGTAATAGACTTTTTTTACCATGACAGTATAGGATTGATAAACAGAATAGGCTTGTGTAGGAGCTTTGAAGCCCTTGAAAGTTTCTTGGTGATAGACTTCTTTACCATGATAGCATTCCAGCTTATATATTTTCTCTGAAATACTTCTCGAACAAGAATGTTACTATCCAGCTTGATGTATTTACATTATTCATGAGAGAATTGCTCCTTGTTTGTTATAGGCTTTTTGTAAAAACTAAACTAAGCCTCAAAGACAGAAGATTTTGAGGACATTTGAAACAATGTGCCACAGGCAGTGAAGGTAGTTTCAAAGTTGTTTTTGGCTTTATCAGAGTTGTTTGAATATGTGTTTGATTCCCTCCAAAGTGACTACTTTGAAGTGAACAACAAATTATTTGGATTTATAAATTCTGATGTTTGTTTAGAAAAACAGCAGAAGTCTTGTTGCTTTATAGTTATCATTATGTATCTATATGTTTGGGTCTCTGTATGTGTGAAAGAGAAAGTGTGTGTGTGTGTGTGTGTATAAGGAAGAATTTTTCAAGCAAGTGTATTTAATTTTAGCAGTCTCAGTTATTATAAGGAAGTAGTTGAGGTTTTTAAGTATCTTCATGTAAATACCATTGAAGAAAGAATATACAATTACTTTTCTTATCAATGTCATTCATGTGACAGTTTGAGTCCATATCAAATGTATAAGTAGAATTCCAGGTCAGATGTCCCCAGAAATAGAAGAGGTGTTCATCACAGTCATTGTCAGACCCTGATGCCTCCTTACCCTTGCCCTCTCTTGGATGGACGCTAACTTCCCTCAACCCCCATACACACCCAGCTGGAGAAAAACCTGAAATTTTCCATATCTACTGTTAGGCTCACTCCCTCTTTCCCAAGTGTGGTGGGCCACTCCTGGGGCAGACACCCTGATGAATCCTAAGTACTTGTTATCTGCCTTATAGCTGAACCTCTAGGTCCTCCGGCTCTTTCCACTTACCCTGCACTTGAACTCTGCCATGCATTGGCTTCCCCTACAAAGAATGTAAGTTCTTTGAGAGAAGGAGCTGTTTTTTCTGTTTGTACTTGCTTTGTTTAGCACAGTACTTGGCATGGAGTAAGCCCTTAATAAGCACTTACTCATTCATTCATTTACTCATTTACTCACTGACTCACTCACTCACTCAATCACCCACTAACCATTTTCAATATGGACAAGTACAGATATACCAGAACATCTAGGAGTAGGTAGTAAGTCCCTGGTGTCCCTCTTTGGGTTTTTAAAAATACATCTAAGAACTAGAGAGGAGCTCATCATGTGCTGGCCCGTGGGGCCAAGGCAGTCTGTATGAGGTGTACGTCACTGTTGCTTTCCTAATCTATGCCAGGTAACCTTTTATTCTGGCTGTCTATGCTGAGGTGTTGGTAATAGTACATGTTGTACCCTTGTATAGCAACCATTTTCTCCTTCCCTGGTCTTCTACTAGCTTTTATAGCCACTTTTCCTTGAGGTCGTGACTTTTAGCGGTACATACTGCACTTATTTATCAAGTCATTCTCACCATTCCTTGTGTTCCTTATTCCTTCATCAGTACTTGTGTCCACTACCATGGATAATCTTAAGCAAGCATGAGACTCTTGCTTGGAGTTGAACTTTGTATTCTGACTGAAGAATACCTCTTAGAGTTGGGAAGGTTATTAGTAGCTAAGTCCAGAAAGAGGATACAGAATTTTCTGCCTAGAGCTACCATTTTAAATTGCTTTATTTTTCCTGCTAACACTAGGATTGATAAATCATTTTCATGATCCTAGAAGTTTACTTATTTAATTTTTATATCTCATTAGCTTTTTCTATATTATCAGTTTTTATATCCAGTTTTAGCATTTTAGTGAAGATTTTTCCTATTGCATAGAAGATAAAGTTGTTTGGGGGTGTATGTATATATATGTATAAATAGTTTTGTTTTGTTTTGTTTTCCCCCTATAGGTCTGCCTCCCCAGCAGGACAGCGTCATTCTCCCTTATCTTCCAGGCATCATTCATCTTCATCACAATCAGGGTCATCCATTCAAAGACATTCTCCTTCTCCCCGGCGAAAACGAACTCCTTCCCCAGCCTACCAGAGGACAGCGTCTCCACCAGTAAGGCGCTCTCCTTCGCCTTACCCACCACGGTCCTCATCATCTCCTCAGAGAAAGAGAAGTCCATCACGACATCGCTCTCCAGCGCGTGAAAAAGGAAGGCATGATCATGAGCGGACCTCACAGTCCCATGATCGACGCCATGAAAGAAGGGAGGGTAAGCATGCACATTTGTAGTGCGGGTTTTTTGTATGTAGTTCCTAGTTTGTAGGTGTAAAATTTATTTATTACAAATTACATTGTATCTCCAAATTGTTTTGTTGTAACAGAGTCCTTAAAAACTGTATGTAGTAAGTTTTCTGTAATGTACTCAGGCCATGCCCTGCTACTGTATCATTTGTTTTGAGAAAGAATGATGCTCAGACTATAGCAGCTAGGGCCACAGAGATAAAGGATTTGTCCAAGCAGATTTTTCTTTTGTCTCAGAAACTGAGCTTTAAACCCAGTTTCTTGGACTCTAAATCCAATATTCTTTCCACAGATCTTATCAAGTTAGGGTAGCTTTTCCATTCCTTATCCAGCTTTGTTTCCCATCTTTCTTTATATTCTTTTTTCATCTCAGTTCCTTAAAGTGATTCCATGCCATCAGGCAGCCATGTGTCCTCAGAACTCAACTGGTTCTGCTAACTTTTATTCTCTCCCCTATATCTGTAAAGAGTCTAGGTCTTGAGATTGTGGGGGAACTCTAGGGTTTTTCCAGCTACATTATCAATACATTACTTTTGTATCAGAAAAATTTCCCTTAAAAATCACTAGTTTGTGGAAGCTGTTAACTTATTATCAAATTATTTTTATCAAATGAGATATTTGTAAGAGTGTTTAACATTGTGCCTGGCACATAGTAGGTATGATATACTTATTTCCTTGCTTGTATACAAAGACGTGTCACTAACTTGATTTGTTTAAACAAATACTAAGATCTGCTACTTCTCTTCATTATGAGAATAGGCTTGCTTTTAAATAAGACTTTAATAAATAAGGTGAACATCTAGTTAAGTTGCTTAAAAAGAATACTACCTTCAGTTTTCTGTGAGAAATTAGAAAATGCTATCATTATGGAGAATTGTAGAAGATTTGATACATATTGGCTAGAATGTCTTTAGATAGTTCAAAAATAGAGAGGGACATGAGAGTGGCTTTATGGCAGGCAGAATGCCACTTAGATGAACCATTCTTCTAATAAGTCTCAGAAAAGAGAAACTAGTTTTAGAGAAGGGAGATCATTTATTTTATTTTATTTTTTGCTTTTTTTTTTTTGGAGGGAGGAGGGCAGGGCAATTGGGTTAAGTGACGTGCCCAAGGTGACACGGCTAGTAAGTGTCTGAGGCTGGATTTGAACTCGGATCCTCCTGACTCCAGGGCTGGTGCTCTATTCACTGGGCCACCTAGCTGCCCCCCTTTCCTCCCCCAGGAGATCATTTATTAAAATAAAAGTAGTTGGTAGGTGAAATTAAAATTTACTTGGTTTGACCTTTGAATCTTAGCAGGCCTTTGGAGATTAGGGAATTCTGAAAAAGGAGAAAGTTAACCCTTTCCATCCTCTTTTCAAGAAGATTTCATTCATGTTTGCTGCCCCTCCCATCCAGATGAAACTCTTTGTTTTATACTGTTTTTAACCAGCTATAAACTTAAGGCATTCCTCTGGAGATTTGGAATTTATGTTTTCTGTATTTCAGGTCTGTTAGCACATCAAGTAGCGTACTCTCTTGCCCATTATTCCTTCTCAATCTTATACCTTCATAAAGACTAATTTTATGTTTGTGTATAGGCCAGATTTTGGCTGCTCAGGAATATATCTTTTATTTACAGCACTGTAGTTTGGAAATAACTCACTTGCGTTTTTAAAAATAGAAGTCTAATAAGAGCTGCCTCTAGAATATGCAGTCCATATCATTTGTGGAAGTGAATTGTATTTTTGTATAGTTCTTACCTCACTGAAAATGCTTGATAAAATTGATGGAGTAATTGAATTCAATTTTCATAATTCCTTTATAGAGGCTAGAGGCAAAAGGGATAATAGAGAGAAAGAAACTAGAGAAGAACGAGAGTATGACCAGGACCAGAACTCTTCTAGAGACCATAGAGATGACAGAGAATCTCGAGAGGGCCGAGATCGGAGAGAAACCAGGGATACTAGAGACCGAAGGGAATTAAAAGAATCCAGAGATGCCCGAGACTCCAGGGAGACAAGAGATTACAACAGAGATAATAAAGATAACCGTGACCAGAGGGACTCCCGTTCTGCAAGGGATACCCATGATTATAGGGACCGCGAAAATCGAGATACTCACCGGAAGGAAGACACTTACCAAGAAGACTCTCGAAGTTATGGAAGAAATCATGGTAGAGAAGAGAGTTCTCGAACTGAAACAAGGAATGAGTCTAGAAATGAATCTCGAAATGAAAGTAGGAGTGACCGGACGGGCAGGAGTAGAGGCAGAGGTCCAGAATTGCCTGAAAAGGGTACTGTTTAGATCTTATTTTATCTTACTCATCTTATTTGTTTATTTAACTATCTTATTTATTTAAAGATACCTACAATTTCATATGTCTTTTCTAAACATAAGTTTCTTATTAAATGCTACATTTTTGTTAATTGTGATTATCTGATCATTGTTGTAGCATTTTACCACTACATTTAATTGTAAAAAAAAAATTGGACTGACAACCCCCCCCCCCCAATTGAACAAACAAACAAACTAACCAAAAAACAATTATGAGCTGGAGGGAGAAGGATCACTTGGTCAGTTCCATTTTATTGTATTCATTAGAAAGTCATCAGTCATCATTAGTTAGAAGTGTCAAAGGTGATGGCAGGAAGACGTGTACAAATGCACACATACACAGATGAATTGGGAGGAAATGAAATCACTAATAAAAAAAATTGATGTAACTGGAATTTAAATTCACTATGGTTGAAGTAGTGTACTAAAAGAAACAAATGAAACAAGAATGGATTAGCTGAATTTATCTCTATGTTTATGACTTCCTAACTCATCAAACTAAAAGCCCAGGGGTTTAGATAGATAGTTTGATGAGTTAGGAAGGCATAAACCTAGGGATAAATTCAGCTGATCCATTCTTGTTTCATTTGTTTCTTTTAGTGCACCACTTTAACCACAGTGTATTTAAATTCTAGTTATATCAAATGAAGCATACATAACTTAAGTGACTTGCACAGGGTCATACAGCTAGTGGATATGAGACTGGATTTGAACATAGTTTTCCTGACTCCAGGTCTAGCACTCTAACTTAGCTGCTTCTATGTCTGCATTCTGTTTAAAAACATTTATAATATACATCATACAATTGAAGTTTATTAATTTGTAACATTAAATATTGGTTGGGCTTTAAAAAACATATTTTTGTATGTATTATATATAGTGTATATATTTTTAAAGATCAAAAATAACTTTTAAAATCAATAAATTCCTGTTGTATAAAGTATATTATAACTTTTTAAGTATAATGTAATTGGAGTATTGATTTAAAATGTATTTATATTAGTTCCTACGCACATCATAGTTAACCTTACGACCACTGGGTTGCTTCTCTTTCTAGCCAGTCCCTGAATTTCTTTCCTGATTGGGTTTGCCTGTCGATTTACCTTTTGAAAAGAGGCTGGGTGACTTCTTATGGTTCTCTTTGTCTCCTGGTCACAGACCTTGCCTCCTTACTCCCTGCCATCCCACATCCTTTTTACTTGCTGTTCCATAACCTGGACCTTGAATAAAAGAGACTCTCTTATTTCTCTAGTATTTAAGCTTTTCCAGGATGCTACTGTTATAACTTTTAGAACAAGTTAACTGGCTTTTAAAATTCTCTAACCTCTTTTGTTTGCCTTGTTTTCCAGTTTTTCCAACTAGATTATAAAGACATTGTATTTTTTTGTGTGTTTGTGTCCTCTATAATGCTTAATATAGTTCTTTATATATCTGTGATCCAGGATTGGAGATCAGGTCTTCTAATGCAATATTCTATTTATTTAATGCCTGTTAGTTTTTAAGTAGAGAAAACACTTTTTTGGTGCTGCAATCAGAGGAGAGCAAACAAGATGGTGAAAAGACTTAAAACTATGTCATTCAAAGTGGATTTGAAGATATCTTTAGCTTGGTGAGAAGCCTCGTGGATTTGGTAAACAACATGATCACAATTCTCACAATACCTGAAGAGATAGCAGTTAGAGAGGAATTATACTTCCCCAGCAAGTACAGCTATCTAAAAGAGTATGTCGGCATAGTGATTTCCACATATTTGGAGACTGGATGACTACTTGTGCTTTTGGGTATTAATGCCTCAAGTAGGGTCTGGACTGGAGGATTGATTCCTCAAGTCTCTTTCAGTTGAGTTTTTATGATTTACTGGGGTGCTTTGTGGTGCTCTTTGTGAAGATGATGTTTTTAAAACCTTCCCAAACAAAATAACTTAAGACATTTGTGTGAATATCTTTTGTTCAGGTAGTCGAGGAACAAGAGGATCTCAAGTTGATGGGCATAGTAGTAGTGGAAACTACCATGAAAGCTGGGATTCTCGAAGCGGATATCCCGAGAGAGACCGCTATGAGACCAGAGATCAAGCTAGGGACTCATCCTTTGAAAGAAGACATGGAGAAAGGGACAGACGTGACAACAGAGAGAGAGGTATGAAAGTGTGTACATATTAATGCATGCATATTAAATTAGGGTAAGATGAATTAGTGGCAAGTTTTGTTATTAATGAAAATTAACTGTTTAGAGAATCCTGTTTCTCATTAAACACAATGACACATATGTATACATATACTTAGAACATTCTCTGATATTCTGCCATGATACTTCCTGTAAGAGTAAAGAGATTATGATGGAAGTAGTTGACTACTGACATCCCCTACACAGACCTTTGACAACTCTGGCAGCTTTCTTCCTTTTAAGGAAAACCGCTGTCTCTTTTTATTCCTATTCCCAAACCTGCTCTTGCTTCCCTCAAGCTTATCAACTCTTGACCCAGTCACTGACTCAGGTAGCCTGCTTGCTATCTTCTACTTTTTTGGCCACTGTAAAAGATTGAAGCAGAACACTTTAGGCCCAGGTACTGGTAGATGAGGAAGCTTGTGTTTTCTTTAGCTTGTCCTTTCCATTCATAGCCCTTGATTATGATGCTTAAAAGGGTCCATAGGACCTACATGTCCTTAGATTAGACATCCCATCAAAGCCATTTACCATCTCTAGTAAGAAGTAATAGTAGTTGCTACCAGAGAGATGGGAATTGAGCAGGAAAACCTTTTTATTTAAAAATTTCCTTTCCAGAATGATATTGGGGAAAAAAATAAGCAAGTAGAAGAAATATGAATAAGGTTTTTTTCTTTGAGTGTCATGTATATATAACTATATATATATATATCTTTTTTTTTGGGTGTATATAAAGCATGCAGTTTTTTGTTAATGTAACAAAGATGCATAAAAAGTTTTTAAAAAATTTTAATTGTTTTGATATTAGAATTGATGTATGTAAGCATTTTTTAAAGCAAGTTTTATTGTCTGCTCATGTTAATGTATTTAAATATTTAATATTTTGTGGAAAAGGTCTGTGTAACCTTGATTGGTTACTAAAGTAAGGAATACTATAATGCTGAGATTAATATAGTATGAGGTTTTATGGACCTGGGAATTGAATAATGGTGCTTTACTATGGTCAGTATCACAGGTAATAAATCTTGATATGGGGGTAATGATGGAGGGGAGAATATGTCTGTAAGATGGTATTTAGAATATAGGCTTTATTCTCTTAGCAGAATGATAGTTGAACTTTGTCCACTATCCAGTCAGTGGGGTAGTTTTAGCTATCACTTCATGAAAACTTCAGTTTTTCCTTCAGAGAAATGAACCCTAGAATAGATCAAAGGGAAGCAAAGTAAAAATGGAATTTTTTTTCTTGGTAAAGATTTTGGTATCTGTAACTGGCAATTATGTTTGTAGTTGCTATCTGTTAAATTTTTTTTTAAATTTTAAATAGGGTGTGTTCTGCCAGTATTTTTTGAAATTTGTTTTTGTTCCCAAATGGGTATGTGGCCTAGCCATTATTTTTAGTTACTGGATGAAGGAAGGCCTTTAAAGAATTTAGTTCAGTCAGTAGGTTTCTTAATTATATAGGTTGTACGAATGACTGAAACCTATCGGTATCAAATTATTTTAAATGAACGTTTTAATACTTATCTCATGTTTAGCATTAGTCAAGAAGATGTGCTATCAGTGGCTCATTTTAAGACCAGTAAAAGTTTTTTTTCCCCCAAACTTTATTGTAACTCCTTAACAGAGTATGTAGAAGATAGGACTCCTTAATTAAAATCCTTATTGAATATAGTCTGATTCCATAGAAAACAGCTCATTTGCCCTTACGGCCTCAGTACTACTGTTATGTGAATAACTTTCAAATTTATATCTCTAGGTCTAATTTATTACTTCGGTTTTTAGTCTTATTTCCCATTATATTTTAATTCCCTACCTATGGGCTTGCCACTTATATTCATTCAATGAACACATACTACTTAAGTATCTACTTTGATTAAGGTTCTTTTGAAGGGATATATAGAGATATTAAGGAGTTCTGTCCTCAAGAAACTTAGGAAGATTACACACATACATAAATAAATTTATTACAACATAGCATCAGTTGCCATAATACAGGATGTCCCAGAAATCTTAGTGCAGTTTAAAGTTTTAAGCCTTTTAAACTTAACACTGGCCTAAGACGTTCAGGCTGTCTCGTATGTGCAAATTGTTTGGCAAACCTTAAAGTGTGATACAGACGTTAACTATTATTATAAGAGCCATATGAACAGTATGCAACAGTTTCAGAGAAAGCTATTATTTATGACTGAGGCGATCAGGAAAGATACAGATCTGTTTTAAACTGCTTGCCCTCTTATCAGGGAATTTCCAGCTGTCACTGTTGGGAGCTTTTTTCTTTGACCGTTATTTACTGAATAATCTCTTCCTGATAGCTTCTCTGGAACCGTTTTACCATTCCTTATTGGGCAAGCCCTGCTTCCGTTAAAAAAAATTGCCTTTCTCTGCTTGTTAACAATGAATATTAACCTTTCCATAGAGAGAACAGAAAAATATAAGTGGCGTGTACTTTTAAAAAAGTATACAATAAATTTAACATCTTAGTTTTAAAGCCGTCTTGTTTGTGTGCTTCCCTTTCAGCTACCAACTACCTTTTGTTCTTTAATGTAGATTTAAGAAAGTATTTCATTGACGCTCATTTCTTTTTTCTTTTATTTTTTGACAGTCACCATCACTCGTTTCTTTTTGTTCTTTAGGGTCCCCCCCAAAAAAGCCAACTCAACAAGCTTCTCTTGTTACGAGTAAGAACAGCCACTCAGAACAAACACGTACATTGGCCGTGTCCAAAACTGTGTGTCTCGATTGGCGCTTAGTCATAGGCGCGCCTCTTTGTCAGCAGGTGAGGACCATGACGTCATTGGTCCTCTGGAGCTGTGGGGTTGGTTTTTGCGTCGAACAGAATTCCTAAGTGTTTATTTCAGAGTTGTTTTTATTTACGTTGTTGTGGGCATCGTGTGAATTGTTCTTCTGGTTCCCGTTATGTTATTCTTCTGTGCCTATGAATCCTTCCAGGTTTCTCTAAATCCAGCCCTTTCATTATTTCTTGTGGTGCAGTAAGAAAAACATTGCATTCATATACTGTAATTTGTTCAGCCATTCCCCAATTGAGTTGGAAGCCCCTTGGGTTTCTAGTTCTTTGTTACAACAAAAAGTGCTATTATGGATATTTTTGTGCTGCTGAAGCAGTTCACAGGTCTACCAGTAATGTCCTTTCTTCATATTCTCTTTAGCAACTGTCATCTTTTTGTGTCATCTTTTGTAGGGTCCCGCTACCAAATAGGCCGTTGAACTGAGAATGGTTTTTATGTTTAAAAATAATTTTGTTTTTATATTTTAAAATAGAAAAAACCCTATTCTTAGTTTGCTTTCCTTACTAAAATAGGCTGCAAGCTGGATTGGCTAACCCCTGATTTTTATCATTCTGATGGATTTCAGGTGGATCCTCAAAATTATTTTAATCTTCATTTCTCTTATTATAAGTGATCTGGAGCATTTTAAAATATGGTTTTTGATAGCTTGCTTTTTTCTTTTGAGAACTGCTTTTTTATAATAATTTCTCTATTGGAGAATGGCTTTTGGTCTTATATGTTTAAGTTCTTTATATCAGACCTTTATTGGAGAAACTAAAAGAAATTTTTTCCCAGTTAACTATTTCTGTTTAAAATTTAACAAATGTGTTAATTTTTGTTTGTGCAAAAGCTTTACAACTTGGTGTAATTGAAATTGTTTATTTTGTCTTCTGCGAATCTCTTTTGTTTGGTCAAGAATTCTTTCCTGTTCATCATTATCAAAGACATTTCTTTCCTTGGTCCTCTAATTTGTTTATGCTGTGACCTTTTAATGGAGATCATGTATATCCATTTTGAGGTTATTTCAGTGCATCAGTGTTGTTCTGAATCTGATTTCTTTCAGGCTGATTTCCAGTTTCCCCTGCAGTTTTTGAATTTTACTCCAGCCACTGGGGTATTTAAATTTATTGAAAACTGTGTTTGTTGTGTACCTAATCTGATCCACTGGTTAACTTTTCTAACCTTTTTTTAAACAGTATCAAATAGTTTTTATGATTACATTTTTGTAGTTTAGTTTGAGATTTAATACTTTGAGTCTCCTTCTCACGTGAGAGTTTTGATCCATTGTTCTTTGGGATGAAGATTATTTTAGCTGTATATATGATTGATATGGTACCAGATAAGTAAATTAATATAGGTAGTATTGAGATTTTTTATTATTATTCAAATGAACCAGCCATGAGCAGTTAATATCTCACCAGTTTTTTTAGGTCTAGCTGTGTTTCTGTAAAGAGTGTTTTGCAGTTTAGTTATATTATTCTTTTCTTTTGTCCTGGTAGCTGTCTCTGAAATAGATATCTTATGTATTTTGTAATTATTTTGAATGGAATTTTTTCCTGTCCCTTTCTGCTGCTGGGTTTTGTTAATAATATGCAGAAATACAAATGACTTATGTGGGGATTATTTTATATTCTATTACTTTACTGGAGTTATTGTTTTTCTCTGCTTTTCTCTTTCTGCTTTGTCTCTTTCTGGTTTTAGGTATCAAGACCATATTTGTATCATTGAAGGAATTTGGTAGGATCCCATCTTTTCCTATTTTTGCAAACAGTTTGTGTAATATTGGAATTGTTCTTTGAATGTTTGATAGAATTCACTAGTAAATCTATCTGGTCTTGTGTTAACCGTTTCCCCTCCCCTTTGGGCAGCTGATTACTTTTAAGAATGTCCAGCTGCTTCCACTTTGGGAAGAGGCTTATTTGCTTAAATCCCAGGTGTTGAGGTTTTTTCTTCTGTTTCACATTTTTTTCTGCCCTCCAACCTCCTAATATATCTGGATTTTACTTTCTCTTTGATTTCTCTTTTTTCATTTGTTTTCACATTGGAGCCTTTCCTCCCTTCTCCACTCCCCTTTTTAAGAAATACTTCATTTTCCATTATAACCTGGAGAGTAGATAGATGTTCCTGGAACTTATCTTCTCTAGGAAGGATACCAGCCAGAACTTTGAGCATGAATAATCTCTTCTCTCTGACAAATATAAATACCACACATTCTTTGAAGCTCCCTGCAAAATTCTTCTTGCTTCCCATACTTGTTGGAAATGACCTGCATTTTTTTTTTCCATTTGTGCTCGTTGGTTCTCTGGATAACTGCTGGGGCAAACTGGTTATAGGGTCTTTAGTCCAGGATTTGTGACACTTCCTTGCTACCCTACTCTACCTTATTGGTACATGAGTTCAGTCTTGCTAACCATTTACAGATTCATCTTATCTGGTGCAAATCACCCTGTGTCATCAACTATTACGATCTTCTTGAGTCCTCCTTTTCCCACTTCATCTCCTTTTCTTGGTTGAGTTCTGCTGATTCTGTTCATCTTCTTTCCCCTTATATCCCTTCATTTTGTTTGTTTGTTTTTGCTGTTCTTCACTCTCTTGGATCTTTCATATTCAGTCGGGATTCACCAATTACCTATTGGGCATTTCAAACTGGATGCCTCAGAGACAACTTAAACAACTTAACATATCCCCAAAATAACACTCATTATCTTTCCTCTCTCCCTTACCCAAAACTTTTCTGCCAAGTTTCTACCATACTTCCCTGTTTCTTTTGTACCTTCCTTCTTGTTGCTCAGATTTGTAATCTTGATACCCTGGACTCCTTATTCTCCCTTACCCCTTATATTCAGTCACTTGACAAATTCTGTCATTTCTACCTTCACAACATTTCTTATATTCATCTCTTTCCCTTTATTCCACAGCTCTACCGCCTGTTGCCTTTCTTTTAAGACTGTTAAAATAGCCTCCTGTTAAATCTTCCTACCACAAATCTCTCACCACTCCAGTCTATCCTACATATGGTTGCCAAAGTAATTTTCTTACCATGTGACTCCTACTCAAGTCAATGTTTTCTTTGCTTCTAGGATGGAACATAAACACCTCTGCTTAGATTTTAGGGCTTTACAAAACGTGTCTGCAACCTATCTTTTCAGCCTCATTGCACATTAATCCTCATACTTTGCAATCTAGCTACATTGGACTTTTTTTGTTCTTCATACACAGTACTCTTGTCTCCTCTCTCCATGCCCTTTGCATTGACCATTCTCCATTGTTGGAATGCACTCCCTCCTTAATCCCTGCCTCAAGGGAGTCCTATTCCTCATTTAAGATATAGTTCATATACTATCTTCTATATGAAGATGAAAATTTCCTGAGCCCCCATCTGCAGGTGGCCTTCTTCCTAAACTACCTTGTATTTAACTATCTTATATTGATGCTTCCTGTTTTCCACGTGTAGTTGTTGTCTCCCTCCTTGCTAGCAGGGTCTGTTGCATTCTTTTATACCTGTATTCCCAGACCCTAGCGCAGTGCCTGACATATAGTAGGCACTTCAAAAACACTTGATTAATCTTGAATCCTTTTCCTCCTTTAGCTTGGATCCTTTTGTTCCTCTTCCTTCAGAAAGTGATATTTTTCGGACGGCTAGGTGGTGCAGTGAATAGAGCACTGGCCCTGGAGTCAGGAGGACCTGAGTTCAAATCTGGCCTCAGACCCTTAACACTTGCTAGTCGTGGGACCTTGGGCTAGTCACTTAACCCCAATTGTCCTGCCCCCCAAAAAAAGAAAGTGATATTTTTTCCTATAGAATGTGATCTCCTTTTGAATAGGGACTGTCTTGTTTTTCTGTCTATATCTTCAGCACTTAACATACTGTTTTGCATACTATAAATGCTTCGTGCATGTTTTGAGTCCTCACAAATTCCTTTACTCCAAATTCAATGTCTTTTTTATGATTCCATAGCCATTCAATTCATGCTGGTATTTCCTTATACTGCCTCTGTTCCCACTGGAGCCAGAAGTGGATTCTAGTCTTTTTGCTTATAATTATGTGATTTTATGAAAAAAGTTGAACTTTCCTGCAAAGTAATTATAGTTTCCTTATTGTTAATATAAAGAGTTTGGATTAAATGGTCTTAACATTGTTCTTTTACGTTTTAAGTTCCATGATCTTTTGTATCTTCTGCCAGTATAAATATACTTTCTACATTTATGTGGGTAGAGGTGGGTAAGATCTGTGTCAGGAAAAATCAGATTTCAGTGGGGCCATAGCCTCATTGCTTTGAACCCCTTATTTAGAAACTTGACTGTTGTCACTATTATATATATGTAGTAAATGTTATTAATATTAATTGTTTAGCACTTCAAGTTTTATACAATACTGTCCTCAGGATAATCTTGTGAGTCAGTTTATTATCAGCCCCATTTTTAAAATTAGGAAACTGAGTCTCAGGGAGCTTAATTGACTTGTCCATTGTCACATGGCTTATAGGTGTCTGAGTAGAGACTTAAAACCTAATCTTCTGACTCTAAGACCAGTTGATTGCCCAATGGGTTGATGTCTATCCCTTCTTTTTTTTTTTAAACCAGACTGCTGACTGAGCTATGTAATAATGACCTTTTATTTTTAACCAACCATCAGTCACATATGAATATAGGAAAGTTGTGACAGTCCCAGAGTTATTTATTAAACTTATTCTAATGTTATGCTTTATCTAGCAGCCTATCCTTCAATTGTTCAATCACAGGCTAAACATAGCCACTCAATTCAGCAGTAGAGCAACCTTGACATTCAATTTTCTGTATAGTTTTTCTTTCTCTGACACACAGAAGTAAATATTATAATCTTAATTACTTGTAGGTTAAAGCAAAAAATTGTTATGTGCTCGTAATACAATAATAAGTGTTTTACTTGAAAAATTGTGTAATTTAGAAATTGTTAATAAACATCCTAGGTAAAAATTTATTCACCTGTGTAATTAGTTGTTTAATAGATTAAACATTTTAATTACTAGACAGTAATTACTAATTCTAAGTATCACATGATACTTTTCAGCTTTCATTAAAGCAAATGCAAAACAATTTTTGCTTTATTACTTTTGAATATTATTTCAAAAAGATTACTAACCTTTTGGCATATAAAAATCCTTTAAACTCCCTAGCTTTTTGAAATGAATACATACTTTGTCTTAATGCATTTATTTTCCCAAAACCCTTTTGTATTCTTTTTTTTTACCTGTTGTGGTCAGAAGTATGGGTATGAATATTATGAGTGTGATTGTTAACCATCCCTTAGCCTATCTCCCATCCCTTTCCTGCTCCCAGTTGCATTCTGTACTTATCTACTCTGCTGCTCTTTTCCATTTTTGTAAGTGATCGCCTTGTAGGTTGAGAATTAGAGATGATACCTGGAGAGCGAAGGGAGTGGGAAGTGAAGTTTGGAGCAGTGTAATGGAGCCCATCTTTACATATAAGATAGGAATGCAGTGGGCATTGTGGATTGGAGAACATGGAGGAATTTTTTCCCTTAAATGTAGCTGTGATGACTATACATGGCTGACTATTAGTAAATATAATAGATATTTTTCCCATCGATATAGTGCAACAAAGAGAGCACTGGCCTAGAGTCAGAACCTGGTCAATACCTGTGTGACTCTGGGCAAACCATATAACCTCCCTAGCCTCTTATTTCTCTGATGATGGGGTTGAACTGACTGGCTTCCAAGGACCCTTTTATCTCTAAGTTTATGTTCCTAATATCTACTAGGATAAAATTTGAACTTTTTAATGATGTATTCTGATTTGAAAAACATGTCGGTCAAATTATTCATTGGTAAAACTTTATTTTTGTTGTAGATCCGAGACCAAACTCACCAGTACGCCATCAAGGAAGGAATGATGAACTTGAGCGTGATGAAAGAAGAGAGGAACGAAGAATAGACAGAACTGATGACAGAAGAGATGAGAGGGCTAGAGAAAGGGAAAGAGAGAGAGAGAGGGAGAGAGAGAGAGAAAGGGAACGCGACAGGGAGAGAGAAAAAGAGAGAGAATTAGAACGAGATCGTGCTAGGGAGAGGGAGAGAGAGAGGGAAAGGGAAAAGGACCGAGAACGTGATAGAGATAGAGATCGAGAACACGATCGAGAGAGGGAACGAGAGAGAGAACGAGAGAGGGAGAAAGAAAGGGAACGGGAGAGGGAAGAACGGGAAAGAGAGAGGGAACGTGAAAGGGAAAGAGAGAGAGAACGAGAACGAGCAAGAGAAAGGGATAAAGAACGTGATCGTCAAAGGGATTGGGAAGACAAGGGAAGAGAAGATCGAAGGGAAAAAAGAGAAGATGTTCGAGAAGACAGGAATCCAAGAGAGGTTCATGATGAGAGAAAATCAAAGTAAGAGTGATTATAAATCAGCTTATTAGTGCATTAGAGTTTAAAGTTAAAAAGCTGTTTAACTTTTAATCAATCCCATCATCTTGTTCCTTAATCCTCACAGAACCTTGAAAATGCATCAGTAACGCTGAACTTTTATTCAAATATGAGTGTTACCTACCTTCAGTTTAAGTTGCTATTATTTCTTCTTTATAGTGTCTTCTAATTTTCTATTCTACTTTTGCCCCTTCCTGGCTTTCTCTGATTTTTAATTTTTTTTTAAAAATCCTATGTCTAATGTTCTTTGAATTTTTCAGAGGAAAGACACAAATTTTTTTTTCTTGCATGTTCCTGGGATAAGAGGATATAATTCAGCTCTCTGGTTTAAAAGGTCTTTTTGGATATCTGAACCATTGTGTTTGAAGGGGAATCTCAAACATTATCCTGGGGTGGTAATGTGTTTTCTAATAAGGGTTAACCTGAAAGTAATAATGTCAACAAAATTTTTCCTTTGATCATAAATTTCGAGCTGGAAGGGGCCTGAGACACGACTTAGTTCTAATTTCTTCATTTTACTGATAGGGAAATTGAGGCTGAGAGAAGTGACTTGCCTAGTGTCACACAGGCAAGGATTTACAGATGCTCCTCCAGCTTAAAGTCAAGCACTCTTTTCCTTTGTACTACAGTGTTAATTGAGCCTACCATAGCATATTTGAGACATAGAGTTCTTTTTAGAGATTCTGAGGTTATTTATTATAGATCTAATCTCTTAGCATACCCCTACCCCCTTTTTGGGCATCTAAATATTTAACCTATTTGCAAGTATCTTCAGTATAGGTTTACATAGATTTATATACTAGATAAATAAAATAGTGGTGGAAAATAAAAGGTCCAGATGGAAATAGAAATGTCAGATGAATTTAGATTCCCAACAGATCTTTTCTTTTTATTTGCCTTTTTTTTTTTGGAGGGGGGAAGGCTGGGCAATTGGGGTTAAATGACTTGCCCAAGGGTCAAATGGCTACTAAGTGTTAAGTGTCTGAGGTCACATTTGAACTCAGGTCCTCCTGACTCCAGGGCAGGTGCTGTACTAGCTGCCACAGTTCCCATCACATCTTAATCAGAACTATCAGCCTAGAAAAAATACTCTGTTGCTGTGTACATACACTATATTCAAGAAACAGAGTGAAAATGTGAAATTCCTAAATTTGTTATTAACTAGGTGTCTTCCCCATCTACTTCCTTTGAATAAATACTTAAATACTGAGTATAATAAAGACTTAACCTCACTGATTTGGTAGTTCCCTCCCATCTGTGGTACAGATAGCAATGCATCCATGCTTACTTATCCTGTGTGATTCTTGTCAGTGTCTTGCCATAAGTTCATCAGTGAGATTCATCCAGCGTGATGGAGACTTTCTTTTTTCTGACATTGTTGATGTTACCAGCAGGACACTGGCTATATCCACCCGTTAACCCTCATTCTTATCATGTGAGCAACTTGTCTTTTCTTCATATCTGAGAGTTACTTGATGACATCTTTTACATCTTCAGTGATTATATGTTGCAGCTTGGGTGGCAGCCACCCACCATTTCCTTCTTTGTGATAATGCATTTTAAAAATTTCTTCAGAAACACTTGTATTCCATGTATTACTGTAATACACCAACACTGGTAGAATGTTAGTATAAAAAGGTAGGCTTTTGCTTTCATGTGAAGTTTGGCATAATGTAAAGGAGTTTTGCAATCTTCTGAAAGCAATCTAATCTTCTCTCCTTCTTTTCACCTCTGGGCCTAACTTATTATTCACTAATCATTTAGATAGTAAGGGTCATATTGTTTCATTTGTACACTTTATCTTTTTCTTTAAACCTGTTCTGGTCTCTGACAATTCATGGTCTCACTGAACAAAGATAGAATGAGACATAACTCCCACATTAATAATGTCTTCCTGTTTGTTATAGAATAATGAGTTTTATTCTCTTGTTATTTGGCACATGCCATGTGTAGTACCTACTATTGTTTTTTAAAAGCGAGTGTTCATAATACGAATTTCTGAGGCTTCTTTGTAACTAACATACAAGGCTCTCACTTCTCATTCCTTCTTTCTAAACTGTGCTTTCCCATATCTCTCCGCATTGTTAACTTTTCTGCTGAGTTTCAAGAGTGCACGTTGATTTGAAATGGAAGTTCTTATCAAATTTCTTCATAGAATTTTTCTACCACTCTATCCATAGTCACTGATACTGGTATGTGAGCTGCAGTTACTCTGTAGTGTATTTGCAGATACTTGCCATCATTAATACAAGAAATACTATTTCTTGGTGTCTTTAGGCACACAGTAAAAACCACTCCACCAGCTCACTGTCTTGGAGCCATCCTTCCATTTGGCTACAACTGTTTTCTGGTTTAATTTACAGTGAGAACATCAAGATCTCTATGACTTCGTATGTCTACAACAGAATGTCTACTACTGCATGTCCACTTGTTGCTCACTGAACAGGTTTCTGGAGGACAGATAGTCAAATTAAAATTTGATGGCTTAAAAACTATGATTATTAGCATCCTTTGCCCCTTTTCTCTACACTTTTGCTTCTGTCACTGCAGAAGCAGAAGGAGATCTCATAGGACTTAAAAAAACATTTTGTGTTTTTGTTTTTCTTGGGTTTCCATGGCAAAAAACCAAAGCACAGGTAGCCAACCTACTTTTGATATGATTCTGTGTTGTTAGTTAGGTTAGTCCTCAGAGAACAGAAATGCTTTCAGAATTGGCACAGCCTTCAAATACCTAGGGTCACTATCACCTCACAGTGAGGCAATAGAGAAAGACTTTGTGGAGGCCAAAGAATAAATCTTGAGTAAATAATGTATTTTCCAAATTTATTGATTTTAAAAAATTGATTTCTCTTCAACATTTTGTAGTATTATTTCTCTTTAAATGACTGAGTAAAGAAAAATGATCTTGAGAATTATTTTGCTAGGGAGCTAATATTTCATTAAAATAGTGGATTCATTTTTGGGATTTTGTGTCTGAGACAAATTATTTGTAATAAGACTATACTACTCCTAGTTTTAACAACTACTAAAGTGCAGAATTTTTTCCCTTTCATCTGGTTTTGCTAAATTGAAGTTACTCTCCCAATTTAGGAAGCGCCATAGAACTGAAAGCAGTCCTAGTCCTCGACAATCACCCAAACGCCGACGTGAACATTCTCCTGATAGTGACACCTACAATAGTGGAGATGATAAAAGTAAGCATAACTTAATTAATTTTACTACAGTTTTCAGGATCACTTTTAACACTAAACTTACAGTAAGAGCTGTTGTCTTAATATGAGATCATTTTCCTCATTATCTCTGTTACTAAATAGCTTTATTTATGTATACACTTACTTTAGAATAATAGTTTTTGTGATTAAAAACCTGCTTTAACCATTAGTGGCCAAACTCCATGTCTTTATTTTCTGAAATGTAATATTTATGTTAAAAGTTTTCACTCTAAACCTTGAGAATTTGGCAGGAGGTAGAATTTGATAGTTGCCATTTGTTACATGTAATGCTTTATTCCTTCTTTTCCTCTTTCAAATTTGAATAGATGAAAAACATAGACTGTTGAGCCAGGTTGTACGACCTCAGGAATCTCGTTCACTTAGCCCTTCACACATGACAGAAGATAGGCAGAACCGATGGAAAGAAGAAGACCGAAAGCCAGAAAGAAAAGAGAGCTCTAGGCGCTATGAAGAGCAAGAGCTCAAAGAGAGAGTCTCTTCTGGAGACAAGCAAAGGGGGGAGCAGCCAGAAGTAACAGAAAACTCAAGAACACGTGCACAAGAAAGTGTTGGACACCACCAGCCTGAAGAGCGAGATGGGTCTGATCGAGCACATGAGGAAAACAAGAAAAAGTCCAAAGTACCAAAAAGGACTACTAAGAGAAAGAAAGAGGAAGATGTTGGAATGGAAAGATATAACACTGAGTCAGTGACAGAGGAGGGTCAAGTATTTTCACCTAAGAAAGGACAGAAGAAGAAAAATGTTGAAAAGAAACGTAAAAGATCAAAAGGGGATTCTGATATTTCTGATGATGAATTAGTTCAACATAGTAAGAAGAAAAAAGGCCCAAGGACCCCCCCTGCAACTACAAAAGAAGAATTGATTGAAGTGTCAAATGAGAAAAATGAAACAACTGGAGAAGTTTCCCAGAAAAGAGAAGATACAACTTTTAGTGACTGGTCTGATGAAGATGTTCCTGACCGTGGAGATGTGATTGTACCTGAGCGTTCAGCTGAAGAATCTCATAGAAAGTGTCACAGAACCAGAGTAGAGAAAATAGAAGCACCTCATGTTACCATAGAAGATGGACCACACCGCAAACCAATTGATCAAAAACGGAGTAGCAGCTTGGGAAGCAATCGTAGCAATCGTAGTCATACTTCTAGCCACCTTAGATCACCTTCCAATGATTCTGCTCATCGCAGTGGAGATGACTTAAGTGGTCGAAAAAGAGTCCTGCACAGTAGCTCAAGAGATAGAGAAAAGACAAAAAGCTTAGAAATTCCGGGAGAGAGAAAATCCAGGATTGATCAGTTGAAGCGTGGGGAGCCCAGTCGCAGTACTTCTTCAGGTAATTAAGTGGAGTCTATAGATTTTAGTTACATTGGTTTACAAAAAGCAACTTAACCTACCACTTGTGTGTGTTTTTATTAGCCATGGATGATAATGAAATTGTGCATATTATAGACCATCAGCATTCAGCAAGGACTTGAAAGCCTCTTCCCTTTCATAGAATGGTTTCATGACTTTCTAGTTAATGGGTAAAGGAGCTACTTTGAGCTTCTTATGTTAGGCAGTGAATCTGAAAGCAAAACATTTTGCCTACAAAAAGAAGCTAGCATAAATTAAAGTTTTTTTGAAAATGCCGTATGTAAAATTTTTTGGTACTTACCATTTTAGCTTACATTACACACTTTGTAGGTAGTCCCACTCCTGCTTTCAGGTAACTAAACAAAGTTCTGCACAATTTAATAGCTTTTCCAATTATGGAAACAATGTCTTTTTTGAAGAAATACAAACTTATTATAATAATAAGCTGGATAGTTTTATGTAATGCTTTAAAATAATCTCTTAATTTTGGAAATGTTTTAAGGGTTGTTCCTACAAATAATTACTAATCTCCATCCTACTTTTTCAATACTGAATATGAGTGTCCTATGAGTGTCACATATTTCCAGTGATGCCAGTCATTTTAACTTGAGACAGTATAACAGTAGTACTAAATGATAAAGCTTGGTAGAGTTGGTTAAGTTGTTGAGGACCTCACATAGAAACTTAGAATTATATGGAATAAGATGGAATAGAAGTGGTAAGAGAAAGTTTATGTCCTTCTGTAGGAGCTGGTTATAGGAGCAAAGGAGTAACCTTCTCAGGTCTCATAATAATCACTACAACTTCATTTCCTTCCATTCACTTTGCTCCCCTTCCCTCCCCACCAATGAATGTACTACTCATACTACTCCTTAATATGGTCAGAGTATGGACTGTCACCTCCCTAGTCTTAGATCCTGCTCTTCTTAATGCAGCTTACTCTTGCATTAACCTTTCTTGGCTGCCATATCATAGTTTATTCATATTGTATATAAAGTTCACCAGTTGACCAACCATGGATCTTTTCCCCGCTACTTTTTTTTAGCCATGTCTCCCCAATCGTGTTTTTGGAATTTTTGGGGGGGAGAGGAGTCCAAATGTAAGACTTTAAATTTATCACTATTAAAGTAAATTTGACCCAAAGTTCTAGCATGTTAGGATCATTTAAAATCCTGACTATGACTGGCTAGTGTGATAGCTATCCTTCCCAGTTTTGTGTCTTCTCGAAATTTGATAACCATGGCTTCTTTGACTTTGATTCATTGATAAAGATGTTAAACAGCACAGGATCAAGCACAGATCCCTGGGATATTCTGCTAGAGACCTCTTTCCAAGTTGTTATCAAACAGTAAATTAGTATTTTTTGAGTCTGAACGTTAAACCAGTGTTAAATGCTAAGGTTAGTTATCATCTAGCCTTTACCTTTCCATCTTTCCCATAAGACCAGCATGAAGTTGTCAGGTGCTTTGTTGAAATCTAAGTAAACTACAGTAGAAGCGTTTGCCTTATCTGCTAATATAGTAACCCTGTTGCAAATGGAACTGAGCTTAGTCTGGCAGAGTCTATTGATGATGAAGCCACATTGGCTTCATGGGATCATAGTTTTCTTTTGTTTTTTCCTTAATTTTTGGTGACCAATCATTTTATTTAGTGCGTTTTAGAATTTACCAGGAAAGAAGGACAGACTTATTGACTTAGTTTACAGATTTCTTTGTTATTTGTGAAAATGAAGACATTTGTCTTTTCTCAGAGCCATGTGGTACCTTTTCCGCATTTCATGATCTTTAACAATTAAATCACCGAAAATGCTCCACTGGTTTTCACATCTGATAGTTCTTTTGCTACCCAAGGATGAAAGATACAATTCCTCTTGACTTGGTGACTTGAACTTGTCAAGGACATCTAGTTAAAATCTTAATAACTTTTGCTTATCTTGGGTATCTACTTCTTATTTGCTAATTTTTCCTTTTCTTTCCATTGTAAAAATCTGTCCTTAGCAGAGAAAACAGAAATAAAAATTTGAACATCTTTATATTATTTTCATTCGTTATCATTTTTCTGTCCGCCCTTAGCTGAAGCCCTGTCCTTGTTTGTAACTCCTTTTTTCCTCAGTATAAAGTTTATAACCATTACTGTTTTCCTTACTGTTTTTTATGACTATAAGCTCATTTTCATTTTTAGCACTCCTGATACTATATTTCTAAAATCATGTAGAACTTTTGTATTCATCCTGTTACTTGCGTTTACTTCTTCTGTACATAAAATTGATGTTGGTTGCTGAGGTCCTTGTGTATCCACATCAATCTTTTTGGATAACTTTCTCTTCCCCCTGGCCCCCCCCCCCCTTTTCTCTTTATGTTTTCAGAATTTTGTCCTTGCAAGTTTCCCATTGCTCCTGACTGACTTCCCTTACTTAATCTTAACCTACAGAACTCTACTTATCTTTTTTTTTTATTTCTGATCTCCTAAAATCTAGAGTTTATATCAGACTATGCTTGGCCTTTCTATCTACCACTCTCATGAATTGTAAGATGGTCACTTCTTCCTAAGGTCCTTTTTTTTTTAAACTAGCAACCGTTTTATTCTTTGAGGATCAGTTTGGTTTAATTCATTAAACATTTATTAAGCATCTACTATATGCCAGACATTGTGCTAAGAACTGGAAATAGAAGTAAGAAAAAGAAAGCTAATCCCCCCTGTCTTTGAGGAGCTTGTAATCTTCATGGGGGAAGACAGTTCACAAAAGGAAGTTGAAAAGGGGAGAGGTAACCAGGGGGTGCACAGCACAGAGGCATAATATTCCTTGGAGTCAAGACCAAGTAGACGTGCTAATGGAAAAATAGTTACCTGGAAAATTTTGAGCCCCCTATAAAGGAAGGCTTTGGGAGGAGTTAAATGTTTTACAAAACTGCTATTTTCTCCAGTCTGAGGGGAGAGGCAAGTGAGGGAATTGAGAAGTTCCTGAGTATCAGTAGCTGAGTTGGCCTGCATGGTGATAAGATTTCAGGTGATATACTTAACACTGGGGAGGAAAAATGATGGAAATTAGAATCAGATCCAAAATGGCATTATTGATCGCTTCCTTGGATTCCTTATGGAGATCTCAGTATTTCTCTTTAATTCCTCACAGTCAAGCTACATTGCCAAGCTGTAGTCAAATTTTATTATTTTTACCTTCACAACTTCTCATACATCTCCTTTTCTTATACAGCTACCTTCCTTTATCACCTCTTGCTTATACCCTGTGTACTAGCCTTCTGGTTGACCTCCATGCCTCAAGGCCATTCTCATGCCCATCTATTAACTAGTTACTAAAGTGATTTTCTTAAAACTCAAATGTGACTCTTATCACCTCTGCCCAGCTCAGTAAATTTCGGTGGCTCCTGATTACCTCTAGGAAGAAATATAAAATTCTCTGTTTGGCATTTGAAGCCCTTCATAACCTGGTTCCTTACTATCTGTCTATCTTCTTACACTTTACTGTCCTCAGTTCACTTTATGATCCAGCTAAACTGATTTACTTGCCTACGTCATTCTACTTCTAAGTACTTACTAAGTGCTTGATGACTAATTTTTTCCTACATTGTGGCTAAACCTTAGTAGTTAAGAAAAAAGTTTTCTTTTTACTACCTCCTTCCTTTTTATTTTAAAACCCCTTTGATTTGATTTGCAAATTTGTTCTTAACCAGCCCCATTATTAAATGTACCTTCTTATTCTCTTACTAGGAACCTATGATTTCTTTGTTTTAGTCTGTGGTCCAGAGATCTAGTCCTGTACTCAGACATCTTAACTAGCTTTTCTCTCCTGAAATCCTTGATTTTTGATCAGCAAGAATGATTTAAAAAAAAAACAAAACAAAAACACCTCACCATCTGTACCAATTAGTTACTTGCACAAAATTTCATAATCTTTAGCATTTCTTTCTATATTTTTTCCTGGTAATACAATTTGTGCCCAAATTAATCATCAGAAGTCAATAGTGGTCACCAAGTTGGACAAGCCTTGAGAGTTTCTAGGTCACTTCCTAGATAACGTGCCTAATGAAGACCTCTCTTCAGAATTACCAGGTTGAAAAGTAGCTATCTCAGGACACCTTTAGTAGTGCCTCTGTACTTTCAAGATTATCATGAAGAACTAAATGTTCCTTTAAAAAATGGAAGAATGGCTTCCTTTCAAAACAAAGAGAAGAGGCCTGAGGATACAGAGGGGACCCCCCTCATCAGAGAGTTCATAGATACCACCACTCATCTTCCTCTGAGCCCTTAATGAACAATTGCTTCCCTGGTAGCTCCTGTGGTCATAATTCTTAGGATAGTTGTTTTTACCAAGTTGAGCTCCTTTGTCTTCTGGAAGAGCCTCATCTTTATTTTGGTTTGAGTGTTCAATTGTCTTATTTCCCTTTCTTTTTCCATATCATATTCTACCCTTGAAGTTCCTACCACAAGTCTGTCCCCTCAGCCCCTTAAGGTTCCTTTTCTTTGTGTTCACATTGAAGTCCTTCTTCCATTTTTTAAAGAAACGCTTTAATTCTTCCTGATACCTTTGAAAGTTTCCTAAACCTCCTTTGTTTCCCCAGGAGACAAGCTTGTACTTTGACTGTTGATAGCCATCCTTTGTTTCAGAAAAACAAACAACATGGCCAGTTCAGCATGCTATACTGTTCTGTCTGCTTTCCATCCTTGATGAAAATGAGATCATCAACCTCGAGGTTCTTGGCTAGTAGCTCCTCCTGGACAGTTACTTTTGTGAACTTTTGGGAGATCTTCTTCAACACACTTGTCACATTTTCATCTTATTCAGTGGAACATGAAATGCTTTGCTCTCGAGGAGCTTACGTTCCATTAGGGATAAACCACACATATACAGATAATACTTTGTGTATGTTTATGTATAATTAATTCCTGGAAGAATCAGAAAAGGTGGTATTTAAGCTGGGTATTAAAAAGAACTAGGGCTTCTAAGAAGTGGAGGTAAGGAAGGACAGTAAGCCGTACATGGACAAAATCGTGGAGGCAGGAAATGAAATGGCATATATGGAGAAAAGCATGTAGGTGGACCACTTTGCCTGGGAACGTATAGTATAGGTCTAGGTAAGTTGGAGTCTGATTGTGAAGGGCTTTAAATGTCAAATAGGAGTTTGTAAATTTAATTCTTGAGGCAATAGGCTGCCTTTTTGAGTAGGGGAGGGACACAGCTCCAGAACCTGTGCCTTCAGAAATAACAAGTTAGCAACAGTATTGAGGACAGATTAGAAAGGAGACTCAGTGTGGAGAATACTAATTGCAGATTTTATAATAATCCCACCAAGAGGTGATTTAGTTCTGAATAGGGTGGTTGTGACATCAGGTGAAGAGAAGGGAATGAATGAGAGTTGTGAGGTAGAATTGACAAGACTTGGCAGTGATCAGTTCTGGGAGGTCAAAGTGAACAGTCGGGATGGGTAGTAGTGCTCTTGGCAAAACTAGGGGGTTTTGAAGAGGCAAATATTTTATGACAAAGATAATTAATGACTTCCATTTTGGATGTGCTTGAGTTTGAAATGCCTGTGTGACAACAAAAACATCCCATAGGCAGTTGATGATGTTATATTGGAGCATGGCATCAATGATGACTGGATGTGTAGATTTTTAGTAGTTTTAACAGCCACACCCAATTTCTTTTTCCTTTTCAGTTTATCAACCTTTTACCTTCTCTTAATTTATCTTTTCGACTTCCTTTTCCTCCTACATCCTCCTTCTTAGGCACTTTTCTCTCTTTTCCCATCTTCCTCATCCTCAAACTCCCATTCTTTTCTCTGAACCCTCTTTCCTTTCTCCAAACTCTTCTCTTCCTCAAACTTTCGTCTTCCTTTTCTGCCTATTCTTCTTGAACCTACTTGCTACCACTACGTCCTCTGGTTTTCTTTCTGCAGAGATGGTCCTCTAATTTTCATCTTCTTTCTTAAATCACCATGTTCTTCTTTTGCTTAAGCCCCTCTCCACCTTGTCTGATTCCTTATTCTGCGTGACTCTTCCTCGTTCTTATCCTTGTCTACTTTCTCTTTCTCAAAGTCAATCTTTAGCCTTCATAATTTTGAAGTGTTCTCTTTTCTTATTTGTCTGGGAGAAAAGATTTTTATAGTCATCTAAGAACCTTCAGTAAAAAGAACCAAATATTTTTATGTGGATGGAATTTTCTGAAGGGACAGAGTTTGGGGGAAGAATTATTTCTTAGACTTGAAGAAACTTATGCCTGAACAAAGGCATGTTCTTAAGGAAGTAATGTGAAAATATGGTGGTATTTTGTTAACTTGTTGAACACAAGTAGAGAACGTGCGTGAACATCTTACATTAGGTTAAATTTATTTTTCTTTAGAGGGCTACTCTTCTTCTTGTAACAAAAGGCCATTTTAAAAATGAAGCTCTTTTAACCTGTGTTGCCTTTTGTGTCTTCAAGTTTAATGCATAACACAGATATCTGTATTTATAATATTTATTTTAGATCGTCAAGATTCAAGAAGTCACAGTTCTAGAAGAAGTTCCCCTGAGTCAGATCGCCAGGTTCACTCAAGATCTGGGTCTTTTGATAGCCGAGAAAGGCTTCAGGAACGAGATCGACATGAACATGATAGAGAACGGGAGAGGGAAAGGAGAGAAACAAGGCAGAGAGAATGGGACCGAGATACTGATAAAGATTGGCCAAGAAACAGAGACCGACTCCGGGAACGAGAGAGAGAGCGAGACAAAAGGAGAGACTTGGACAGGGAAAGAGAGAGGCAAATTCCTGATTCTAGTGAAAGAGATAGAGACAGAACTCTTGATATTTCTTCACACATAGAGTCTTCAAAACGCAGTGAAACAAAACTGGATGAGCATGAGAAAGACTTTGAGGGAATTTGCAGAGACTCTGTAGCTTTGGACAAAGAAAGAATAGAAAAAGACCTGGGACCTTTGCATGGATTTGATGATGTAAATGAAGCTGAGAAAACTGAGAGCTTAGAAGGTAAGCTCTACAATAGTCTCCAATATTACTCTTTCTTTGCCTTTGAAAACAGAATACCTTCTCCTTAAAGGTCTTCTTCATGCTAAATTTTTTTTTTTGGTAGAGGAAGTAGATCTGGTGAAGGGAAAAACCCTATGAATTTTGTTTAACCATAAGTATAAAGCAGATAGATTGCTTAGAATAAATCTTAATAGAGCCTATTACCCTATTACCTTTTTTTCTTAGATATCTTAGATATGACAAAAATAAGTCAGGTCCATAGATATTTATCCATTTACTCCTGCGCAGAAGAAACTAGCTATCACAGACAGTGTGGAGCAGAGATAAAAGGGGGTATGTAACATATTCAGTGAATTTAGAGCTTATAGTCTAGTTGAGAGACAAGCAAGGCATGGGTACATGAAAACTTTTTAGTACAGAAAGTCCCTGAGATCTAGCACACAGATTCTTAGTAAATGCTTATTGAATGGAGTAACAGCAACAACAATGATAATAATATAAAAACAATTATAAGGCAAAGTGAGGGTTTTTTTGGTTTGTTTTTGTTGAATCAATGGTACGATAGAATACTTATATAGAGGAAGGGAGAGGAGAGATCACAGTGACCAAGAGACGTCTGGGAAGGTTTCATGGAAGGGGCAGGAATTGACAGGTAGGCTGAATTTAGAAAGTGGAGTGGAGGGGAAAGACAGTACTCATTTGTCTAAGAAATTACTGAAAGCCCATCATAAAGTTAAGGGAAGGGAGTTTTCTTCTTTTCTTTTAAGAGGTTTTCGTTACTATCTTTGTAGCTCATGGGATTGTACACTCAGAGCTAGAAGGGACTTTAAAGGTCATCTAACCCTACCTTCTCATTTTGCAAATAGGAAAACTCAGTTCCACAGGTTTAATGACTTTCTTAAAATCACACAGGCATTACATAACAGAGCTGGGATTCCACTAAAAAAAATAGACTTAAGTGTTCATCTTTAAGCTGATAGGGATGTTTTTATTCTGTTATAGAGGAAGTTAGCATAGCATCTTGCTTTATAAATTAATCCTGGTGAATCTTGTTGTTAAGAAGTTTTAAGAATTTTTCATTAACTTTTATATTCATATTTTAGCCTCCAGAAAACATGTGCTAATCATAAATGAAAAATATAGTAGTTACTTGTGGTGATCTCATTCCTTGCTTTCTTGTTCTTCCATATTGTCTAAAATTTTCTGCTTAGACTCTTTAAATTGTCTTATCAATCTTCCATTTGAAAACAGGCCTTATTTCCTTTTTTTTCTTCTGCCACAACTATCTCATTAATTTGGTTTATTTGGTGTGGTGGGTTGAGAACTTTGGAAGAGGGGAGTGGACGCGTTAGGCAGATTTGTGAGTACAAAATGATAGGTTCATAGAGTTCTCATTAAGCTCTTACTAAATACCAGGCCCTATGCCAAGTACTGAGGATACAGATATAAGCAAAAATAAAGACGGTCACTGCCCTCAAGAAGTTTACATTCTAAGGAGAGAAGACTGCCCCTCTGAAAGGGAACTGAAGAGGCAGGAACAGAAGTGGAAAAGTGTGGAGAATCGAGAATGAACAGAAGCAAACATGACTAGTCAGGTTATTAAAGGGGAGTTCAGGACTTTTTAAAGGTTTTGTACCTATGAATTAATTTTTTACTAACTACCGTATTAGCTAGAAATACTATGTTAGCCAAAAAACTCTAGGCCAAGAATAATCCTTTCCTATGTCTTAGGTAGGCATTGTTGGAGGCAGAATCTTGAAATATCGTACTGTTCCTTGTAGTCTAAGCAACGTTGTTAATAGCACTTGTGATTAAAGTTAATTTTCACCTTGTGGAATTACATATATTGAGACAAAGTTTAAATCAGTGTAGAATAAATTAGTTTGGGCAAGTAGGTTGTGCAGTGGATAGAGTTCTGGGCCTAGAGTCAGGAATACCTGAGTTCAAATCTGGCCTAAGACATTTATTAGAAATATCACCCTGAGCAAGTCATTTAATCCCGTTTGCTTCAGTTTCCTGTTCTGTAAATTGAACTGGGGAAGGAAATGGCAAACCATTCCAGTATCTTTGCCAAGAAAACCCCAGAGGGGACAGCTTAAAAGTCAGACATGACTGAAAGTAGATTGAACAAAAAAAGAAAAATTATAGTTTGAATAGTTTTCTGAAAGTTTAAAACATTTTAGATTTCTGTATTTTTCAAGGATCAGCTATTTCAAAAGGATTTAATTGATAGAAAATCTAATTCAGGATAATAGGGGATGGTAGTGGCCATCTTGAAGGTAGTAACAAGTTAGAATTACCAAAAACAGTTTTTAAATTTTTAAAAAATTACTTTTAATTAAAAACTTAACTTGGAAATGGAAAATATCAAGTAAAGTGAAGTAAACTAAGTTATAATTACAATAAGCTTTTGTTACATATGCTACATTTATGATTGTATCTCATAATGTAAATACTTTCAGAAATTTATAATTTGATAATATACTAAAAATTCTCAAAGGACAAATAGTTAAAAATTTTGGTACTTAAGTATCATGGCATACCATATCTGAATTATCATAATTTAAGGAATAGTGAAATTTTACTGTACATCTACTAAAGAATTCACCTATATGACTTTGGGAATTATAGTTCTTGAGGTAAATTTTATGGATTAGAAATATTAGTTATACTCTGTAGTTTCAGTGTTAAAACAAATTCACATTAAATTTATAGACCCTTTACCTTTACTTTTGGGAGTGTAACGCTTAAGTTTGTACTGATAACTAAGAATGTGTACGTTTGCTAAAAGACAACACTCAACCTATCTTAAGAATAGCTGATGTAGCCATCTTCCTTACTTTCTTAATGTATGTAAATCATAGAATTCTGATGAAGTAAAATAGGCAGTAAAAATTCAGTATTGAAAAAACTGGGGTAAGGTAAATATGGAGAAAATTAAAAATTTTTCATCTGATTGTAGCCGCATGTAAAATGTATGAGATAAATTTTCATAGATTGTATTAAAAGTATTGGTTTGAATAATTATGGCAATAATACAAAAAAGTCTTTTGGAGTAAATAGATATCTGGATTTAGTTTTTATCTTTACTAACTTAAAGTGACATAATCCATGAATGCAGCCCAAGGGCAAATTAATTTTTTGTCAATTGACTGAGAATTCAAATTGGAATTATAGCTGGAAAATGAAAAAAGAGTAATTTCTTCTTATCTTATGGCCTATTCTGATATGTTTATCTGAATATAAGCTCCACTTACATAAAACTTGATTGCAGCCCCAAATTGGTTTTTATGTATTATATTTTCACGAATGTGAATTTTTTTCCAAAGGGGAGTAACCTATGTTTGGACCATTACTATATTTTTATCTCTTGCTATTATAGTTGGTTTGGGACAAAATAAGTTTTTGCCTTTATTTGATTCCAGAACTCATCAAATAATTTGAGCAGTGCAAAAAATGAACCGTTTTATGCTGTTTTTATTTTGTGACTTGAACAACCCTCACCTTACCTTGTTATTTCAGTAGAATCTCATATCAGGCTCTTCATTAGTAAATAAACTTATCTTTATAATGAAATTCATTTGTCTTCTTAGCAGGAGATGATGAGGCCAAGTTAGATGATGCACAGTCATTAGGATCTGGTGCTGGAGAAGGATATGAGCCAATCAGTGATGATGAACTTGATGAAATTCTGGCAGGTGATGCTGAAAAGAGGGAAGATCAACAAGATGATGAGAAGATGCCAGGTATCCTTTTAAATTTAAATTAGATGTTTTTTCCCCTGAGCTTAACAAATTCCACATAAAATTAGCATTTTTATGCATGTGTGTACACACACACACACACACACACACACACACACACACACACACACACACACATTCTGTAGAGCAAGAGAGAATTGTACATTGAAACTGTGAATCTCCATTACATAAGGGTTGTTTTTCTTTTTAAAGTATATGATACAAAGGTGTCCTGCTTGTTTGATTCTTTCTGGCTTTCTTTCTGCTTGTTGTTTTTCTTCTTTGTGGGAGGTTGAGGCGGGGGGGGGGGGGGTGTTACAGTGTGTTTCTTATTCTATATGTTGACTCATGGTTCTGCTTATTTCACTTCCCATCATTTCATACTACAGTTCTTCCCAGGTATCTCTGAAATCATCTCTTTTCTTATTATAGCACAATAATATTCTATTACATTAATCTACCATAATTTGTTCACCCATTCCTTAATTGATGAATACCTCCTCAGTGTTCAGTTCTTTACCCCCACAAAGAGAGCAGCTATAATGTTTTTTATACATAGTGGTGGTTCTCTTTTTAAAAAAATCTCTTTAGAGGTGGTAGTAGTAGTAGTAGTAGTAGTAGTAGTAGTATTAGTAGTAGTAAGTAGTTAGTAGTAACAGTAGTAGTAGGTCAAAGATTATATACAGTTTAATGATGGGGGGGGCAGGGGAGCATACTTACAAATTGCTTTCCAAACCTGCTAGACTAATTTATATCTCCATCATTGGAATATTGGTTTTCTAGGTAAACAGTTGCTATAGCAACTGAGTACGAAGACTGCCTAATTTATAGAATTTTTTTTGGGTTCATTTTATAAAGTAAATCTGGATTTTCACTGTAAAAAGGATATTTGTGGTTTTATTTAAATATTCAAACAGATCTGTGAACTCTTCTATGTGGTTTATTCTCTTCTCCAGTGAGGATTGTAATCCATCTAGGTCTGCATCCTGTGTAGCTCTTACCCATATCCTTCCATCAGTTTGCCGCAAACTACGCACTGTGCTGGGTTGGATTCTTAAGTCTTCTTGGCGATGATGGAGATAATATTAGGGGAACATATGAGTTGTCCATTCCTTATCCTTTATTCTTGCCCAGGACCAGCTCAGATTCTTTTTGCTTATATGTTTCTTAGGTGAAATCTTTTCCTGTTTTCTGGATAATCCTTATCATATCTTTAGACTACATAACGTTTCATGTCTCAGTCGTAGAAAATTGGGATAATATTGCTATTACAAGATGAATCTTTCCTTCCTTCATGGAGAAGTTAGAGATTATTAAAAGACTTTTGCAGTTTCCTAGAGGGAATCTAACCTAGCCTGCTCTCCCCTTCCTGTTAATTTTGAGCCCGGCAAGATTGTTGAAGTTCTATATGTTGTACATTCAGTAGCATTATCGTAATCTAGACAAAAGGCAATCTTAAACCTTTTCGTTTATCCTGTTACATAGTTAAGTCAGACTCTTTTGAGTGGTTATAGATCTCTGTGATGTCTGTAACTTGCCATCAGTTAATGTGTGGAAGACCCCATCATGTATAAATACAGACTCTTTGGAAATACATATCCTTTATAACAAAGTGGAGCACTGTTGGTGTTTATACATCTCGTTTGTTTTGTTGCCTGATATTTTTGGTAGGTAGTTGTTGAACGAGATTATCTCTGTTATATCTTTCAAGGAATGTTGGGGAGTTTTGATACATACATTGGGAATATCTCACTTGAAGTCTGTTGAGGTAGCATTTTGCTCTACCAAATCAAATGGTTTTTTAATGGTCAACAAGCAAGAGTTGCAGTGAGATACCTTGTATTTCCTATATCTTTCAGTTGGATGCATGATGGTAAAGAAGTGGTCTGTTTAGTAGTATTTTAAAATGCCTGCCTTTTCTTAATTCCCTCTTTGAAAGTTGCCCCTGATATACATATGTAGCTTATTTTCATAAAAAATTTAATGTAAGTGGGAAAGCAGGCATATTATTGGCAGGTAGTAGTTGATGTTCTGTCATTTGACATTTTTGGTAGTGAGGAAATTCTGTAATATTTTTTTCTGACACCTTTGGTATCCCTCTTCCTTCAGGTACCAACCTTTCAATGTTTTTGTAGTTTTATTTCCTGTAGCACAGACCTCTGTATACTTGCTTAGTGGAACTAATTTTCCCATCCTTTCTTCATTGCCTTTTCTACTTCTTCTATAAGCATATTAGAATCCAGATGTGATGATTCTACTTTCACAGATGCTTTGATCCTTTTTGTCCCCAGAAAAGGATTGTATGGTCTGATTGTGCTATCCTCTCATACATCTTTGTGTTGAAGTCATCAAGAATCAGAGTATATATTAATTTAATTAAGAAGGTGTCAATCAAATCTTCAAAGAACTAATTTTCATTGATTTCACAGCTGTTGGCTAAGCTCCAGTCTTGGTTGTCTTGGTTGTCTTTTTGCAAATATTTAATCATGAGCACTGCAAGATGGTTTGACCAGATGTTACATGAAATGATGTTCCTTCTTTCAGTTGGACACACAATAAAACCAGTTCTACCTCTCCAAAAAGAACCTAAGCTATTCTTCCATTTAGCTGTATATTCCTTTTTCTCGTTCTGTTCATTGTGAGCATGACTTGGTTCTTCCAGTAATATATTCAGTTACTAAGAATTGGGCAAGAATTTCACATTGTATAGTTTTAATAACTGTTAATGTTTATGTAGATGGTCTACAAGTTTTATTTCTTAGCATCTTATGCCCTTCCTTTTTGCCACTTGGCCATTGTCACTGCAGAAGTGGAAAGGGAGAAAGGGGGCATAGAACTGTCAACCATTTTGTACTTACTTTTGTTTCACGGGTTTCTATGACCAAAAGATTCATCATCACCAAGTATTCAGCATACTGATTGTTAACTTTGAAAGCAGACAGATTTTTGCTAAGGTCATTCTGGTGTTATTTTCTTCAGCATTTTTTTGGGTCTTCTTTAGCAGCTGTTGACTCGCTTTTCATGATTTTCTTGTATCATTCTCATTTCTCTTCCCACTTTTTCCTCCACTTCTCTTCCTTGATTTTCAAAATCCTTCTAGAGCTCCTCCATGGCCTGTGACCAGTTCATATTTTTCTTGGAAGCTTTTGATGCAGGAGTTCTGACTTCATTGTCCTCCTCCAGTTCCATGCTTTGATCCTTTTTGTCCCCAGAAAAGGATTGTATGGTCTGATTGCGCTTCCTCTGCTTGCTCACATTGTCAGCTAATCACTTGACTTTTGAGCTTTTTGCCATGGTAGAACTCTGCTTACAGAATGGAGAGAGGTTTGTCCTAAATCACTGGGGTTTTCACAGCTGCTGGTGCTATTAGTTGGGCACCCTCTCTGTAGCCCCCTCAAGCTCTGGCACACTGGCCACACACCCCGGGATCACCACCCAAGACGGCAATCCACATCCAAGCAGGTCAGAGCAAGTGCCAAGAGCTCCTGAGGCAG
>CM053580.1:73381784-73420440 GCA_028627135.1 Pseudochirops cupreus
GGGGGGCTGCTTTGGGGCCAGAAGCCTGCAGCTCCTGCAGGACTGTGGGCTGCTGCAGCACTGTGATCAGCTCCCAGCATGCTGTGATAGATCATTCCTGTTGGCTTTCCAGGCTGCCTTCAGTGGGAGATTTGTTTCTCTCTGTCACTTTCTGGGTTCTATAGCTCTAAAGTTTGTTTAGAGCAGCGGTTCTCAACCTGTGGGTCATGACCCCTTTGGAGGTCTAATGACCCTTTCACAGGGGTCACAGGGGTTGCCTAAGACCATCAGAAAACACATATTTCCGATGGTCTTAACTGAGACACTGCTTCTCTATCCATCTCCAGGTGGGTCCGCCCACATGCAGATATGCCCACATACAAGTATTAAAGAGTCGCGGCATTAGGAAGGTTGAGAATCACTGTTTTAGAGTCTTTTTTTTTTGTTAAGCATTTATTATATCAGATACTCACATAATATCTCACTTCATTCTCACAATAGCCCTGTGAGGTAGGTGCTATTATGATCTGAGGCAGATAAAAGTTAAGTGAATTGCCCAGATTCACACAGCCAAGAGTGTCTGTGATCACGTTTGAACTTAGGTCTTCCTTACTCCTGTCCTGGGGCTCTCTCCATTGAGCCACTTTGCTGCCTTTATAATAACATGCACGTATGGGGGGTGGCTAGGTGGTGCAGTGAACAGAGCACTGCCCCTGGAATCAGGAGGACCTGAGCCCAAATCTGGCCTCAGACACTTAACACAAAAAACTAGCCGTGTGACCTCGGGTAAGTCACTTAACCCCAGTTGCCCTTCCCCCCCCCCCCCCCCCATAGTATGCACATATGCTACCTAGTACAAGAAATGTTTACTGATTCCTCTAGTAGTACAGTACTTAGCACAATCTCAGACACATGGTAGGTTCTTAAATTTTTTTTCCTTCTCCCACCCTCCTCAAATTATCTTATACTTATTTTTTGAAAGGTTACACATTCTAGTAGTAGACAAGAAACTTGAAGGGGATTTTAGTCATTTCTGTCTTTGTAACCTTCATGCCAAATAAATTGTCTTGTATATAGTAGGTATTTAATAAATGCTTCCTGGATTACATTCAGTTATTGAACACTTTCTTGCATCCAATAATTATGTATTCATTTGGAAAATCTTTATTAAGGTCCATGATGTATGAAACATAGTGCAAGTCATTGAGGGGGTACAAAGAGAAATAAGAAATTTTTTTAACTTAAAGGACCTTACCACCTAGTAAAGTAGATGACACCATATAAATATAATTAGAGATAAATTTGTCCTTTTTTAAAATAAATTAATTAATTAATTTTCTTGTTTACATCATTCATTTCCACAAGATTTTGAGTTACAAATTTTCTTCCCATCTTTCCCCTACCCACCACCTCAAAACAGCCATCCCACTGTGTGACCCCTCCCCCAATCTGCTCTCTCCTATGTCCCCTCTGACTTTGCGGTAGGGCAGGATGGATCTCCCTACCACAGTGCCTGTATATCTTAATTACCAGTTGGATGTAGCTAATAATAATAATACATATATACATATATATTTTTAACTTTAGAGTAATTTTTTTACAGTTACTGAAAGTGTTTGGAGCTAGAGCTGACACCAAGTTTGTGCTTTTACTCTACCATCTTGGCTCCACTCTGCTAAGGTCATTCTGATCTATATTTCTAGATAAACAATGTCACTAAAGAAAAATTTAATGACTACAGATCTATGAATATTTTCAGTAGTAAAATTACAGTCCACATTCTATAAAGCCAGCATCAACATAGGTTCATCCTCTGGCTGTGAAAATGCAATGTTGGGTGAAGTAGAATACTTTATATATACTGCAATACTTCAGAAGAACAACAGTTTGATCAGTGTGGCCAGTACAAATCAAAAGCCCTCTTAGCAGACAATCTTGATGAATTGTTATTGCCAAAGGAGTTCATCCCCTTAAGGGTTGCCCTGGTGTTGAATGTCTGAACTTGGATGACCAAATCATAATAGCTGCGTATTCTTTTCCAGAGTCTACATTCTCAGATATGCTAGAGTTAGCATTTTATGATCAAAAACACTTTAAAGAAATTGAGGTTGGGTGGGCAGCTAAGTGGCACAGTGAATAGAGCACTGGCCCTGGAGTCAGGAGGACCTGAGTTCAAACCTGGCCTCAGACACTTCACACTCACTAGCCATGTGACCTTGGGCAAGTCACTTAACCCCAACTGCCTTCCCCTTCCCCTCTCTAAAAAGCCAAAAAAAAAAAAAAAGAACTTGAGGTTGCCTTCATATCTGAATGAGGTCTTTGAGGTTGAAGTTTATGGAGAAACATCATAGGAAATGGTCTTACCCTTATACAGGGTTTGATTATAATGCATTGTTTTATAGTGATAATGGACAAGTACACTTCTTGTGATGTTTATATTGTTTATGTAACCAAATATAAAGTATGCATTGACCACATTAAAAACATCTACTGTAGCATGAATTTCACTTAAACTAACATTCTAGCCATGATATAAAATAGCAAAAAGGCATGTTTACCCTCATAACCTTTCTAGTATGATTTTCCTTATTTTGAAAACATCCATTTTCTTATTGACCTTTGCAGATCCTTTAGATGTGATAGATGTAGACTGGTCTGGTCTTATGCCAAAACATCCTAAAGAACCACGAGAGCCTGGAGCTGCCCTCTTAAAATTCACACCTGGAGCTGTCATGCTACGAGTTGGAATTTCTAAAAAATTGGCGGGTTCTGAACTATTTTCTAAAGTTAAAGAAACCTGCCAGGGACTTTTAGAAAAGCCCAGAGGTAATTGTTTCATTTTGTTTATATAATTCCTTCCTATGTCTGTTAATGTCTTTGAATAGAGTAGGATTTTGTTTTGCCTTGTCTTAGCGTATTTGTTGGAGGAATTATTATTTCAGCTGTTTTGTCTTTATGGTCAGTATTACTTTAACTTTGAAAATGAGTAAGCTAAAAGATGAAACTGTTAAATCCTTTGCACAGTACCATTGAGAGAAGTGGAAACTTGTAATGCAGACTAGAATATAGTTAAGTAGTAGTGGGTAGATATGGTTTAGTTCCAACATCTCAGAAAGCTGTTTTTTTAACCCCCTTGCCCATGGGGAAACTATACTTAGATAGGGAGCCTGAAGACAGTTAGTTTGGGCTGGAATCTCTTTATCTGTAGGTCTACCTAGCCTGAGTCTTTAACATTATTTAACTTTGTAATTTTTAGAATTTTAAGTTTCCAGAGATAAGTAAAATCATGTATACTTAAGTATTTTTGTTATTTTCTTGACAGTATAGGATTAAATGTATTGTACTGTACATACCAGGGTTTAGTAAAATTGAAAATAAAATAAATCATTGATTATGTCATTTGAGAGACAAGGAAGAACCTTGTAGGTCATATAGTCCAACCCCATCATTTTATAGAAAATTGAAGTGATTTGCCTTTTAAGAGAAATTAAGTGATTTACCCAAGTGGACAAAGGTGGTATTGGCAGAACTAGCTGTGACAAGGATCAGAATTTTCTTGTTCTTAGTCTAGTGTTCTTTTAACTATACCATGCTGCTCATAAAATAAGTTTTATGAGAAAGCTACCTAAATTTAGTGTAGTGGCTTCTCTCAGTCTAGCTAGTACACTAGGTCACTTTAGTGTAGTTAGCTAGGTGATACTGGGGTAGAGGGTTAGGCCTGGAGTTCAAACCTCAGTTCACATCCAACCTCAGCCACTTACTCACTCTGTGATTATTAATCACTGTCTGCCTGTGAGAAATGCAGACAACATAGCAACTCCCTCTGGGTTATTGTCTTTATAAAATGAGATACTGTAAAGTGCTTTGCAAACCTTAAAGCACTTAACAGTCTTACATTTTTCAGGAATTCATCTCTCCCCCTACCCCCTTGTCCAATTTGTAGGTTCTAAATTTTGTTCTGTTGCCCACCACTTATTTTTGTTGTGTGACTTGAGGGAGAGCGTATAAGAGTGGGGGGTTGCCATCTACTTTTATCAAGGCAAGGGAATGAAAGGTAAAAAGGAGGTAAAACTTGGTTTGGTTCACTTGATAGTTGATAGTACTTTGAAGTTAGAAGATGCAGTGAAGGAAGAGAATGAATATGTGAACTAATACCGCACTGACTGTCCTATACTGTAGCCCTACTTCTAACTAAGTTTGTTTTCAACTTTGTGGAATGTTTTATTTGATAATTAGCAGAGTTTCTCTTTTCTATACTGCTTTATTTTTATTGGTAGATGCAGAAAATCTTTTTGAACATGAATTGGGAGCCCTAAACATGGCAGCATTGCTACGTAAAGAAGAGAGAGCTGGTCTTCTCAGTAATCTTGGACCCTGTTGTAAAGCATTATGCTTTAGGCGGGATTCTGCAATTCGGAAACAGCTCGTGAAAAATGAAAAGGTATTGTCACTGTCTTCGATTACCTTTGAAGTATGTTGATTGATATGAATGGTATGTTTTCATTTGGTTGTTTAAAGTAGGATTGTGGTTGCATTATGTAGAGGATTTTAAAAAAATATTAAGTAACCATTTAGTGTGGTCACTATGGTGAGTATTAAACATAACCAGTTAAACATACCTTCCCTTCCATGACTGTGAATTATGGAATTGTAGTGGATGTTTTTCTTTATTCCTTATCCATGATAATGGTCTCTTCCTATAAAATAATCAAGGTGAGTGCCTGCTTTTCTATGCAGAAGAACATATGGGCAACTAGTTGTGGCAGAATTCTTTTTACATGTACTGCCACTAATGGGGAAATAGATATTACTACTTTCTAGGCAGGCTCCTTAAAGAATCAATGAAATTCACCAGTGTGGCCAGTTGAAGATAGTATAGACTTAATGATTTGTTTGTAATTGGTTGCATGACTGCTGAAAGAGTGATGGTCAGGATTAGTTCAGTTAGTAGAGGGAAATCGCTAATGGTTGGTTTATAAGTGACCTGAAGATGTAGTTATAAAATTTGTAGATTTCACAAAACTGAAGAGGGTTAGTTAATATATAAAAGAACAGAATTAGATTTCAGAGACACTCTAGGTAGGCTGAGATTGATTGAAAATATTTATAGGATTCATGGTCCCAAACTAATGAGTTAAGATTTAATAGGGATATAAGTTCCTTCATGTAATACCAGATTAGTTGTCTAAGACTAGATTGAGGATATCCTAGTTTAATAGCAATGAATATACAACAAGACCTGGAGTTTTTCGTTTACTTAAGGTCCAGTATAAGGCAGCTCTTTGGTATGGCTGCCCAACAAAGCCAGCGTGATCTGTAGTCATAGTAGAATTGAGGTTTGAGTCTGGAAGAAGGTGAATAAAAAAACCTTCATCCTGCATCGATCACATAGAATAAGGCACGTAATGGGGTGATCAGCGAAAGGTTGAGAAGCGATTTCATGTGAGCAGTAATTGAAGGGACTGGAAGGGGGTAGCTTGGAGAGGAGAACACAATAATTGCTCAAGCATTTCAAAGAATTTCGTATAACAAAGGTTGGATTTTACCTTGTTTGACTCAGAGGGAGAACTGGGACTGTTTGGGGCTGCAAGAATTTTACAACAGCTATTCATCTATGGAAAGGACTTCCTTGTCAAATGGTGAGCTCTCTACTACTCAAGAGTGTTTAAAAATAAACTTGATTTCAACCTGGCCAAGATATTGAGGAAGAATTTTCCTGCATTGGTGGGATTTAAAGTTGGGCTGGATGACTTCTAAAATATCAGTCATTAAGGCTTGTGAAAATAATTCTCTGTATAATAGCTTGTCAGGCCATATAATCTAAACAGTATGTTCTCTAGAATTAGAAACTGAGAGATCTCAGGAACTATTCTTAGCAATTTGTTAGCAGCCTGCATTCTTTACTCTTCATAACGTGTACCCATTTTATTTTCAGGGCACCTTGAAGCAAACATACACAAACACTCCAGTGGTAGACAATGAATTATTGCGGTTAAGTTTGAGATTGTTTAAGCGCAAGACAACTTGCCATGGACCTGGGCAGGAAAAGACAGAAGAGAATAGTAAACTTTCACAACCTAGTATCCAGCCAGAAGTATGTGTGTCGTAACACTGAAGCTCATTTTGCCCTTCAGAGTATCTTGCTAGTGAAGAGCATATTCTGTTGAAAAGTTGTTTGGTTTGGCAAGCCTCCTGAGACAACAAGACAAAGATTTGTCCGCTATTCTAATTGGGTGAGGCACAACAACTTTTATTTGAAATGTTCCAGGTGGGTATTTTGGAGAATAGAGGAGGATTCAGATTTTACATTCATTTTTGCACAGTATTTGATCCCCAAGTGTAATGTGAGGACATCTACATTTAGTAGTTTATTGCAGCAGTTGGCAAAACTGAAGGATGGCATGTGTACTTCTTTTTCCAACCTAAACGTATTTCATGAAGTGGAACTACTGACGTCTACTAACAGAATCTTCATTACAGAAATGTTGACTTTACTTGAAAATAATGTGTCCGTCAACCAAAATTGAGCGCTTTCACTTAACTGTGTATAATAGTGTTACACAAAGCATGTAGTGATTCTTTAGCATTGTGTGTGTGTACAGGCAGATGTCCAGATATCTGTCTGTAGAATAAAGCCAAAATATTCCACTATAGCACCTCTCCCCCCAAGTTATAAAAATAATAAACCTAACTTTCTGGGTCTTTTTTGTTTAAAAATAAATGTGCATTGATACAATGTATAACATGTATTTGGATTTTTAAAATTACATACACACCTTTTTTTGAAACTTGGAAACTGTGTCCTTAAGTTGTTATTTTTAATGAACACACCTCTACTTTTCTCTTTTTGGTTTTGACACCTTTGGTTCTCCCACCCTTTTCTCTGTGTCTAAGAGTTTTAGGGTTAACATTGCAGCTTTGTGCTTTGACTAATTTGTTTCTTTATTGTTAGAGTAGTTTTGAGTAATATTCTGAATTTAGAAGAGACTGTTTGTATTTCAGGAACATTAAAAGCACATCCCAGTAATTCTGTATTTGAGGTGAATGTTTTAGATCATTGCACGTAATTACCACGAAAGCCTGTATGTCCCTCACCAAATCACAGAACAATGTTTGTCCAGAACTGCCTTGTTGCATGCTTGCAATTTAAAAAACGGTTTGCCAACACACCTCCAGTCACTTGTAGAGCCTGTTTGGTTTAACTTAAGTTTTTTTTTTTCATTTGGAAGAAGTGAAGGAATTGAAAAGAACTCAAAAACACAAGCTGTAGTCCTTTGGTGTGCTGCCTCACGAAGGAAACTGATGGAAATTCTCAGTTGGTGATTTGTTACTCAGATGTTTTTGAAAACTGAAGTCTGAGTTCCTGTCCCTGTTGGTTTGCATGGACCTTGCTAGGATATAAAACTCTTAGTCTTTCCTTCATGTAACTTTAAAAGAACATAGGACAGAGAGTGTGATTGCTTTAGCATATGTAATTGCACAAACAGAACATTTAGCTTCAGTACTTTAATTGAATGATCATAAGTTTGAGAAAACATTGACACTGCAACACCTTTGAGGTATTGGAATTTCACTTTTTGACTAAATGGGGTCACAGAGTCAAAAACAATTGAACAACAAGAAGATTAAAATGAAATAATATTTTACTAGCTGCTTCTTGCTTGTAGGGGACTCTTCATCCCTGCAGGGGACAGAGTGTGCTGTATTTCTGAACGGGAACAGGCTTCTTGCGTGCAAGGGCCCCTTCCTTCCTACAAGGGCCTGAGAAATGCTATTCCATCCCACTCCCTTAGTGAGAGAAAACCATTTCATCATACTCCCTCCATTGTTTGCTGGCCTGACCTTGCCTGATTTACACCCTACCCCTCACTGGTTCCCCCACCTGAGCTACCTAACACCCTGAGAGGATGCCACAGCGAGGACAAACCCCTAGGCATGTTGATAACCCATCTCAGCTTATTAGTCAGTTATTAACAAACTCTCATCTAGTCATATCCTCCCCATCCCAGAAATTTTGGATGCTCATCTCTCATTCAAACCCTGTTGCTCCCTTCATTTCTCTTTCCCTTATTCCCATCCCCTTAACCTTCCTTCTCCTTTCCTTCCCTTCCCACTGTAAAACTTTCATGGGGTCTCTGGAATGCTTGCTCCAGAGATAACAAACTTGATTTCATCTTAAGACTAACTTTTCTACTCCTTCCATCTTCCGTCTCTCACTGAGACCTGGCTCTGTCCTGATGGGAACAGCTTCTCTGGCCACTCTTTCAAGCACTGGTTGCGCTTAAACTCATTCTCCCCCAACCCTAGTGTCATCCTTGAATGCTCACTCTCTTGCCACATATTCATTTAGTTACCAGATCATTTCTTTCTCTACTATATTTGTTGGATGTGTCCCTTAGCTCTACTTAGAGCCAGCACCCTAGTTCAAGTCCCTCATCATTCACTACTCACCTGGACTGTTGCAGTGGTGTACTGATTTCCTCATACTTTCTTAAAGTGTAGGTCTAATCGTGTTACCTTGCTGTTTAAGAAACTACACTGTCTCGCCATTACTCCCAGGAACAGATATAAATTCCTCTTCCCTACTCTTTGAAGCCCTTCACAGCCTGGTCCACTTCTGTCTTTCTGGTCGTCTTATGTATTAGCTCACTCTTTGTGCTCTGTGGTGTGGCCATATAGGCTTATTTGTTGCCACTTTATCTCCTGTCTCAGTGTCTCTGCTAGCTGTCCACAATGTCTGGTTTACTCTTTCTCCTCAACTCTGCCCCTTTAGAACATCTGACTTCTTTAAACACTATCTTCTGCTGGAGACCTTTTCTGGTTCCACCCAACTCTTACTATTTTCTATCTACTCTGTATGTATCTTCTATGTACCTACTTATATGCATGTCATCTGTCCTATTAGAATGTAAACTTGAATGCAGAAGCTTATTTTTGCTTTTATATGTATCCCCAAAGTATATAATTAACACTTAATAAATGCTTATTGATTGAAGAATATATTCTGAAAAGGTCAAGCTGCAATTCTGAATGACACACCCTGAACTTAACAAAAATGGTGGACATTTAACAAAAGGCATTTTAAACATTTTTACATCCCCAAAACACCTAATGCCAAGAATTTTTACCTTGTAAGCACCCCAAAAAAAAACAATCACAAGAAAGATAAATAAATATAAGGAATCCAAAATAAATGAGAAACCAAGAAAAGAATAAGGAATGGAATTACATTTAGACTAAAAAAGAAGTGCTATGTGGTTTTAAAAAAGGATCAAGAGATTTTTAAAGAAGCAAATTGGGAGCTAAAGAAGGAAGTAGAACATAATTGAAGAGGAGAGTGGGGGAGGTCACAGGATGGAGGGAAATCAGTCCAGGAAGCTGAAAGGAAGGAGTCTTTGCCCAGGGGAGGGTTCCCAGTGAAGAACACTGATTGGGGAAAAGTACGCCATAAGGGTAAATGGAGACCTTAGGATGGGCAGAGTTCATACATTGAGAAGCCATCTTTTCTGAGTGTTGTGTCTCCATGGTCATCATCCTGACCTCAGGCAATGGACATATCAGCACGTAGGTCAGCAGAAGTGTGTGAGGGTGAGGGGGAGACAGAAGTGAGATACCCCTGACCTCATGGGGAAACCAGAGGATAGAACTGAACCACATGATTTGGGACATAGAATAATTTCTACCACACAGTACTCCTTTTATTATTTACTTTTCTCACCAACTGAATCCGAGTCATGGAATTGTTATTTTGTGATTTTTTTTAAAATAAGGAAATACTGTACAAATCACAGACTGCAATTTCAGAATAGACTGGAAAGAAAGAGAATTAAAAGTTAAAGGAAGCAAATAAAAGGAACCGTTTAAGACTTTACCTTTTTTGTCACAGCTGACAATTTTAACATCTTTTGTGAGTGTCTTGTACGTAGTAGTCACTTAATGTTTATTGACTGAACACATTCTTTTGCTCCCTGTTTTACTCTACTTTTTTGTATTCTGTCACACTTTGAAAAGATTAGGAGGAACTCATTTATGTTATGTCAAAGGGCTAATAAAATAGTGTACTTGATTTTATAGATTGTAATTTTCTTATTTCCTTGAGCTGCTTTTTAAATTTACCAATGCCTTTTGTTTTTGTATCAGTCGTCTCCCTCTATCAGTCTGTGTTGAACTTCCTGTGTGAAAAAGGAAAACAAGAAAAAACGTTTAATGCAGACACCATGTCTGACAATGGACCCTGTCCTAGTTCTCCATTTCTGCTGTGAAGAGGAATTAATGTTTTATTTCTTCTTGTGACCTTGAATGTTTTTTTTCCATTCCTTTGTCATATACCTTCTTTTGGTTCTGCGGCTATACATCAGTTCATACAAATCTTTCCAAAGTTTCTCTGTTCATACCTCAACAGTATCTTTATATGTCAGTTTTTGCAACCGTTACTAGTTAATGGGTATCCACTTTGTTTCCAGTTTTTTGGTTTTTGCTGCCACGAGTAGTACTATGAAGATTTTGGTACAGATAAACAAGGGCTATTTTTTGCTGTCTTTGGTATCTGCCTTTCAGATTAACTGTTAGTATTAACCTTTTTGTGTGCTTATTGTTTTTTTTTTAATTGTATAACCTGCAGAGGCTTAGATCCACTATTTCAGAGATTTAGATCTACAGAACTTTGAATTCTTTAGAAAAGGGTGTTACAGAATTGTGTAAAAGTACAGTTTGACTTCTTTATGAAAATGAATTTGCTAATGCAAGGGACATTCAGGCAGTTTACTTGGATAGTCAAAGTACCTTTGAACTGTCTTGTCTGTAACTAAGCATTGAAGTTCTTTATTATTTAGATGTAGAGGGATATCATACTGTGTTGTTCAGAACTAGAAGGAAACTAGAAGGAAACTATGTGACCCTGGATAAGTCATTTAATCACTTTAGGTTTGTTTCTTCTCTAAAGTGAAGGGGTTGGATTAGATGCTATCTTTAAGGTCATATCTGTCTATAACATGGCTGATACTGAGTTACCTGTTGCACATACTTTACCTCTGCTCAGATGAATATCTTAATCATCCATGGTAAGTGGTTATCCATTTTTTTTTTTTGCAAAATTCAAATATCTCTGGTCTTGGAATTTTAGCTGCTCATTTTACTTTTAAAATTAATCGACATAGTCAATATCCATACACTTTCACTTATTTTATTACCTGTCCTAGCCATTAGAGTATTTATATGTGTAAATGATACTATCCTTCATTTCTGTAGCCCTGTATTTAGCATAGTCTCCAATATTTGTTTTCCACTAGATGACGTACACTTAAATTTTGGAGTCTTGATCTTTTTGTATCCCAAGAAAATTTTACAGCATATAGGATTGCTCAGAAACCCCCATTAGCCTCTGTTCTTCATGCAATAATAACTACTTTAGGAGAATAGAGAGCAGTAGTGCTAACCAGCTTTTGTGTTCTGTAAATCGGATTTTAGGAAAGAAAAAAAATTCAAGCTTTTTAAAATGGAGTAAGTCATTCTACATATTTTATGAACCAGTGATTCATCCAAGAAATATTTTGGTAATGTTTTATTAATGCTTTTTGTTCTTGTATAGTCATTTCCTGATAGAATTTCCCTTCCCCTCCTTGTACCCGTCCCTTGTAACAAAGTAAAGCAAGTAAAAGTGACCCATGAAGCAACTAATGGTATATTCGTCATTTCACCCCATAGTGGAGAACTCTTGATTTAGAAACTGGTCACATTTGCAACAAAATGTTTGTAACTTAATGGTCTTTAAGAGTTGTCTGGGTCACCGAGAAATTAAATCAGAATTTAAAAGTTGGAAGGAATCTCAGTGACCATATATTTCAACCCTTATTCAAAAGGAATCCCTACCATAACAACGTACACAACAAATGGTCACCCAGACTCTGCTTGAGGAACTTCTAGGATGAGAAGTTTTTTCCAACATCAAGCCTAACTTTATATCTTTGTGGCTTCTACCCATGCTCCTGGTTCTGGCTTCTAGGGCCAAAGAGACTACGTTTTAATTCTTGTACATAACAGCCCTTCAAAGTAGTTATGTTTTCCTGAGTTTTCTCCAGGCTAAACATCTTCAGTCCCTCATCATTCTGGTTACCTTCCTTTGGGTACCACCTTGTTACTCAATGTCCTTAAATGTGACCGTGTCATGTTCCAAAATGAACACAGTACTCCAGATTAGGGACTGAGGAACAGAAGGAGTATCATTTCTTTATTGAGCTCTTAATGTAGTCCAAGACATTAGCATTATTGGCTGCCAAAGCACGCTGCTGGCTCCTTGAACTTGTAGTTCACTAAAATCCTCAGATCTTTTTCAGAAAATCTTCTGTTGATTCTCTCATCTTGTTCTTGTGAAATTTAATTTTTTGTACTCAAGTTTTAAGATGTTCCATTTAAACCCACTGGTTTTGTCTTGATAGATTCAACCTGTTGCTAACCTTGTCAAGATCATTTTGGATGCTGTCATCCATAGGGTCTTAGACTTGGATATTAGAGATTTTTAAGGTCAACCCTCTCATTCCAAGTCAGCTCATGTGGCCACTTCAGGGAAGCCTTTCCTGATCTCCCTCCCACCCCAGTTGTTTGTTGTTATTGTTTCTTCTTGAGTTGTTCAGTCGAGTCCGAGTCTTTGTGATCCCATGGACCACGTCCTCCACTATCTCTTAAAGTCTCTCCAGGTTGATGTTCACTGTTCCATGGCACTATCTATCCATCTCATCCTCTGCCGTCCTCTTTTCCTTTGCCTTCAATATTTCCTGACTACAGAGTGTTTTCCGAGTCTTAGGTGGCCAGAATATTGAAACTTCAGTATTTGACCTAGTGAATAGCCTGAATAAATTTCTTTTAAGTATTATTAGTGCTGTCTCTCCATTCTCCTCAAATTGTCATCTATTTTTTAAAAAACCTTATTTACATTTATCTATTTCCCCAGCTGAATATAAACTTCTTGAGTCCAAAGGCTATCTCAATTTTGCATCTATATCCCTAGAGACCAGCACAGTGTATGCACATAGACACTTAAATGCTGATTAGATTGAATTTCTGCCTCCCAAGATACTTTCACTGTAGTTAAAGAGAAAAGACAAGTGAAAAATAGTAGTGTAATAGTAGTATAAGACAACAATGCATATATTTTTAAAAGACAGTCTATGAGGTACAGACAATGAACACTAAGGTCGAGAAAAGAAAGAAGCCTCGTGATATGGTGGCCAGAACTGGTGTCAGGACTCAGGTTTGAATCCTGCTGTTGCCCCTGATGTATTATTCATGTGACCTTGGGGAAATTTCTTAATCTCTCTGGGCAACAGTTTCCTCCTCTGGAAACAGAGAGGGTTAGACTTGGGGACCTTTGGGGTTCCTTCCAGCCTCTGAATCTATGGTCCTATGAACTGAATAGTCTGAATCGACTTGTACCTTTCCAGAAGTTTCTGGTGGCCCAGTTGAATAGTTACTGAGCCAGCTTGAATACTTACTGACTTAATGGGCATAAATTCTACTTCTGAAATTAGGGGAAAATAGCAGTGTACTCAATGGTTTGGGACAGATGTCCCAAATATACTGTGAACATACTGGAGGAAATGCTTTTTTTTTTCCTAGTGTATATGTAGTATATGCACCCTAGAAAATACTGCTTTACCACTTGTGTTCATTGATAAGGAAAGATTCAATTTAAAACTGTACTTGACTGTATTTTTAAAGGAAATTCCAAGAAGAAAAAAAGTGATTTAGTATTGTTCATGTACCATTATTGCATTAAATGCAACAATTATACCTCAAATTACTGAAGCCTGAAGAAAAAAACAATAAAACCTTAAGTAATCCCATCTCCCCTTCCCAATACAAAAACGTTTTTATTTTTTAATGGCATGTATATTAGTTTCAATACCCTGTCGACTCTGTACTTCTGAATGAAGAGCAATGCAATAATCACATTTTTGAACAGGAAATTCAACTCTAATTTTCACCTGCATAAAACAGACTGAACTGTGAAGAGAATGACATGATGAAATTGATATACTCCTGGAGTGATAAATCTAATATCTGGGAAGATATGTTCCTTCTCTGCTTGCTTTGGAACTGAAGAGATTGGTTTTCAGTATTTTATACTTAAAAGATAAGGGGGCTGACTTTTAGCTCCTTGTCATAGATACCTTGTGGTACAAAAACCCCCCCCCAAAACCCAAACAACCCAAAACCAAGAAAGAAAAAACCCATGACCACTCTATATAAGAGCAACTACTCAGTGTTGTATTGATTTGTCTGTCAGAGAAAAGCAAGTGCAAGAGTTAAACAACAGCATCTTTTTGCTTTCGTTGTGAGTCCGTGATTACCACTGTGGGATTTCTCTTCTGCTGCAAAGTAAAGATTTCTGAAGTATGAGTGTGTCTGACTGTGACCAGCACATTAAGTGGGAAGCAGGGAAACATCTGTGCTCAACTTACACTAATTTGAATCACTGAGCTTTTGTAATCACACACCCTCAACAAATTGATTCTGAAGTATTCCCAGTACTTGTTCTGATTGTGGTTCAAAGAGAAATCAGACTAAAATGAAGCAGCTCCTACTGTTACCACTTTGTATTAGAGTCGCCTCTAACAGTGGGTACCGCATGCTGGCCCATGTGTCTGTAGTCTGAGCTCTCATCTCACTGTCCTCGGGAAAATGGAGGCAGCTTCGAAAACTTTTGAGCAACAGGGCCTTGATTGTCCTGTTTCTTCAGGATGTACTTCCAAGTGGAAAGGCAGCAAAATTTATTGACTTACAATGTCAGTGAAGCCAGCACTTGCAAAAAAAAATTAAATTTAAGAAATTGAAGTTCCTCTCCACAAAAAATTGGTAACTTTAAAACTTTTCTAAAAGTGGCTTATTTTTCTGTGAATGAATTAAAAAAACATTTGGTCATTCTTTACTATTTTCCAGGCACAAAGAGATGGTGGTATGAATTAAAAAAAGCAAAATATCGCTTTTTCCCAAGAAGCTTATGTTCTAATAAGGGAAGACAGCACACGTAGTGGAGTGATAATGATGATAATAATATTAATAACTAGCATTCTTTTTTTCAAACATTCTTTTTAAAATAAATTTATTTATTTGGCTTTAGTTTTCAGCATTTACTTCTGTAAGTTTTTGAGTTCTAAATTTTCTCCCCTTCCCTCCACTCCTGCTTTTCCAAGGAGTGCGATCTGATATTGACTGTATATGTACAGTCATATTAAACTGTATTTCTACATTAGTCATGTTGTAAAGAAGAATTGGAACCGAAAGAAAAAACCACGAGAAAGAAGAAACCAAAAAAAAAAAGAAAAGAGAAAATAGTGTGCTTCTATCTGCATTCAGACTCCATAGTTCTTTCTCTGCATGTGGATAGCGTTTTCCATCACGAGTGTTTTGGAATTGTCTTAGGCCATCGTATTGCTGAGAAGAGTGAAGTTTGTCAAAGTTGGTCATCGCACAATAACCGACTAGCATTCTGGAGTGCTTTAAGGTTTGCAAAGGGTTTTACAAATATTTTATACTCAGAACAATACTGATGCTATTATTATATCCATTTTACAGATGAGAAAACTGAGACAAATTGAGGCTAAATGGCTTGCGCTGTTTCACAGTTAATAGATGTCTGAAGCTGGATTTGAGCTTGAGACTTCCTAACTCTATGTCCAGCACTATCCTCTGTCACCTAGCTTCGTAGGTGGCCTCATAGTGACCAGGGAGGGGTGTTCAGGTGAAGGAAGTCACAGGATTAAATAGAGGATTTGAATGGCAACGTTCATTTGATGATTCTTCTCAGAGTTGTAGGTGAAAAACAAAGGGGAAGGGAAAACCTGGCATCTTCAAAGTGTCCTGGCATTAAACATAGCTGGGGAGCAGTGTGGTGGGTGTGGGTCAGGCCAGATATAGTGAACCCTCCCCAATCGAAGTGCCAGTTCAAAAAATTACTGTAAAATCTATTGATGCTGTTGGTCAGCCCACAACTAATGCAGACCTTATTAAATGAAATTCTCACCATTCCTATGGCCCTGGCCTTAATTCTTCCAATACTGTGGAGTGTCTAGTCCCTTTTCCAAGATCTCTTGAGGTCTGGAGACAGAAGCATTTTTCTGTTATGTCTGGATTTGATTAGAAGGACCTGTTAGTATATATTCTGCTAATACCTCTTTCCTTGATGTCTTTGCTTACGTAAGTGCCCCATATGTGATTGGAACAAAGGGAGAAGCAAAGATGAATAAATCGGTCCCAACATGACCAGCAATATGGAGAACTACCAACATAGAGTATAACTCACGAGCAGTGCTGTATGGAGGAGCATAGAGATGCATTTAGCAGGAATGGCGTGCGCCAATGGGAAGTGGTGCTCCTGCTGAAGAGCTGGGTGCTCCAAGATGCCCTTCTGAAAGTGGCACTTTCATACTCTGATTTGGATGCTCCCCCTGGAGTTGGCCAAATTGCATATCAGGGATCAGGGCAGAATATTTTGGGGGTTTGTTTATCTGGGAGAAAATCAAGCTGGTGGTGGATCAAACATTATTTTGTGCACTAACCTTAGGGAAAAAATATGATTGTCAATATTCTTCCATGAATAGGTTCTATGAGCTTACACCTTCCCTTAAGGGGAGACTGTTGTAGTGGTCTTACAATCACCAATCTTATAACAGGGTGACATGGATACACCTGTGTTTTAGGAAGATCAGTTTGACAGCTTAGTGGAGGCTGGACTGGAGTGGGGAGAGATTGGAGATGAGGAAACCAAGCCAGAAGGCTATTGCAATAGAATAGGCATGAGGTGAAGAGGGTCTGCCCCAGAGTGGTGACTGTATCAGAGGAAAGAAGAGGGCATGTGGGAGAGATGTTATGAAGAATTGCAAACTATTAGTAACAACATAAAATAATTCTTCCATGATAAGAGATATGTGTTTCGAAACAACTCTTAAGTTTTACCTCACGTATGGCAAATTGTCACAGATGACTAAAGATTGAAATAATGTAGGAGGGGTTATGGGACGTTAGGTACACTGGTGTATTATTGGTGGATCTGCGTGTGAATCATGACAACCATTTTGGAAAGCAAATTCAAAATTATGCAAGTAAGATGACTAAAATGTCCTTTGATTTTCTGATTCTACTATTAACTTATATATTAGGCTTATGATTCAAGGAGAGCATTGATAAGAAGAAAGCTTCTATATAAACCATAATAATTATAGCAGCACTTTTTGCTTTTTTTTTCTTTTTGGAGGGCAATTGGGGTTAAATGACTTGCCCAAGATCACATGGCTAGTTTTTTGTGTGTCAAGTGTCTGAGGTCAGATTTGAACTCAGGTCCTCCTGACTCCAGGGCTGGTGCTCTATTCACTGAACCACCTAGCCGCCCCTATATCAGCACTTTTAATGATAGCAAACAATTGGAAACAAAGTTGATACTCATCAGTTGGAAACTGGCTAAACAAAGAGTAGTACATGAATGTAATGGAATATTACTGTGCTGTAAGAAATGACACATGTGATGAATAAAGAAAGGGATGGAAAGACTTATATGAGCTGATGGCGAGTGAAGTAAGCAGAGGCAAGAAAATAATATACAATATGACTACAACAGCGTAAATGGAAAGAACCACCACCACAAGACAATTAAAAGTGAAGGTTGCAAACTGAGAGAAAAAGAGTGACATTGAAGAGATACATGAAAGTACTTCCACCCCACTCCTTTACACAGACTTGCACAGGTCCATTTTATGGTACAGTATACATATTTTCAGACAAACATACATGTGTGTATACATATATACACACATTCACCTATATACATATATTTTGATGTATTTATCAGTCTTGCTGATTTTTTCTTTTTGTTTCTTTAAAAATGATTATTTGTCAAATGGGATGCTCTCAGAAAGAGGACAGAGGGAAGAATATTGGGAAAAATCTTGCCTATGTCAAAACAAAAGATATCAATAAAATATATTTTAAAAAAAGGCATAGTCTTTGCCCTTGATTTTAATAGGGGAGCTAACAAATATCGGAAGATAAACACATAGTGTAGAAACTCTTTCCACAAATTTAGATGGTGTTTTGTTTTGGCATCTTTTGAAAGTCATGGAGACATGAGTATTCGTAGGGAGAGGGGAATAAACAAGTGAAAAAGAAGAGACTAAAAAGTCAGGAAAGGGAGTAATGAGGTCTTTGAGGACATTTATTAAAGACATTCAATAGCCCACACTGTATGAGTATATCCAGCGTAAAGAATCCCAGGATCACAGATCTAGAACTGGGGAGGAACTTTGAGGCCATTTTTCTGTCTCAGAGTCTAATCCTCATATTTTATAGGCTCAGGGGAGGTAAATAAATATTTTATAGGCCCAAGGTCACACAGGTTGTTTCACAGGTGGAATTTGAACCAAGGTCTTCTAACTCCAGAACCTTTCCTCTGTACCACATCCATTTCATGGAAATTCATTTATGAGAAATAAATGGCAGTAATGATCCTGAGGTATGTAAAGTTGTCAATCTTAGGAATCCACAGCAAATTCAACCTATTTGCTAACCAAATGTTTCTAAGAGATTTTATATTAATAAACAAGAGTGTTGCATAAGAAAGATCACCTTAGATAAGCTAAATGTGTGGAATTTTAGAGAATTTCCTTTAGGAATAAAGAATTGAACACAAAAAAAGTCCAAGCAAAATCTAGGGTGCATCTCTTTTCCCCAAATCCATCTCCCATAGAATATTTCCTAGTGTTCCATTTTAAGTTTCAGATCAGTGGTTCTTCTTTGTTTTTGGAGTGTTGTTCCACTGGAAAATTGTTAATTTCCTCTAAAGAGTCTATTTCAACAGGTTTATTAGCTTCAGTATTTTGTTATTTTATTTAAAATATCTAGGGACCAGACTTTGTAGGATCACAGTTTTGGTTTTAAAAATAGAATGTAAACAGTGTTTGATTTACAGAAATTTGGTTTACAGGCAACTTTTTGGTCACTGGGTTTTGTAAACTAAGATATTCCTGAATTAGCTCCTGTAGAGGAATTACAAAGGAAGTTTTCCTTATCCCTCAAAGAATATTTAGACCAAAAGAGTATTGGCTATTAGGATGGTGGTGTATGAAGGCAAATATATCTCAACTGCCCCTCAGACAAACTAGATATTCCCCAGAAGGTCTATTTCTGTAAATGATCACACAATTTCCACAAGACTGAATCCTTAGGTAAATCAAAACTGTAGTTAAAGCAATTATTCCTTCCCCTTCCACCTTAGAATCATAATCAACATGGGGTGTCAGGGCTTTGCCTCATGGTATGGATATTTACAGGATTGAGACAGTGCAAGTATTCTTCCTTCTTGTGGTGTCCATCATCCCTGTACACAGCCTTGTGGTCCTGTGGTCTTTCCATTGGCAGTCACCACACCACCCTCAGGCTGTGTCCCATTTCTCCCATGGCCTGATTCCCTCCCCAACCCCTGCCAGGGCATCGGATATGCTCTCTGCCCTTTCTTTGTTTGATTATACTTGTGGTTGAATGGTCCTGTATGCTACTGTTGAATTTGTCCCAAGCTTAAGAATTCCTCTTTGTAGCTCCCCTCCACATCCAAAGAGATTCATTCCCCAGGAGACTTTGCCCTGCCTATGCTTATGGTTTCTTCAGGGCTAAATTCTAAGGTGGTTGTTACTTAGGTGTTAATATTGATTCTCCTTGTTTTACTTCCTTCCCCTATGGAATTCTCTGTAAGATCCCACCCACTAGCATGTTGTAGGCACTTAATAAATGCTTATTGATTTGAATTCTCTGGGCATTTGGATCTTAAATTAGAGTCTGGTAGTTATTTCCCTTTAATCTGTGGGCAGTGGAATCCTTCTGTTTCTAAGAAGCAGGTAAGTAAGGGAACCCTGGAAGATATTGGCACTGAATACTGCTTATTCAGGGAAAGGGAGTGAGGACCAGGGAATGCTTAGGGTCGTTCCCCACCTTCCTAATGCCACGACCCTTTAATACAGTTGCTCATGTTGTGGTGACCCCCAACCATAAAATTATTTTCGTTGCTACTTCATAACTGTAATTTTGCTACTGTTATGAATCATAATGTAAATGTCTGATATGCAGCATGTATTTTCATTGTTACAAATTGAACATAACCCACAGGTTGAGAACTGCTGGCTTAGACTCTTTCTTTAAAGTTTCATAGTCAAATCCAGTGAGCATTCCACACTAGCGCTGGATACAAACATATAGTATGTGTAATTATGCTTACCCTTAACTTCTAATTGGCTCATGGTTGGGAGTCATTACTAATTACTAGTTAAGTTTGGATGCATCAACTCTATGTTCCAACTAAGCTATCTTCCAGTTGACAACACTCTATCTCAGCGGTTCTCAATCTGTGGGTTATGTTCAATTTTGTAACAATGAAAATACACCCTGCATATCAGATATTTATGATTCATAACAGTAGCAAAATTACAGTTCTGAAGTAGCAATGAAAATAATTTTATGGTTGGGGATCACTACAACATGAGGAACTGTATTAAAGGGTCACAGCATTAGGAAGGTTGAGAACCACTTCTCTATCTCTTTCTGATGTCTCTAGCAGTAGTAAATAGGAAATCAGAACAACGGGGGCAGAATCCAACACGGAACATGGAACATGGCTATATCTGTATAACACTAACCAGCTGCTGCTTGGAAGGTAGGGGAAGGTTTACTTTTCATAGAAGAAGGGAGAATAATGATGAGGACCAGAATGATGGCTCTTAGGTGACGAATCTCACTTTTCCATTTCTCTTTCTCACACTACAAAGCATCCTTAAAGTGCACCAGTGCGATCCTTATCACTCATTTACATGCCGCTGGCCTTAGCTCGTTCTTCTTATCCCTGTTTTTTCCAGCCATACTTTTCTCCCTTTGCCTTCCTCAATCATTTGTGCTTTTGCCAGAAAATGAATTCAGGTCAATTGCTTGCAAGGCAATTGTGCTCACAACTCTCCCATGCCAAGCTCACAGGGAGGGAAATAAGCATGGGGCCTCTAAAAAACAATATGAGACAGAAACAACATCCTGGAACTTATACATCTAAACGTGCTACTAACCCCTTTAAAGTCATTCTGGAAGGCTTTATATTACTTCCAGGGCTGATGCTGATGCGTTTGGTCTTCCTGTTGGAACTTCTTGCACTGTGATGATGATGATGACGATGATGAAGAGGAAGAAGAGGAAGAAGAGGAGGAGAATCATGACAAAGGAGAGGAAGGAAGGAAATAAGCATTTATTAAATACTATGTGCTAGGTAGGCACTGTGCTAAGCTCCTTATGAATGGTATCTAATTTAATTCCCACAACAATCCTGAAAATCAGGTACTAATATTATCTTCATTTTATAGTTAAGGAAACTGAGGAAGGTAGAGATCACTATATTTCATCACATAATCATTGCAGACTTAATGCAGAATTATTTTACAAAAAGTGGAGTGAGACTATTATGTGAAACTTTAAAAATATGCTGGTATTACTTTAAAATCATTTATTACTAAACTGTTTTTGTCCATGATTATTATGCACAGAATACTCATGAATATATGTTAAAATTGAATACTGACAATGCCCATGGGCTGAAAATTCTAGGCTTGCGGCTTGCAATGTGTGAGAGAGAAATTTGTACACATATGCCACCGGTGAATACATGGCTGCTATGTTTACCCTTTAAGCAGCATGAGGAACAGAATTATGCCGTGTGACTATTTCGCACTGAAAGGTTATGAACCAACTTTTGGACTGAAGAAAAAAAAATAACCAAAATCCCAGGGTGCAGGGATTATGTGGTGAAATATGGTAAGTGACTTGTCTGGGGTCACAGAGCTAATAAATGTCTGAGGTTAGAGTTGAACTCAGGTCTTCTTGACTCAAGACATGTATCATGCCACCTAAGCTGTCATTATTGTTGTTGTTGTTATCCTCAGTGGTGACAAATCAGCCTTTGGTGGTGAACTTGGTTTTCATTTGTTACTGACTAGGGAATAAGGTGTCTGGTTCAGTCACAGATGCTCTGGGGGTCATGAGAGAAGATATAGTTCCTTTTCTTGGGGGAGACAGGACGAACACACATAAAATAATTAGTAATCCAAGATACTGTGGAGCTAGACATTTTTCTAATTGCATACTTACATAGTTCTTTGACTAACCACCCCAATTGCTGAGTTAGTCTAGATTAATAGATTGTATCTTGGATCTAGAGTTAGAAAGGATCTCAGAATCATATGTTCTAATATTCTCTTTTTATAGTTGAGGAAACTGAGACCCAGGGAGGTTAAGGAACTTGCCCATAGTCGCACAGCTGGGAACAGAGAAATAAAATTTGAACCCAAGTCTCATGACTCGAAATCTGAGGGTGGCACAAATTATAATTGAATTTTAAAAATGGAAAAGCCATTAGAGATAATCTAATTTAATTCTATCATTTTATAGGTGATGCAGCTGAGGGCCAGAGTATCTCTAAGTGACTTGCTCAAGTAAACTTAGAATCTCCCAGTCCTTAGAATGCCTCTCCATCTGTCTGAATCTCAGTTCAATGCATTTGCTGTAACAGTATCCCTAACTCATTGCATCCCCCTTCTCAGAGAGAGTAGCATCCTTTTACTTAACCTTTGAAAGCCTGCCCCTTCACAATTGCTATTGATTCCAGAGACCCCTCAGAAACACTAGTGATAAATCAGTACAATACTGCTGACTACAAGAGATAGCTATATCATGGTAAAGCCTTTATAAGAGATGGCTTTGATGTATGGGGATATGATGATAGGTATCTTCAGGTATTTGAAAATCTATTTTGTGGAAAGAGAGTAAACTTATCCTGTATGACTCCAAAGGACAGAACAATGGGTGAAAGTTACAGGGAACCTTCTAAAAATGGAATGGGTGTTGACTTATGAGATGGTAAGTTCTCCCTTATAGGAGACACCTAAGAATGGCTGGATAACCATTCAGGAAAAGGAAATATCTCCTGCCTACTCATTTCTACTTCATAAATAGTGAATTTTTCTATCCCTGAACAGAGAGAAAAAGGAGAGGAGGGAAGGGTGGAGAGGAGAAGAGGAAGAGGAGGAAGAAACAGGGAGAGAGAGAGAGAGAGAGAGAGAGAGAGAGAGAGAGAGAGAGAGAGAATAAAGGCAAAATGTAACTGTCTACTCAGTACCAAGCTTTGCTCAAAGGAGATTTTTGTTGGTAACTCAAATATAGAAATGTGCCTGTGATCTCATTTACCCTCCAAGGAGGCTGATCACAGCCCACTCATGACTCTTGTTTACATCTTCCCATTTGTATGTCACGGGAGGCCCACCCAACATTTTTCCTTCCTTGATTTCTCTTGTCATTATGAAAGTACTAGTGGAACATATATAGGCATTTCATTGATTATCTCTCACTCTCACCTCAGGACCAGCTCATCTTTTTTGCTCATGTCTTTCCTAAATAGCATTTCTAACTCTAGTTCTCTATAATTACCCATAAACCTTTTGAAATACAGGAATCTCTCTGTGCTCCAAAAGAACAGATAGCTGACATTTGATTTTTTTTAACAGGGTATCATTCCCATTTTCTCCCAACACCATCATCTGCATCAGATACACCATTTTAACTTGTTTTGTAAACATTTAGAATATTTCTCATTTTCTGAGCTTAACTCAACAGAGGAGGGCAGAGGAGGGGAAGGGTTGCTGCTAATGGAGTAAATGAGAAAGAATAACTTAATATCTACAGGGTTATAGGCACAAATAAGGTTGGGATAAAATATTTACCATCAATAAGGAAAATAGTCCCCATATACTCTTAAATATTTGTAGCAGCACTTTTTGTGATAGCTACAAATTTAAAACAAAGTAAATGCCCATCAAAAGGGGAATGGATAAACAAATTACAAGAATGTAATGGAATATTACTGTCGTGCAAAAAATAATGTGTATAATAAATACAGAGAAGAGTGGAAAGAACTATATGAATTGATACAGAAAGAAGTAAGCAGAGCCAAAAACAATGTACATAGTAACAACAATAATGTAAATGGAAAAAATGACATTAAAAAATCAAAAGTAAGTGTAACAAATTTATAAACATTAAGTGGGACTCAAATGAAAAGGTATGAGAAGACATGTTCCAACCTACTCCTTCATGGAGGTATTCTTATACCACAGAAAATAGCCACAGAAAATATAAAAAATTTATTTGAAAAAAAAAGAAATATGCAAAAAAAAAACCCCTTATAGTCATCCATAAGTAGTGGATATGATTATTCTCTCTTACCATCTCCCCCTAGTCCCGTATAGTTCCACAGACTTATAACATTACCGTGTAGTATGGATTCCCATTGGGAGAAAAAAAACCCTAGAGGTTTTAGAGGGACAACTCCCATCCTCCTTCTACTCACTCCATTCCCCTCTTCATCCCCACTACAGAGACACATACAGATGACTCTCTTAGACTGTAATTTATAAAGGAATTGATTTTCCATAATGGGAGTTCCCCACACTGATGAAATACTAGATCCAGATATGACCCTGACTTTCCCCTGGAGTCCCAAGTAAAGTTTTGTATTTTTATTATACAGGTTCAATTAATAGTACAGTTATTCTATTGATATAGTGATATCCAAGAAAGTTTTGACTCAGAGAACAAAGCCCTTTTATATTGTACATATCAATCATGTCTTCCTTGATTATTCTTCATGGGACAATGAGTTCTGTGATTATGGTGTAAGTGGAACTAATCTATTGCATCATCTTGGGAGAGGGAAATGAGAAAGGGTCTTTCTCCTAATTTGTTCTTTGAAATCTAAGTAGTTTTGAAATGGAATCAACATATTATATTAGATTCTAGTTATGAGAGTCCAACTAGCACCTTCAGTTGGAATGATGGTAAAATGTAAGGTAACCACATGTTTTTTACCCTTGAAAATGTGTGTCTTGTTCAGCACTGCTAGTGCATAACTTCTGTAAAGAAGTAGGAAACACAATTTATCACTAGTCTGCTGGAGTTATTTAAAACTGATCATTGTGTTGATTAGAGTTCTTACATCTTTTAGGTGTTTTTCTTTTCTTTTTTCCTTTTAAAAATATTTAATTTATTTATTTTCAGTTTTCAACATTCACTTCCATAAGTTTTAAATTTTTTCCTCTTTCCCTTCCCCTCTCCCCAAGACGGCATATAATCCGATATAGGCTCTGCACATACATTCTATTTAAACCCATTTTCACATTAGTCATGTTGCATAGAAGAATTATAATGAATGGGAGAAACCATGAGTAAGAAAACAAAACAAAAAAGAGTATGCTTCACTCTCCATTCCAACTCCATAGTTCTTTCTCATTTTCCATCATGAAACCTTAAGGTTTTAGGTTCTTGCATTGCAGAGAAGGACTAAGTCTTTCAAAATCAGTCCTTGCATATTGTAGTTGTTACTGTTGTACAATGTTCTCCTGGTTCTGCTCCCCTCACTCAGCATTATTTCATGTAAATTTTCCAGGTTTTCCCCGAAGTCCACCTACTCGTCTTTTCTTACAGCACAATAGTATTCCGTTATATTCATATGTCACAACTTGTTCAGCCATTCCCCAATTGATGGGCACCCCCTCGATTTCCATTTTTGGCTACTATAAAAAGAGCTGCTATAAATATTTTTGTATATGTGGGTCCTTTTCCCATTTTTGCGATCTCTTTGGGATACAACCCTAGAAGCAATATTGCTGGGCACAGGTCTTTTTTGATAGAAGATTTATTTATAGACCTTAAATAGTTTTAAAAACTCATTAATTTCATATCCTCTTCCAGCCAAACTCCCCCATATTGTTTTTCCTGGACAGTTATGATTTTTTTTGGTGGAAGTGAAAAGAGAATGGTCAAAATAGCAAAATAGCAATAATAAAGCCATCAAAATAATATATTTTAGAAACACGAAAACACTATTCTGCCTTCTGGTTTTAGTATGTCTTAAAACCGATTTTTCCCCAGTCTGTGCTACTGTGTCTTTGCTTTTTGGGGATAAATATTTCAGCTCCATTAGGGCTGTTACAAATTATAACTCCCATGCAAAGCCACAATGACCCATGCCAAAATTGCTTCTCTAGTTAACTAGTAGCTTCAGATCTTCACCAATGTGGATTCTGCCTAAGGAAGTTAACCAACAGACCTGTTATTAACCACTGGTGAGCAATTTGGAAGAGATTATTGCTTAATTAATCTTTGTATTGTGCTAATAGGAATGTTAAATGAGTTCATCCTTGAATTTGATTGTTAATGGAGAATGTTAATTCCCTAAGGGAGAAATGTGAACAGATTTGATATGAAAGTTAGCCATCCAACCAAGAAGCTATTTTAATCATTTTCAAGAAGAGAAGCTAGTGGATAATTTCATTAATATCTTGGATAATATTCTGATATCTACATGCAAGTTATTATGACTCCCCTGTCCATTCCTTTGTAAAAGAAACTTATATTAAAATACTTAAATTGAGATTGTATGAGTTTTAAAAAAATTAATGAAGTTTTCTCTGTGTGTGGCATAAATTAAGCCAGTCACACTTATCTTGAACAAGCAGACGATGGTAGGGAGGGGAACATGGCACAAGCCAGTTGTGATTCCATTCAGTCAGGAATCTATTTAACCTTCAATTTAAAGAAATCTCAAAATTTAGGATCACATTTTTCTGTAAGTAAATAGGAGAGAAATCATGTTGGATGGCTTTTTAACAGCAGAGTTGGACACAGTCTGGAATGTGATATCTATTTCATGCTAGATGTCCTTCCATTCTGTCATGGCCCCAATCTGTATATATGGCTATATCTGTCACTGTTTGATTCTGTACCTTTTCCAGGTGACTCCTAATTGAGATTCGTGTAGATTGTCCCTGGTAAATATTTTATCCCAACCTTATTTCTGGCTATAACCCTGTACACATCAAGTTACCCTTTCTCATTTCCTCCATTAGCAGCAACCCTCCCCATACTCCTCCCTCTTCTGTTGCATTAAGCTCAGAAAATGCAAAATATTCTAAATATTTACAGAACAAGTTAAAATGGTGCATCTAATGCAGATGGTGGTGTTGGGTTCAGAATGTAAGCTATCTGTTCTTTTGGAACGCAGAGAGATTCCTGTATTTCAGATAGTTTATGGGTCACTATGGAGAACTAGAGCAAAAAATGACATTTAGGAAAGATATGAGCAAAAAAGATGAGCTGGTCCTGTGTACTGAGAGTGAGAGATAATCAATGAAATGCCCATATATGTTCCACCAGTACTTTTATGATGACAAGAGAAATCAAGGAAGGAAAAATATTGAGTGGGCCTCCTGTGACATATGAATGGGAAGATGTAGACAAGAGTCATGAGTGGGCTGTGATCAGCATCCTTGGAGGGTAAATGAGAGCATAGGCACATTTCTATATTTGAGTTACCAACAAAAATCTCCTTCGAGTAAAGCTTGGTACTGAGTAGCCAGAGTTACATCTTTATTCTCTCTCTCTCTCTCTCTCTCTCTCTCTCTCTCTCTCTCTCTCTCTCTCTCTCTCTCTCTCTCTCTCTCCTCTTCCTCCTTTTCCTCCTCTTTCTCTTCCTCTTCCCTTCCCATCCCCACCTCTCCTTTCTCTCTCTGTTCAAGAATACAAAAATTCACTATTTATGAAATAGAAGCAAGTAGGTAGGAGACATCTCCTTTTCCTGAATGTGTTTTGGACACCTACATTGAAAATGACTTCAATTATTGAAATAATTTTTCTTGTTGTTTGTTCATAATGTGGAGTAAGCCCTTTTGGTATTTTAACAATGAAAAGCTACTTAAATATTGAGACTTGAAAGACACTTATTGAGCATAAGTAATAACTGATTTTAATGACTTTTTAACATTGAGTTCATAAAATACACTAAATAAATGTTTATGGAATCAGCTCACTAAATGTTAATATATACATATTTATCTGGTAGATTCATCTATTTTAAGAATTATCCAGTTGGAAAGGCATGATTTGTCTGGGTTCTGAACTCCTGGTGAGTAAACTTCTGTCACGGAAGATCAGTCACTTGAAATTCTAGATTTGCCTGGGAGTAGTGAGACATTAGGTACCTTGCTTAAGTAAGATTGCATAAGGAGTGTGTGAGAAAGAATTGGAAGCCAATCTAGGGTTATCTAATTATTGGGCTATCACATTAAATCTCATGAGTTAGTTTTTAAACTTTGCAAATTCAGAAATGTAGGAGGAAAAAGACTTATTAAGTAAAATAATATTAATCTAATCTTGCCCAAAAGGTGGAAACAAATGTGATTTTGATTTGAATTAAAATCCCTGTTGTCAAAGATTTTTTGAACGAAAAAGAAAATATAATTCACCAATTACTTCCTTTCTGTTTTCTATTGTCCCCCCTACATATCTCCTTCAAAGGAAAGCCAATGCACAAAAACAAAAGAAAATTATTATTTTAAGTTAATGGTTAAATATTAAATAAAATTCAACTTATATACAACCCTCCAGGAATAAATATATTTCCATTACTACTGTTACTACCCCTCCTGTCTAAACCACCATTCTAACTCCATGACCAGGGTGTTGTTAACTGAAAGTTGTTGCTAGCAGTAACAAGATGGCTGTATGCTCCTCTCCTTGGCTTCCAAAATATTGAGCTTTAAAAGTCATTTTTGTTTTGTTTTATTTTGTTTTTGTATTTTTTGGAGGGGAGAAGGCAAGGCAATTGGGGTTAAGTGACTCACCCAAGGTCACATGGCTAGTAAGTGTGTCAAGCACCTGAGGGCACTTTTGAACCCAGGTCCTCCTGACTTCTGGTCTGATGCTCTATTCACTGTGCCACCTAGCCGCTCCTAACCGTCATTTTTGAATGAATATGTGCTTTTCCATTTGAGGGAACCAGTTAGTCCAGCTCTTAAGATCCTTAAATAATGCTAGTCCAATGATCAATATAACCTGAATTGGTCTGTTTGGTAGAGCTATTGAATAATTAAGATGCCCTTTTATCACGTGGAATTGTCCAATAAGGGCAACAAATCTGTGCCCTAGATACTATTTTCCTATGCCTATTTTCTACTATTTACCTACAGCTCTATCAGGAGAAGCTTTAACCAGATGTTCTCAACATTTCAGTTTGGGCAGTGATCTGCTGCCTTTGAATTGTTTGCAAACAGCCTAATAACTATCATTGATTAAAAAGGTCACCTAATAATTTTCACTGCCTTTGCCAGAGGTACATTGATTCATCAGAATTGTGGTTTTTTGAGGGGAAAAGAGCTAGAAAATTTAGGAGAAAGGGCTTAATCCTTGATGGATATATCAGCCTCCCCTCCCCTCATTCCATTTCTCTCTCTCTCTTTCAACTGACCTTTTCTTGTCCTCTCTGAAGATAATCTCGTGTAAAAGTAGTACATTGGCATGAGGCTCTGCTTACAGATAATTAATATTGTAGGATTGCCTTTTCTCAATTATTAATTCCCTGGGGCCATGAAGATAGTTAAGAGACAAGCCTCCAGCCTGATATAAGTGCTCATGGAGACAGACCTGGGTTTTCTGAAAGAGAGAACCTTTACGCTGTGTAATTTTTGGTTATTCAAAGAGCAGCAGCGGCATCCTTTCTGTTTACTCTTCAAACACACATTTGCCCTATGTTTTATATGCTCAGTTAAAGGTTAACCAGAAAATCTGCATGTTTTCTTTGCTTGTCAAATGGTACTTTTGACATTAAGGAAACACTGCAAAGGATTCATCTAGTCAAAGTGGGATAAATCACTGTTGACATTGGCAACCTTTTTTCTAATCCCTTCCCCAGGCACTTAGAGTTATTGTAGAATCCAGACTAGTCACTATACTAGCCTTTTTCCTTTCATACATTCCAAAAGGCCAGGAAACCTTTCCTGGCATTTTCCTTAATCTCTAACTATAATCCAATTCTTTATGGAATTCTCATCAGTTTTCATATTGTTATTCCCTTTCTTTTATTTGTGAGATTCATCAAGTTTTCCCAATTAAAATGATGATGATGATGATGACAGCAACAAAGAGCTTCCAAACAACTACTGCCTTTTTACAGGAGCTCCTTCTTCTAACTAAGCTGCCTGTGGAAATACACGGACACTTTCTTCAGGTGGGAATTCTACCTTTTCACTTCAGGGAAATGAGAAAAGATAAAATGAGGCTGAGAAACAGGATAAGATGGTTCTTGTAAGAAAGAACAAGTTGGGACATTAAAAGGCAGGAGACTGCAGGGAAAGCTAGGTATCTTCAGTATATGAGTATAATTGGAATATTATTAGGCCATAAGTGGTGACAAATATGAAGCATTCGTTGGACCTTAGGAAGACTTCTATGCACCAATGCAGAGCAAAGTGTGAAGGACAAGAATAACAATTTATATCAAGACTGCAATAATTAAAGATTTTTTAAAAAGATTTCAGAAATCTGGTCAAAGTAGCAACTGATTGTGACGTCAGAAGACCAATGATGAAATCGAATTCCCACCCTTTGGAAGAAAAGGGATGGAGTAGAGATGTAGAATGATTCATGCATTTCCAGACATGGCCAATGTGTTGATTTGTTTTGCTCAACTGTTAAAGGGAGGGTTGACGCTCCATCCCCCAACAAAGGCTGTTCACCATGTCTGACACACTTCCATTGAGCGAGGAGTTGAGTTAGTCACAAGTTAGAGAGATGCAAAAAAGAAGGCATATCAATAAAACATTAAAACACAAACAAAAAAAGTACAGAAGGAGATGCAAGTGGGAATTTTATTACTACTTTACTAAGCTGACTATTCTCTTTAAAAAACTGGCATGGGATAGAAATTCATGGCTTTATGTGCTACCTTCTTTTTTCTGTGTATGTGGGCACATTTGACTTCAATCAATCAATAATTACTTACTATGTGTCAGGCACTATTTGTTAATGATTGTTGTGATGGGAGCAATATCCTAACCCTTTCTCCTAGGAAAGTTAGTCTAGTTTTTCCCTAAAATGTATTAAAATCCTTCTTGAGTCATGATTGGCTTAGGGGACCAAAGGCTCAGACTGTCGACATCACTTTCTGGCCACCTGAGGTCAAAACAACTATGAGCAGTTCCAGGGGACTCCCTGATGGATTATGGTCAGTGGATCATGATGGACAGGTCAAGCAAGGGAGCTTTGCTCAGATGAATCAACTCAAGGTATCCCCAAACCCTTTCCATGTTGGATATTCTCTCCCTGCTATGAAGAAGAAAATCTCCTTTTGGACTTGGGAGGGGCTTAGGAGTCAGGAAAAATATTTATGAGCTGTATGATCTTGGGTAGGTCATTTATTCTCTCCAATCCTCAGTTAACTTGTCTGTAAAATGGTAACAGTAATACCGGAGTGTATGGGCTGTTCAGAGAGGGCTGGCACCTCTGGTATGAAGGCTTACTGGGCCCTTTTCAGGGCTGCTTATCTACCTTTGGCATCTACCTTTCACCCAACTTTCAACTGTGGCTCCAAAAAGCCGTGACACATGCAATAGCACCCAGTAAAAGGTGTCTCAGCAGAAGGCTAAACCAGTTTGAGAGTAACTGACAGGCCTCAAATATGGTGGTGGGTTAGGGGGGCATCTACCCCAAGCATGTGAAGACTTTCCCCAGTGGAATGGGCAAATGAGAACACTTTGTTCCAACAGCCATGATAGTGGCTGAAGCTGGTGCTGTTGAATGCTCAGAGCTTGGTCAGACAGCAAAGACACCAAGGTTATTCACTGCACCTAAGGTCACTGCCAGTCATCTTAATTTTTGTCTTGCCACTGAACTTCAATTACTCTGGAAGAGAGTATGAGGTTGACAGCACAGCCTCACTTAAATCCAGTTCACACATGAGTCAAGACATCACCCTGTGATATCACTGATCGTCTTTTGAAATGAAGGGCAAACCACAATAGTAATACTGCATTATTGCTTCTTAAGGTTCTTGTGGGGAAAGCTCTCTGTAAACCTTAAAGGACTATAAATTTTGGGGGTGCTATCATGGGCAGGATGTGTATATCTTGGGAGAAAAGTCTGGTATCATCAGTCAGTTGGTTCTCAAGCATTTATTAAGGGCTTACTATTGTGCCAAGACTGCGCAAACAGCTGAGGATACAAAAAAGAATCCATGATTTCAAGGAGTTCATTCTAATGGAGAAAAAACACACCAATAGCTATGTGTATATGACTGTTTACTACATATAAACATATAAAAAGATGATAAATAGAAAGTTTGTTATGTATTTATTCCCCTGAGCCTGAATTTTATGTATAAATATTTCTATATTTAAATGAAATATATTAAAATTTTAAATAAATATGATTAAATAATAAATTCAAATGATTTAAATAAATTTATTATTGTATATTTATTATACAATACTGTATGACACCAGTGTTATATAATGTAACAAATATATAAATATAAAATAATATAGAATTATAAAATTTTTACAACAAATATAATATAATTATATATACACACATATTTTTGGAGATAATCTCAGAAGGAAGGCACTGGTATTGAGAGGGACTAAGAAAGGCCTTCTGCAGAAGATGAGATTTTAGATGAGACTTGAAGGAAGCTAAGGCAGGCAGAAGGTAGAAGTGAAGAGGGGAAGCATTCCAGTCATTGGGGTGGCAGAGAAAAGGAATTAAGTAGAGAGACAGAGCATCATGCTTGAGGTATAGCAAGAAGACCAATGACACTGTGTCATTAAGTAGATGGGTGAAAGTAAAATGTAAGAAAAGTAGCTTCTGAGGTTCCTTCTAGATCTAAATTCTATGATTCTTTGTAGAATGAATTTGCAAATGAACACGACCACAAAATGACTAAACAACAGCAATAACAACAATTACTAATTTACAAATAGTAAAGCACAGAAGAAAAAGAGGGAGCACAGCACAGTACATGTTCCTCCTGGGTAGGGGCATGGAATGAGGAGATAGTTGGAAAGAAAGCTCCTAGCTTGACCACTAGGGGGTGTTTGTGACCCAGTACAGCTTGGTTACTTTCCATAATTGGGCAAAGGAGGTCAATTAAGGCAAGTTTGGGGAGAGGAAGAAGAAAGTGCAAAGTATGGGAAATCCCTAAATGGAATGTTTATATTTAGGAGGAGTACCTGTATTATTTACTGTTGGCTGAATATTCTTCCTTCCAGGACTAAGTAAAGAAAATTTTTAAAAAACTTGGCAGGAAAGAAAAATGTAATGTTTTGTAATTTTATTTGTGTGGGTGCTGTATTACAAACTTCTTGGCTTCTCATCTTGTTCAGCTCTTATCCTCTCTTAGTTTCATGACTCAGGAGAAAGAGAAATGGAAGGTCTTAGGACCCAGAGACATTATGAAAGCATGGGCTGACTGTGGGTAGGCAGGGGAGTTGTAGACAAAAATTACCAGGGAGTAAAATGCCAAACTGAGCTTGTCCCTATACCTTTGTCTGAGGGCATCAAGACCATTGGCATTTTTTCCCTCTCTTAAACAAGGAGAGTGATAAAGCATCCAATGCTTTACTTCTGTGATTGAAACTGTGTTTATAGTACAAAGATACTGGCAAAGTGTCATCATTTTTCTTCACAAAAATTGCCTGAAATCTCAGCCCCAAACTAGACCACTTCAGAAAATAGTTTTAAGATTTAGAACCAGACCAGATATCCTTAAATGAAAAGTGATTTAGTGGTAAAAAAGAGAGAAAAGCTGGGCAGATAGAGCATCTCTGATATTATTTAGTTGACTTTGGCTGGTATTTCCAAGCTTGAGATATCAACGGCCATTGTCTCTGGGTAGCAGCCCTTCTTCCTGGTGTGCCCAATAGCAATATTTGTAGTTACTATTGTTTGATGGCCTAATAGGAGGAGATTTCACTGGGGATGGGGTGGGGGAAGGGGAGAACATTACTAATCCATGTCCCCTGAGCTACTGTATAACATTTGTGAACCTTCACTTGACCCTCAGGAAGTCTTTGAGATTTACCTTTTCTTGTCAACATTTTCTGACTCTGTATTTTGAACTACACCGAAAAACATATTAAATAGCATCTACATCTGATGAAATCTCTCTCCATTGATATAAAAATGTCCTTGGGAATTTGTAAGTGTAAAATTCTAATTGTACACCAAGGAAAAAAAGAGACTGAAGGCTTCAAACAAGTCCAGAGATCAAACTAAACCAATGGATAAAGGTGAAACTTACAAATACCTTGGTTTGGTTTTTTCCCTAGGTAAAATACTTCAAGCACAAAGCAATCAAAGAGAATGATGTAACTGCATGTCAAAAGACTAACCGGTATCTTGGAATCAAAGCTCAATGAGAACACATTTAAAGCAATTACCAATCTACACAATACCAGTCTTTAATGTTCATTTTTGGAAATGTAAAGTAGACCGCACATAATTGGAAAGTATTCTAACCAAAAGTCACACAAAACAAGGTTAATGAAAAAAAAAAAGGTCTACTACCCTCAGGCAGCTATGGAAAGATGAATCCTTCCTCATCAAGAAGGAGGAAGCATCTTAGTAAGTTCAGGATATTTTGATTCTCTATAATATAATATACAATAGATTATACTATATATAAATATTACATAATATATGTTATATATATAATATAATGTGCAATATATGTAATTCTCTATAATATACAATAGAATAATAACAATAGTTATAATTTATATAGCCCTTAAAGATTTACAAAGTGCTTTCAAATATAATCTTATTTTATCTGTTTAGCCTGGGAAGTAGGTCTTGTTATTATTTCCCCTATTTCACAGATAAGGAAACTGAGGCACAGAGAGGTTAAATAATTGTACAGTGGGTGGCTGGTACTGCATTTGACCTCAGGTCTTCCTAACTCTATGACCAACACTCTATCCAAGGTGACAGCCACTTACTATCGCTTCAGTGAGCAATGTGAAAGCTGATAACAGACTTTTTGAATGTAATTTAAACTGGTTTACCTCTGGATGGAGTCTATGAACCATCTAAAATAGTGGCCCTCTCTTGGCAATATCCATATGAACTCAACCAATAATACATCAACAAAGAAACATGTGGCTAAGTCATGTGGAGTTGATCAAGTGTTCTGGGAAAATTTTGAGAAGAATTTCTACAGATGGGGGTTAGGAGGGAATGCATTACAGGCATTTGAGGAAGAAGGGAGAACTTACTTATGTGAATCACAGAGGTGTGAAAGTATATATTAATGAAGGAATGTGGTGGAGTGGAAAGAACACTAGGTTTGGGGTAAGAGGACCTTTGTTTAAATCCCAGCTTGGCCACTTACTATAAGCTTGGACAAGTCACCTAAATTCTCTTGGCCCAGGTTAATTGTCAAGAAAAGGAGGGGATTGGACTGGAATCTCAAGGGTGGGGAATTTGTGGCCTTGAGGCCACATTTGTCCTTCTAGGTCCTTGGGTATGGCCTTTTGACTGCACCCAAGTTCTACAGAACAAATCCTTTTATTTAAGGGATTTGTTCCGTGAAGTTTGGGTTCAGTAAAAGGACCACATTTGAGGACCTAGAAAGCCACATGTGACCTCAAGGCTGCAAGTTTCCCACTCTTGGACTAATGGTCTTGAATCTCCTTTCTTGTTCTAAAGCTGTCAGTCTGTAATTCTATGAGACAGGGCATGACTTGGTACAGTTTGCCTGGAAGGTGTAGAGGGGCACAGGAGAGTAACATCAAATAAGGTAAGGAATGTTGGTGGGATCTAGATTCCAGGATGTCTTGAATTCTTTATCCTATAGGCAACAGAGAATCACTGAAGGTTTTTGAGGGAGGAAGTGACATGGTCAGACCTGCGTATTAGGAAGATCAATTTGGTGGCTCTGTGAATCAAAAGCCAGAATTAAGGTTGATGGGAGAAACATTAAGAATCTCAGATATGCATACAATAACACTCTGATGGCAGAAAATGAAGAGAAATTAAGAAACTTCTTGATGAAAGGTGAAAGAGGAGAATAAAAGCTGGCTTGAAGCTTAACATTAAAAAAAAAACAACCCAAAACCAACATCTTGGCAACTGGTTCCATCACATCCTGGAAAACAGAGGTTGAAGAAATCTAGACAGTGTCAGATTTTATATTCTTGGGTTCAAAGATCACTGCAGACAGAGCCACAGGCATGAAATTAAAAGATGCTTGCTCCTTGAAAGGAAAGCTATGGCAGGTCTGGACAGCATACTAAAAAGCATCACCTTGGAGACAAAGATCTGTGTAGTCAAAGCTATGGTTTTTCAAGTAGCAATATATGGATTGTAAGGGAAATTAAGCATTGCAGAATCAACACTTTTGAATTGTGGTGCTGGAGAAGACTTTTGAGAGAACCTTGGACAGCAAGGAGATCAAATTAGTCAATAGTTAAAGAAATTAATTCACTGGAAGGTCAAATACTGAAGGTGAAGCTTAAAAACTTCGGCCGCATGATGAGAACATGGGAGCCATTGGAAAAGACCCGGATATAAAGTTCCTGATTGGGAAACATTGAAGGCAAAAGGAAAAGAGGATGACAGAGGATGAGATGGATAGATGGTGTCATGGAAGCAACGAACATGAGCTTGGACAGACTTTGGAAGATAGTGGAGGCTAGAAGGGCCTGGCATGCTATGGTCCATGGGGTCATGAAGGACTGAACCCAGCTGAATAACGATAGCAAACAAACATAAAGAATAGACTGGAGAGAAGAGAGATTGGAGGTAGGGGACCATATAGGAAGCCATTGCAACAGTCCAGGCAAGAGATGATAAGAGCCTGAACTGATATAGGTAAAGTGGAGGAAAGGGGATAGATGTAGGAGACAGTGGAATTGCCTGGGTTTGGCAAATAATTGGTTGGGGGATGAAGGGAAAAATAACTCATGTTTCTATAATGCTTTACTAAGTGCTCCCTTACAACTACTCTGTGGGATAGGTACTTGTTCTACAGTCAAGGAAACTGAACTTCACAGAGAATGAGCAACTTGTCATGGTCACACAGCTAGTAAGATTTAAAAGTAGAATTTGAGTCTGACTTCTAAGTCCTATGTCCTAATGTGCTATATTCTTTCCACTATCTCAGTTGCCTCAGAGATGACTTTGAGGGTTTGGGCTGTGTGACTGGTACTATCAATAGAAAGAAGGAAATTGGAAGGGGTATAGGTTTCAGAGAGAAGAGGATGAGTTCTATTTTGGGATACTTTCAATTTGAAGCTCTGGTGGAGCATCCAGATGGAGATGCCTGGCAGGTACCTGGAAATCCAGTACAGGATCTTGGGTCTGGTGATGAAGTTGTTGTTGGTTTTGGGTTTTTTAAAGAGGTAATTGGAGTTAAGTGACTTGCCCAGGGTCACACAACTAGTAAGTGTGAAGGATCTGAAGTCAGATTTGAGCTCAGGTCCTCCTGACTCCAGGGCTGGTACTCTTTCCACTGCACCACCTACCTGCTGCTGGTGATGGAGTTTTGACAGTCTCTTGCATTCAGATCATACAAGCAGATGAGATTACCAAGGGAGGGAATGTAGACTGAAAAGAGAAGAAAGAGAACACAGAGCAAAACCTTGGGTGTAAGGGCTCTTTAAGCCATTTGTGTAACTAGACGTCTGACCTCGGTCAGTGTGGCCTTGCTGACAAGGAAACCTGGAGCAGGTCCATGAGGCATCTGAGTGTGCATTCTGCCTTGATGTTGTTCACCAAAGGACTCAGCCTGTTTCTCACGGGAACAAGTGCTTTGGGGGGACAACAGGCATGTAGGCATTGAGCATGCACCATCAATGGAGGGGCACTCCCCGCCTATCAGGACCTTGTTGCTAGGACGCATGACTAGAGGCAGACCAAGAAGGGTTAAAAAGGACTAGGAGATGTGGTAGGGTGGAACAGCAGAGAGCAGAGAGTTTGCATGACAATAAAGACGCATCACAATTCCACTGAGGTGTGTGTCTGACTATTCTGTCCATATCCAGAGTTCTCCTCCAAAGAGTCGTTGGGGCGACTGAGAGCACCTGCAGGGTCGTTGGGGTGACCGGGCGCAACTGCAGGGCTAAGGTAAGTACTTTGGGGTTCTCCAGTCCGGCCGGTCTGGACACTTGGGGGTCATCTATGCTTGGGAGAGAGAATAAATTTACAAAGTAGACTGAGAAGGAATAGTTAACCAAGTTATAGGGGAAATAGAAGAGAACACTATCAAAAAAGAAGATGATATTGAGGAGCAGGTGATTGACAGGGTTTAAAATGCACAGAGAAATAAAGGAAGATAAGGCCTGAGAACAGGCCATCAGATTTGCTAATTAAGAGATCATTAGTAAAAAAAAAATTAAGAAAAGAGAGATCATTGGTGATAATGAGAACTCTTTGGAGAAAGCTATTTCCATAGTTCATTTGTTTATTCATCTATCTATCTATCTCTATCTCTATATCTAACTATGACTATCTATCTATCGATCTTTCTATCTATCTATCTCTATATCTATCACCTCTGTCATCTATCTATCTATCTATCTTATTTCTCTCTCTCTCTCTCTCTCTCTCTCTCTCTCTCTCTCTGTCTCCTTCTCTCTCTCTCTCTCTCCCTCTCAAGGACAGATGAGACCTGAGCATTTTTGTAGTTAGCCTGCCAGGACCCAGTAGAGAGCCAGAATGAGGAATAGTTATGACCCTTTATGACCCCATTTGGAGTTTTCTTGGCAAGACTACTGGAGTGGCT